>JAHRHJ020001754.1:0-345054 GCA_019776745.2 Taxus chinensis
AGCCCGATAAATAGTTAGTTATGATTACAATTCTTTCCAAGCTATGTTTTTTCCCATATTTAACATGCTCTTCACTCAATGTTGAGCCATCCCTTAACTCGTGCTTACCTATTCTAAAACATTCCCATTCTATCAAGACATCGAATGGCTCGGCCATTCCTAAACTTGTGTATTTTTGGTCATCCCCTTAATGATCTAGCTCAATTCTCCTAATCTGACCTGATGTGGCAAACCTAAGTTCTCGTCTATGTTCTGTCTAAACCTTCAAACTCAACTCGGCTCTAATATTTGACCATTCAGTCTGAGTACCCAAGCTACCCGTACTTTATTTCACGAGCTTGACCTTCCAAACTTTGATAGGTGCTTCGCTGAGTTCCCGAATGAGCTCGTATTGAGCTTATGAGAGAAATTTGATTGAGTTGTCTTGGCCTTAGCTTGATCTACTATGAGCTCACCCCTTCTTATGTCATGGCTTAGTTGGCCTTCTCATTTTATTTCCTAGCTTTTAACTCGTCCATTTACTAAGTTCATGATTTTAACTCAGTATTCTAGGTTATCACCGATCTTAGTGTTATATGCAACCGAGTTACCCTTATCTACACTATGAGCCATTCCATAGCACTCTGAGGAGTTTCTGTGAGTTCACATACCTCCATAATATGAATTATAGGCTTCTTATCATGTCTTGAGCTCACTGTGTCACCTCCCGAGCTCCTCATTACCAGGAGATGAAAAATTCTTCTAAGAATTGTAAATCTCCCCGAAACATTAAAAATGCTTCCTAAACACCAAAATTGTGCCTGCCACCAAAACTTCTTTTGTGAGATTCTTTTATGGTCCTAAGGTCCGATAGGCCCTTGTTATCCAATTTTGGCCCTGTTAGTGCAAAATCACAGCACCCCTGGATGCAGATCAGGCTTCTAGGTTGATCACTCAGGCATCCAGTGTGATTGCACAACATGGAAACCTCTCTCCAAGCGTGGGACTTGTGAAACTGAGAGAGGAATCTCCAGAGAAGGCTGGTTCCTGCTCCTAAACTACCTGCCACAAGCTATTCCAGTGTAGGCAAGCTAATCTAATCCTAATCTAACCATGCCAAGGAGACAGAGAGAGAGAGAGAAGGGAAAAACAGCAAAAGCCTACACTAAAACGGTGATACACCAGAGAAGGAGAATGTTGGACATCTATCAAAACTGCCATGGGACAAAGAGAGGTGAGCAATGGGAAGGATGGACAGATGCATCACAGGACCAAGGATAGATTTCACACTGAAAATGTCCCAAAACTCCATGAACACAGCTCCAAACCTCCAATGAACATTCAAACATGCACAAATACCTGCAATGAAGAGAGGCAAGAAGAGAACAAGCAAAAACGAGAAAGGATGGACAAATGCATCACAAAACATGTTTTGTTGCTCCAGAAGTTTGCACAGAACATCATTTCAATAGTAAAAGGCAAAAAACGCCATTACAGAGCAAGGGAGGAGGTTCAAACTCCATTTTCAACCCTAGAGAAGAAAAGAAGGGAGGGCAGAGCAGAAAAGATGAACAACTCCTTATCTTATGAGCCAAATCTGGATTTTTACATTGCATGGGTCGAGCCCAAGGGACAGAAACATGGGGAAACGCGTAAGCCCATTCCTCATTGACTGCAGATGCATTAAAACGGCATGGGATACCTTACCAACCCATACTCTGCCATCTTTGACCGATTTGGAGGAGAATGTGACCCATGTGCATTAATTTGGCCGCTGAAATGTCACTTCTGGCCGTGCTGAAGGAGAATGTGACCCATGTGCATTAAACTGGTTGTTGAAACGTAGCTTCTGGCCATTACTACGCGCCAGAGATGTTTCTAAACTTTCTCTCTCTAGAATACACCAAAACTCGAGATTGATCCCAGAATCATGCAGAGAATTTCAACAGCTTTCTGTTGATATCAAGAACGTGCAAATCCGAGCTCTGGATCAAAAGATATGACGATCTGAAGATTTAGGGCATGGAACAGACCAAAACGGATTTTGAAATATTTTCCCGCGCTTCGCCACCTGGACGACACGTGGCACGCATTGATTGGTCGCGTGATTCTCTCTCCTCTACCTTTCGGTGGGCTTTCTCTTGAAATTTCCTTGTGGGCCCCAGCTGGGACACGTGGCACTATCCCATTGGTTCGGGCTGACCCTTCAAAACTCGCCCTTTGACTTTTTGACTTTTTCCCTTGTGACACGTGTCATGAGTTGATTGGTCAATGGGTCTGCCGGCTCTTTCGCGCCCTTCACGTCTTTTTGTCCCGGATGTCCCAAATCGTTTGGGACATAAACCTCCGATCCGCCCGAAATGGGCTTCCTTGTCCCTCATTTGGCCAATGACACGTGGCGCTGTTTGATTGGCTTTCGGCTCCTTCGGCGATCTGCGTCCCACGCGTCCTTTTGTCCCATCTGTCCCACTTTTCCTTGTGCTGAAGTTTCTTGTTTCGGCCGAACCAGCCGGTTCGCGTCCATTTGTCCCAAATGTCCCTGTGCTTCGTGGGACAAATTCTTCCGGTTCGCCCGATCCGGCCGATTCGCGTCTTTACGGCCCGAATGTCCCAAACTGTTTAGTGTGGAAGTTCTTCTTTTCGGCCGAACCGGCCGGTTCGCGTCCATTTGTCCCAAATGTCCCAAACTGTCCCGCTCAGCAGTTAGTCGTTTTTCTTCCTCTTTCGGTGGGATCGGCTTCTCGCGCTCGCCGCGTACTTCTGGCCCGATTGTCCCAAATGCTTAGCGGGCCGCCTGGAGGCTTTTCGGCCGATCCGCGTCTTTCGCGTACATTCGTTCCAATTGTCCCAAAGGCGACCTTGAGCAGGACTTAGCCAATTTTCACGATTTTTCCTGGATCAATCTACTTGCCTTTCTGCAACTTTTCACATTTTTTTTTAGAGCTTGCTCCTTCCTTCTTCGGCCAGGGGAGTTAGAAAAAAAATCTAAGGGAACCTCAGAAACATGATGTTTTCTCTGAATCAATCAATGTGCCTGGGACTTGAATATTCTGATGCATGTTATCAAAATTACCCTGGGGGGTGAATTTTGGATAGCAATTTGGCGACTCAGTGGGGTCATCTGCCTGCTAGATGAATGATCAGTAGCTTGAAGCAATCCATTGGGCATGGAGTCATAAGCAAGCCTGAAAACTGATCTGAACTTTGAAAATCTCCCCTCTGAGCCACTTGGAAACCCACCGGGCATGGAGTTGTTCTCACCAAAAACTACTGAAAAGAACTGTGCAAGAGCAGAACCGGCAACACCAAAACTATGTACAGAACTAAAAATCATACATGCTCCAAATGGAACATGCAGAGTGTGCACAAGCACTTCTTCTACTGAAAGCAAACCTAGCTACTCTACTCTAACTGGAAGCAAAGGCAAGCTAAACAAACCCTGCAACTGGTTGTGAGAAATAGCTTCCTTTCTTCAAAATTGGCAGCCATGCAATTGATTTGGAGCTAATCATGGTTGTTAGTCACTAAATACAATCAACAACAAGATGGTGCCCCAAGTTATTTTGTCACCTTTATATGCCTAGACGCATGACTCATTTACCAAGCTTTCTGCAATGTACCTCGTAACATTGTAGTATGTCTTGTTTACCATCTTATGTGATATATCTAACCAGCACATATTCACCTCATTCCACCGTTTAGTGGACCTAACCTAACGTTGCAACCCTAGTGGCCATGTATGCAATGTTGGTTACTTTAAAGGCTCGACCCCCTTCTTATACTAATGTATGATGACCATTGCATCAATATCTTCATCGTCAGATAAATCTCCAGCGATCTCTAAGACCAAGTCACGCAACCGTGTCACCTTCCCAATCAGCTTAGTGGTGATCCTCATTCTCCTTCCCGTGAAGTAGAAAATGTCCTCATGCATGTGTGACATGAGCCACTAGTAAAATTTCTCGAGCTTCCCAAAATAGGGAAACTCCAGGATTTGCATGACCCCCGCGCTTTTGAGTAAGCTCTTCTTCCAATCCACAAGTGTGGTGAAACCCTAGCTTCTGTAGACCCAAATCATGTCTAAACCCCTTCGTCATGCACCCGCACCACCACTTGAGTCCTTTTGTGCCTATATGCTCAATCAACGTGCTTCAAATCTTGTTAGGTACAATCAATCTACATAATGCTCCTCGTCTTCAGCTCTTCTTCACACTTCGCAATTTTCTTTGAACTCATAAGGTAACAAATGTTGTTGCAATCGTCAGCTTTATTACAAGTTTCAAAAATCCCCTTCCTTAATTTCTCCACCTACCACCATACATGACATTAATTCCCTTTGAGCGTTTTTTGTGCTTCTTTGTCCCATGTCCCAATCTCTTGCACCTTAAACTTTTACATCTCAGTCATATATTTCTGGCACACCAACTACTTCTCTGTCACATATCTCCTCTACCCGCACTTCCTTATACCAAAGTATTTTATCCAATGTGACCCAACATACGTAGTCTCTAATGTTGCAGCCTCCTTACTTTATACTAAGTGCTCATCACCTTATGCGTGGTGTTAACTTTGAGCAATTTCTCCTGAAGTTTTCATTAATTTTGAAAGCATGTTCCCTTTATGGTCACCCGTGAGTTTATTTATTTTCTGTACTAGACTAACCTTATTTATCCACCCCACACTGAGGGTATGTGCATTCCTTTATGCATTAAAACACTTTAGATTGCAACAAGCTTCTGGTGCACAAGCACGCTTATTACACATAACACTGAACTAAATTGACAAAGCATAATGACGATGAAGGAAACACATCTAAAGGAAATACATTAAGGGAAATCTAATCTAAATGGAAATACTACCTTATTACAAACACCAAGAAGACTTATTTATAGTAGGGCTTCAGCCTACTCCCGTTGAAGTAACTGGGAAACCGTGTTCCATCAAGCGCCTCTAGCTGACAAGCACCTGAGTCAAGTATATGAGTGATAACATATGGTCCCAACCAATGCACCTTAAGCTTTCCTGGGTGGCACAGAAACTTTGAATCATAAAGAAGTACCATCTACCCAACCTCAAGCTTCTTATCCCTGATGTGCCTGTCGTGCCATGCCTTTTGCCTGGATTTTTCTTGCTTCTAACTCCATCGTGCTATTGCACGCCTCTCATCTAGTTGTATCAACTTTTCAATTCTTTCTTCCAATGCTTTCTCATCATCCAGACCTCCTGCATGCATAATACACAAAGAAGGTAACATGAATTCCATGGGTAGAACTACCTCTATGCCAAACACCAACTGAAAGGGTGTTGCCTTATTCAACCATTTGTAGGTTGTTCTATATGCCCAAAGCACAACAAAAACTTTATCATCCCAGTCTTTCCTTCCAACATCACAATTTTTTTGTCAAATTATGGCTCAATATATTGTTGAAAGCCTTAGCAATCCCATTTACCTAAGGGTGATAAGGCATCATCTTATGGTGTGCAACCATAAATTCATCCAATAATATCCTGATGGTCTCATTAAGGAAATGAGTGCCTCTATCACTTGTCAAACTTAAAGGACATCCATACCTGGTAAGAATATTTTCCCATAAGAACCTTGTTGTTGTTACCATTGTACAATCCTTTGTAGGTGCCACTTCTTTCCACCTTGTAAGATAATTTGTACAAGTGATGATGTAGTGTGATCCAGTTCTGTGTGCGGCTAGGGAAATAGGACCCACAAAGTCAATTTCCCATTTCTCAAAAGGTTCTGCACTAGTAATAGGCCTCAAAGGCATTTCATCTCTCTGTCTAAGTTTTCCAAGGTGCTGACAGTGATCACATGCCTTACAATATTCTTTGCAATCCTTGTACAAGGTCTCCCACCATAAACCAGCTAGTAGAATCTTGCACGTGGTGGCGTCACCTGCATAGTGTCCACTTGCAATACCGCCATGAGCCTCCTCCATGATTTTCATTCACTCATGCTCTAGTATACAATGACATGCAATACTTCATCTGACCTAGTTTGTATAAATCACCACTGATCAACATGAAATGTGTGGTGTGAATTACAAGTTGTTTCTTTTCCAATGCCTTCATTCCTTCGGGCGCCATACCTGTTGCGTATAAAGACAACAATATCTTCTAATTTGAGGGTGCATGGTTTAACCTGTATAACTATGCATCAGCATTGTATCTTCAATACTCTATGTGTCCTCTCTTGATTGAATCCTTGACAAATGATCTGGACCATAATTGCTTTTACCTAGCTTTACCACCACTGTAAAGTCAAACTCCTAGAATAATAGAACCCATTGGCATATGTGCCCCTGTAAGACAGGCTTGTTCACCAAGTATCTCAATGCCATGTGATCTGTATAGAAAAAAAAGGTGTTTCTAGCAAGTACTGTTAGAACTTATGCAATGCATAGATCATTGACAAAGCCTCGTGCTCCGTAGTTGTATAATTTTGTTCTGCAGGAGTCAACTTTCTACTAGCAAAAAAATAGGATGATCTACAATACCTTCTCCAGGATGAGCTAGAACTATGCCAATGGCCATGCCAGAGGCATCCACATGTACGTGAAAAGGTATATTCCATGAAGGAAAATGTAGAATAGGCATCATAGTAAGTCTTTCCTTCAGCGCTTTGAATGTGCATTGTTTGCAGTTCTCCCCAATAGAACTTTCCTTTACCCTTTAATAACTCCTCCAAGGGCGTGGAAATCTTAGCATATCCTTTGATAAATTTCTTATAATACCCTGTGTGGCCCAAGAATCCATGCACCTCACTCTGACTAGTAGGCTCCTCCAAGCCTAAGATGACTACAACCTTAGCTAGATCTACTAACAAACCCTCCTTGCAGATGATATGCCCTAGCAGAGTTCCAAAAGGTGTAGCAAATACACACTTCTTGATATTTAAAGAGATGCTTAACTGTCTGCACCTCTCAAACATTAACCTCAAATTGTCACAATGATCCTTGACAAGCCCATACATGGTCCAATCATCCAAGTAAACCTACAAGAATTTGTGAATAAAATCCTAGAATGCTTGAACAACAATGCATGAAAATACTACAGGTGCATTCTTCAATCCAAAGGGCATCACCATGTATGCAAAAATTCCCCATTCAGTGGTGAAAGTTGTCTTCTCTTGATCTTCTTTAGCAATTCTTACTTGATGATACCCAGAAAATCCATCTGTAAAAGAGTAAATTTTGCACCCTACAATGCCTTCCAATATTTCTTCAGTGAATGGTGTAGGGAAAGGATCAATCACACATGCAACATTCAACTCCCTGTAGTCCACACAAATCTTGATTCTTCCATATTTCTTTATGTTGATTACCATAGGGCTAACCCACTCTGATTCCTCTATGGGCTCAATGATGCCATATTTCAACATCTTGTCAATTTCTTCTTTAACTTTTACGTGCAGGTTAGGGTTCATCTTGTAAGGTCTCTTCCTAACTGGGTGCACACCTTCCTTTAACTTAATTTTCATCTCACCCAAAGATTCATGCACTCCTTTCAACTCATGGTAGCCTCTAGGAAACAAGTCCTGGAAATCACGTAATAACTCAATTATCTTAGCCACTTCAGAGTCAGACCAGTAATCTCCAATTATGGCCTCCTTAGGTTCTACATCCATTCCAATGTTCACTTTCTTCATCTTCATAGGTTCATGGTAGGTACGTGCCTTCTCATCCACACTATCTAAGACCTTGCACAGTACCCTCTGAATGATCTATGTCCAAATTTTCCACTTCTTCATCATCCACCATGTAGACCATCTTTCCTTTCTCCTTCTCTAGGAAAGTGCACTCAAGCAGTTCTGCATCTGTCTCATCTACTTCTTCAAAATGTGCTTCTAGGTCTGACTCACCAAGTAACTCCTGAATGAGTTCTTCACCTTTTGCACTATCTCCCATAGTCAAGTGCTTCATAACCTATAATGCCTCATTCACCAGAGGTTTAGTGGAGAAGTAGTCAAAAGTCTGGATCATACCTGCAGTCAAGTCTTGCCAATTTCTAGTCTCTCTATTCAACTCCGCATAAACATACCATGCATGTGTGCAGCCTCGCAAGGTGAAATAAAGTTTGTGCACCCACAAAAAAGGTGGTAAAGCTTCCTACCCCTCTGTCCAGAGTCTCTCACACTACTGAATGTGGTGTTGAACAAGATTATTACCATGATATTCACAGATTTGAGTAGGTGCATTACTTCTGAGAAACCTTGTTGATAGAGGGAAATTCTCACCTCTCTCCATTCTATGAGATTATCCCTGTGAACCATCCACCAACGCATTGCTGTCCCATGTAGGGTATAAACTAACATGTTCCTTCTGTCCACCTGATCCTTCCATTGTACTTCCATGGCTTGCAGGAATACCTCAGGGTTTCCTTCACTAGTGTACTGGGGTACCATGTTTTTTCCTAACCACCTAACACAATTGTGGCCTGCTTACATGCACACATTGTGCTTCTTACCTCGCACCCAACCATCTCATAAGTGTCATGTGCCCAATTGCCATAGGAAATACTTGTAGTATCATTGATGGATTGTGCATCATCCCACTGGAGAACTCCTTCCTTAGATGGCTCAAGTACTTTTGGGTCTCGAATGGTGTGCACATAAATTTTGTTAAGATCTTCTTCACTTAAGGGATCAACATAAGGTGCAGATTTCCCATCTGTCAAAGGGATAATAACTCATTCTTCCTTGTTCTCAAAACTGATATATCCCTTATTGAACCATAGATCAACATTATTTACATAGCACCAAGGGAGCCCAAGTAGAGCTGGGAAGTTGTCCACTTCTACAAGTGCTAAGACCTCAAATTCCCCAGTGAACTTGGCCCCCTATATAGTAATGGATGCATCCTTCAAGACTCCAATTGGCATGGCCTTAGTTTGATTTTCCATATACAGTACATTGGAAGATGGTTGTAATGGAGGTCTACCCATCTGAACCCATGCATCTAAAGTAAGCACATTCACTTCTGCACCTATGTGTCAATCAGGATATTTCTCAAAAGCCATCCATCCACAACAACATTTAGAGTGATCTCCTTATCATAATCCAAGCTATGAGGAGGGAGATTATCATGCAAAATCTATCATCCATTCTCAATACCATGCATGGAGTGTTTCCCTTTAACCAATTCCCTAGTAATGGAATAATGTTCTCCTGAACACAACATCTTGCATACTTCCTTCAGATCATCAACATCTGACTGGAAAGTCTCAGCTACCTTCTTCTGTTCCAACTTCTGTGACTGTTCCTTTAAACATTGTATTTCACCCTACAGATTTTTGAGTACCTCCATGGTTTCTTGATAAACCTCCTTCTGATGTGTAGGGTCTGGATATTTTGCATGTAAAACCTCCTCCTTAGTAATGGTAGGCTTCTGTTGCAATGTTTCTCTGGTGCACACACAACCTCACGCATGTAGTAATCTTCACAAGTACCACCTCAGGATCTGGTGTTAACTAATACATCCATTGGTTTTCCACGGCACGTTGTATTCTAACCATCCCTGCACCCTTGTTCTCTTATTTGTGCTTCTTTCTCAGATGTTCATATAAGTTTGGGAACTCTTCATAGTTATGATTCTTTCCACAAAAAGAACAAGTAACGTTCTGAGGACACTCGTGCCTGTAATGGTCAGGAGATCCACACGTATAACATGTTCCATGAGGGAACTCACCTCATCCACCACCATGACCTCGGCCTCTGAATCCACCATGGTATCCTCAACCTCTACCATGGCCTCCCTCAAAGTTCCCTTCATTATGATCATAGCACCCTTGAGTGTGATCATGATCATGTTGCTCACTTTTATCCTTAGAGCTATTTCCAACTCCAGTCTGTCAGTACACCAATATCAATGGCATCATGGATCTGATCAATCAACCTACAATCTTCAATATTGTGAGTTGTGGACTGGAAAATCTTACAGTAACAGGACACGTTCTTCCTTATCACGCATTGCAACAATGGGTAGTGGCTCACATCATGGTCTAAATGACATATCTCACAATCCAGTAACAAGGAGCGCACTGATCTGTGAGGAAAAATATCCTTAGTATGCCCTCTACTTCACAATCTGTGCACCAAATTCTAGTGTGTGTCTCATGTGTTGTATTGGCTGATAGTTTCTCCAACTATTTTTCCATTGCCACAATCTGAGCTTCCAAGAATGGGCTCACTCCAGTGTCTATGCTCCCTGACTGCCTCAACACTCAAAAGCACTTCAAGCCTTCACATGGGTCTGTATAAGTCTTATGTGAGAGCACCCTCCTAAAAGGTATGATCAGGCCTCTGACAAACCACTGTGCATGTATAACTTGCATGGATATCATAAGATAGTTTAGACAAGAGTGTTTTGAAATGAGCATCATATTCTCAGACACTCTCAGTAGTGCCCTGCTTGATATCCTTGATGCACTTATACTTTTTTTGCTCAAACTTAGGGATATAAAATTCTTTAAGGAAAGCATCTTGTAACGCCGTATAATCCACACAAGTCTGATCAGGGTCAAACTTCCTATACCAGCTATGTGCGCGTCCCTACAATGTAGTTACAAAATGACTGGCCTTGCACTCTGAAGCTGTAATTCCTTTCACGTGCCATAATATCTCACACATATGGACATGCTCAACAACATCTTCTATTCCCCTATACTCTGGGAGATGAAGTGACATCTCCATGTAAATATTCTTGGGCTTGATGAGGACCATGCCCACCAGATCCAGAACCTCATGTGTTACCTCTGCCTCCAGATCCACCAGATCCACCAGAATCCCAAGCCACTTGTGCCTCTTGATCCTCCCCATATAACAAGAATTAAACCAGAGGATGCACTACCTTGTGTCCCAATAGTGGTGCTAAATTGAACTCCCATAGTCTGCAAAGTTGCACTACTCCCAGATGTGAGTCCAAAGTTTTGATGCAGCTTATGTTCTGTGCCAATGATGCGTGGGTGCCTTATTTTGAAAAAAGCATACAAGGAAACCGGACACTCCAAATAAGGAAGGAAGACATCCTTGAGCACCATGCACAAGGTACTAGGGATTTGGGGACTTAATTTTGGCATATCAAATTCTTTGAGGAAGTCAACTTTACATGCGGAGTGGATAATTGCCAACCGTATGGTGCCCAATATACCTTGCAATAGAAGTTTATGTTATCATGGAAAAGGATCAAATCTTTCATGTAAGGAGTTGCTTCCATAGTGGACCTCCACATCATTTAAACTTTGACTGGTGCTTATAAGGATATATATATGAGTTCCCGGAAGAATAATATCCTTATCTCACACAATTTTGATCAACACATGTATGGAATTGTGAGAACCCATGGGATTCTGATATCCCAAGAGTATGTTGTATCTTGGAGATGAAGTATTTCTCTTTGTATTTATAATGGTCTTATTGCTATGATGAGGACATTGGTATGCACTAGATCTGAACCTCTATGTGTTAATTCTTGTGATTATCAACATACTTACTATGAATATATGTGTAGATCCATTTTAGCTCCTAAAATGGATCTATATATATGTTTCACAAGAGTGGGGTAATAATCCTTGTAATATGATTTAATCTATATTCATAGTGATTCTTGGTCTGATTGAAGCCCAAATTGGTCTAGAAGCCACGTTAAATAGTCTCTAAGATGTGTTGGTTCATTTTATTTTCACTTAAGTTATTTGTCAAACTAATATTTTAACTCACATAGGAGGGGCTCAGTGACCTGCATTCCTTAGGTTAGTGCTCATCACCCAGTGGGTAATATTCCACATATTCCTTATCTTTGAGAGGGCCTAAAAATGTACATTGTTGATTTGCGTCCTGACTTGCCTGATAAGTCAACTTTACCTCTTGCTACTCTACTACCCAAACTAACTTGCTGACTACTGGTTGTACTAGAAACTAGAAAACCAAGTGCAAGGGCTAGGTTTTCAGGTAGATTTAGATGTGCACTCGTATCCCATGTTTCCTCTATTGACATGCTCTCATAAGATGCCAATGATGATTCTCTTTCATGCTTTCCCAAATGGGGAAGTTCTAGATGCTCTGGCTCCATGTCCTCTGCATGATATCCAAATCCTTCAAGAGCCATCTCTCTCCACAATGCCATCCATTCTGCAACCTTGCGCTACTTCTCTAAATCCCTCTCATGTGCCTCATTGAACTTAAGCCACCTTTCTTCTCTTTTCCTCTCTGCCGCTAGGTCCGCCATCCTTCACCACACCTACTCCTGCCCCCATGCATGGTGGGGTTTAGCTAGCCATTGAATTCTCTTCCAAATTTAAGGTTACCATCAAGATCTTGATTGCCAGTGGAATTTTGTGTAGATATGATCCCCTGGGATAATGTAAAAATTGAAACTCAGCTACCTCCAGACAAGAGTAAGTGGATATTGAGTACTCCAAAATATAGCTATTCAAAACACCATGGAACCAAGTATCCACAATGTGCATCCAAATTAGATCAACATCATAGAGGGCTTGAAATTATTCTTGCATCCAGACAAGTGTATGAAACCTCTAATTCCTTTTAGATGCATAAGAAACCAACCACTTGTATAGCTATATGGGAAAAATAGCAAAGAATCTCTCATATAAGTAGTCATATAGATTCTGCTCAACCCACATGTGTGTGTCAAACTCAGATCCAGTGTTGAATCTCTGAGCGTATTCTTCTTCCAGATCTATTATCCACTCCTCAACACTTGCTAAGGTCAACTGGTACATCTTCATCATGCAACATCCTGAAAATAACTAAGAAAGAGGTCCCAATAATGGAACCAATGATGCATCCTAGAATTCACTGTAAATGACCCAGGCACACTGGCACATCACTCAGCCTGAGCTGAGTGCTCACCCAAAGCACACAAAGGCACTAGGTCCCTCTTTAGAGTTGATTGTACAAAATGTTAGCATGATAGTGCATATGTATATTCAAATTCATAACCAATAGTAAACAGTCCACAATGCATAAACTAGATCTAGATCTTAGAATATATAAAGATGAACTAAAAAATGACTATACAAGATTTACCATACAAGAAACAATTTCAGTCATGTTCAACACCATTATCTAGCCAATATGATCCATTGTATTAAATACTATAAAACACAAAAAATTTCATACATTATAAAGGTATATTCATGAGTCATGCGTGACAAAACCAACAACATAACTCTACAATAATTGAACTTACTTAACCATGCAAATCAATACATATATATAGGGGTGGGGAATTTCCCTTCACAACCCATGAACTAGCTCAAAATAGGCCACATGTTAGTAATAGCCATGTGCCTTTACAAAAGGATGAAAAACCTGCAAGTTGCCTAATAATAGACTTCCTATAGTTAAATCTGAGTAGAAATCCTATTATTAGCCTAAACTATGCATGGTTCTTAGATGATGCTAGTTCCCAAAACACCCTTGCATGGACTGCAAGTATTCATGTCTTTGTGTGTTCAACACGCTAACTCCAAAAATACAACCACCAACTTTATGGGTATATTGATTATGGTCAAAAGATTTGATGGTCAATATTGAAACCTTATTGGGGACATTACAATATTGCTTATGGTAGGACATAAGATAATAGCTACATGTTTCCTAATGTTTTACAACAATAGAGAATATGGCATGTTGTTTGGGAATCCTTAGATACATAAGGTGTAAGTTTTCCCATCTACATTAAATTGATGCTTAAAGCACATGCATGATAACAAGGTTATCATTATTTACATGTTTTAAATAAGTTTTGTATCCAACCTGAGCTATTACATAATGTGCTTACACAATAGAAAATCATACAATTTTTGTTACTCTTATTTAAAACATCTTTTGGTGTTGTCATTGCAGTTTGCTAATAAGACTTCCAAGAAAAAAAAAGCAACGAAAAATACTGACACAAACTAGCAACATAAGCCACAATAAATTTTGGACAATGAGAATTCATACAAGAGAGGTCGTTTAATGTGGGCTTAGTGGGTTTTGAAAGGACCCTCATCCTTGATTACAAAAATCCCATCTGGCAAGATAAAACATTGAAGCTAACATTGAAAAAGCCCAAAGGCCAACAAAAAATAAGTAACTAGTAGTAGTAAAATATTACATAGCATAGATATTTTTGAGATCTTCAACAACTTTCTTCACTGCAACAAGAAGCACTTCTGTTGCACAAGGAATCTGCCAGCTCCTGAGAAGCTCGATGCAGTCTTTTTTTATGTTGTCCCAGGTATTATCAGTATAATATTTCCATGCTTTGAGGACTGAGAAAGGCTCTCTGGAGTTTCCCAAGAATTGTGGCCACAATTTCATTATCATCCACTCAACATTGGGAGCGTTCATCCTTATGTTGCTCCTCTTTCTCCATCATATTCACATCTTCCGTAGCAACATTTGGTGACATCAGGGACCAAGAGAGTAAGGGATACATAGAGGATAGACCCTAAGAGAACTTTGGAATATCTTGCTCAACCATGGTTTCCATAGGCTCCACTGGACTGGACAATTGGGGAAGAGGGAAAAGCAGGGGATGCAACAAGAAAAGCCCCATGAGTCAAATTCAACATCTTGAGAAGGAGAAGGGGAGGTGGAAAAGGAAGTAGAATGGCCAATGATCAATGTTCAGAGTTGGAGTCAGAGGGGATTTAATGCGGCAGTGGAGGTGGCTAGGAGGAGGAGGAGGAGGGAAGAGAAGGGGAGAGCAAGTGGAGGGCAAATGGAGTAGAAGCGGGGTGACAAATTTTACCCAATTTGGGAGGAAAACGCAATAGTTCCATGGGGAAGTACACATATTGGAACAAGCAAGTACAAAAGAATGTGATGGAGAAGGGGACCTCTCCTTCTCTGGCCAAATTCATAGACAATTCAAGAGATTGAAAGAGGAAAGAAGCTAAATTTACCTTTTTCCCATGGTGCAAATGAGAGAGAGGAAGAGATGAGGACCAAAGACCAACTTGTAGTGGCCATCTAGAGTGAAATAATGCATAAGGACCTCTACAACTCTGTCCCAGGGCGGACAATGGAGGTGCTTCATAACCCGACTGGTACTTCCTTAATTTCTCCCTCGGCTGAGAAAATCTGCCATTTTCACTTTGAGAGATCTCTTGAAATAGATGTCACCATCAGTAGGGAGACCAGTGGCCTGCAATGGAATTTGTTGAGATTGTAAATTTGGTCTTCCCAACCTTTACTTTTCCTTTTTTCCAAGAAGCTAAAATACTACTGGAGACTCTTATCGAGTGCCCTGAGAGTCTCTCCATGAAGGTCGTTATACCTGCTTCCTGCAAAATATCCAGACGTCATTGTCATTCCTAAGCTTCGTCACAGGAAACAGGCTCCATTCTTTTAATAGGCCCCCCCATCTTATAGATAGCAACTTGAATATAGAAAATGGCCGATGTGGACACACTAAATAAATAGGAACTTTGCAAGCTTTCCATCTATCTCCCACACGTGTCCAGCCAAAAAGGTAATTGAGTGTTGTTAATTAATAAAAATCCACCATATCATCATGATTAAATAAGCCTTATTATCACACGAGAAGTAGCACTTAGAATTATAAATCCCATTAATTTCCCTTGGGATATAATTAGTACTCCCACTGCCACAAAGGTAGGGGGAGTGATCCCGAATCCTGCTATAACTGATATCAGCTTTATCAGTGAAGATGAAGCTAATAAGAAGGCTTATAAAGAAACTAAGATCTTTGGAAGATAGTCATTAGTTATAGTGATAAGAAGGTCACTCATAAAGTTTTGATCCAAGTCTTTTGTTCATCAGAAAAGAACCCCAATGTTTTCCAGAGAGTCAACAACCTTGTTGCCTTCTCTATAAGTATGTTGAAACTTGATCTCTTGAAAATTTGATTGAAGGACCCTAATATCATCAATAATATTCTAAATAGTCCATTGAATGGGATCCTTGGAATTCAGAATTTTTATGAGATTTAATGAATCACTCTCCACTATAAGTCTCCCTTGGCCAATAAGAAGAGCAAGTTCCAAACCTTTGAGAATAGCCAGAGCCTTTGCTCTGTGATTAGTGCCATTACCAAAATTTACTGCAGTTGCAGCCAAGAGGGAGACTAGACTGATCTCTCAAGATGGCACCTCCCCTTGAAGGACCCATATTACCTTTTGTAGCACCATCAAATTGAGCTTCAACCAACCAGGAGGAGGAGGAGACCAAAAGCATTAGCTCTCGCAGCTGTAGAGGGATGAGCAACAATAGGGATATCAAGTTGCTTGGAGCCAATCAACAGAACCACTAAAATTAACTTTCTGCTTGTGCTTCCTCCAGATGAAGCAGTTTAATTTTCTTGGAAGATGGTTACAATCCCATTGAAGACCTGCACCAGATCTCTAGACTGCTCCTTGAAAATATCTTTGTTTCTTTCCTTCCAGATTCCCCAAAGGACATGTGGGAGAAGAAGATTCCAAGTGAGGGATAAGATGGGATGCTTGAAAGGGGAGCTCCATTGAGAGAAGGCCTCAGAAAGAGAGGAGGGAAAAACCATAGGCCACCCCAAAATGTGATTAAAATGAGACCCCAAAGAGAGTGTGAAAAGGACAATGGAGCAGAAGATGGGCCGAATTTTCCAAAGAAGATTGGAAAAGGATACAGCAGGTGGGAAGAGAGAAACCCCTTCTTTTAAGATTTTCTCCAGAAAGAATAACATCTCTGAAGGAGAAATCCAAGAGAAAAATCCAATCTTAGGGACAACCATAGAAGACCAGACTTGTCTAAGCGGAGGACCACAGGGATATGGGGTTTGGAAAGATAGGCCACTTTGACAGAAAAAACACCAGATGGAGAGAGAGGCCAAATAAGCTCATCTTGGGGCTGGGTGAAAGGAATATACTGGGAGGAGAGAGGAAGTTCTGAGACATTTGAGACGTTGCAACTGATATTGCTGCAATCTGTCCAAGAAGGAATATGCCAACAAGGTTTATTATTAATATTGCTAATATATCCATTAACCTTACTGCCACAATTTGAGGAGAGTTGAGTTTTGATTGGATCCCAGAATGAGTCATGAGCAAGTGGCTTGTCACCAAACCACCAATCATTCTAGAAATCAATGAGCATTCCATTACCTAAGGTGCCATTTGGTTCTAGCTTTCAGCATTGGCAGAGAGCTAACTATAGAGTTCCAAATTGATAGAACCCCTTGGAATCTCTGTATGGAGAAAATATTCTGATGGATAAATATTTAGATATAAGGAGTTAAACCCAAGGAGCCTGATCCTTTGATGTAATAGCCCAACCTAGTTTGGCCAAGCATGGCCTTGTTCATATCTTGCCACTCTTCAAAGCCCCAGACCACCAATGTGTATAGGTTTACAAGCAATATTCCAAGAAACTAAATGAACCCTTTTTCTCTCTTCAGAGCCAGACCAAAGAAAGTGTTTTTGAATTTTTTCAATGTGAGTAACAACCGAAGAAGGCATTTTAGACAAGGACATAAAATAAATAGGAAGACTCTGAAGAGTAGGTTTTACCAGTTGCAGCTTACCTGCTTGACTGAGAAGAGAGCCCTTCCAACCACCAATTTCTTTTGATATCATTCAATAACTGACAACCAAAGGTTTTTGAGTTGTCTTCCTTTAAAGAGGGGGAGACCTAAATAGGTGGATGGAAGGTCCACAATGCTGCAACCAAAAATATCCGCTATCTTTCTCTGTCTACTAGCCAGAGTATTAAGAAAGGCAACACAACTTTTAGTGAAATTGATGATCTGTTGTGAGGCAAATTGATAGCAATCTAAGAATCCTTTTCAAAGCCTTGGCTTCCACAACTGAAACACCCAAGAGAAGTGTATCATCAGCAAATTGGCTATGTGTAGCTAAAGGAGCTCTAGTCGTGATCTTGATACCCGAAATAGCAGTAGTTTGCTTAGCAACTTCTAAAGCAGGGCTTACTTAAAGTATCAGCCATAAGAATGAAAATAAAAGGTGAAAGAGGATCACCTTGCCTGATACCATGGACTGCTATTAAAGTAATCTTACAGGAACACCATTGACCAGAATTGAAAAATGTGGGGAAGAAACACAACTATAGATTCACTTACACCATTTGTCGCAGAACCCGAATTTCTTAAGAACTCTGAGAAGGAAAGGCCAACTGATACGGTCTAAAACTTTTTGCATGTCCAGTTTTAGGATCATCCCAACTATTTTAGAGTGGTGAACCGAGTGGATGGCTTCATGAACAACTATGACACCACCTTGGATCAATCAACCTCCAATAAAACCATTCTGTTGTTCAAGAGATAAGCTTATTCATAAAGGGCTTTAGTCTATAAGCCAACATTTTAGTAATTATTTTGTAGGAAGTGTTACACATGCTGATTGACCTAAAATTAGAAACAAATTTGGAGCCAAGAGATTTAGGGGCCAAAGCAATGAAAGTATTATTCCATTCCTTCAGAAGGGAATCATTCCTTTGGAATTCATTAACAACCTCGAAGAGATTCTCTTTAATGATTTCCCAATAAGTTTGAAAGAAAGTAGCAGGGAAACCATCAGGACCTGGAGATTTATCTCCTTTCATAGTGAAAATAGCTTTATGGAATTCCCCAATGGAGAAAGGTTATGCGAGCTTTTCATTTATTTCATCTGAAATCAGCTTGGGAAAGTGTTGCAAGCATTTTTGACATTGTTCTCCACCAGGGGCCTTCATCTTGGAGAAGGTTGGATTAAAAATTTATTAACTCCTTAGAAATATCCTCTTTCAAAATTCAAGTGCTTACCATCTATAGAAAGAATTTCTTTTATTTTATCCCTACTTTTGTGTTTGGAAGTTGTAGCATGGAAAAACTTTATATTCATATCCCCTTGTTGAAGCCAAAGATCCCTAGATCTTTGTCTCCAATATACCTCTCTCTTCCACCAAGGTGTTATGGTATTCACTAAGCAAAAATGATTCTTGTTGATGGAGAGCAGGTGTTCTACCAAATTTCTCTATATCAGTAGCAACTTCTAAAATCCTCTGGGAGAGTTGTTGCTTTCTATCACCGAATATCCCCAAAGGTTTTGGCTTTCCAGATTTTAGTTGCTTCTTAACCGAACTAAGTCTTCTTAGCAAATCTATACATGGTAGTGCCCTATATATCCACCTTCGACCAGCTTTCAATAAGATTGTCCAGATTATGATTCTGAAGCCAAGCCAACTTGAACCCTGAAGGGAGGATTTCTTTTTTTGAGAAGTTGCTACTCTTAATAATAACGGGTTGTGATCGGATGCAGCTTTGGGCAGAGCACTTAGATAAAAGTCAAGAGAAGTGTAGAATCTAGTCCATAGAACCAAGAACTCTATCCAGCCTACTTTGAATATGATGATGACCAAGTCTACGATTTGACCAGGTAAAAGAGCACCATGCAGGTCAAAATAAAAAAGAACTCACCTTGTCTAATGAAGTTAGCTAAGAGAGTCCATACTGCTGAAATTAACTGGGGAACCCCATGCTTCTCAGAAGGGTAGAGGGTGCTGTCGAAGTCACCCGCTACAAGCCAAGGGAATTGCTTACAACTATTTTTGAATTTCAGAATGTCTCTCCAGATGATTTCCCTTTATGCTTCAAGGTTAGTAGCATAGAGATTGATAGCAATCCAACCAGTATCAACCCCTATTTCTTGAAAGAACATGCCCATAAAATGGGGAGTTTTAATAATATAGTCCCCATAAAGGACTTGTGGATTCCAAAGAATGCAAAGGTCTTCAGAGTTTACCGAAGATTCCCTGTGAGGCGAAAGAGGTAGAAGGCCACAACCTAGAAAGACTGCAATCCTCCCTAAGCTTTGTTTCTTGCAACATGATGATGTCCAGGAAATTTTAACCTTATATCCTTTAGGACTCTTTTCTTTTGGAGAGAGTTGATTCATCTAATATTCCAAGAAATGATTTTCATTTTTTAGATTTGGATTACCCCACCTTCTAATAGTGAGGGTACCTTGAATGCCTTGTGCAATATTTTGTGTTGATACTTGTTGAATCTTAGCTTGATTAGTAGATCTACCTATTTTTTTATTGAATCCACCATCAATATTTTTCTTACAAATGATTCTAGTGACTCTAGGCTGATTGAGATCCTCCAAAACCAAAGAAGAAGGAGAGGGAAGGGAAGATTTCTCCTCTAAACAAAGAAGGGGAAGGAGAGGGAGAAGAAGTGAAATCTTCAATAGAAGGGAAAGAGGGTCAGAGAGCGAGAGCAGTCTCCAGATGGGGACAGAAAAGGGGTAGGATAGAAGGTGGAGGTTGAGGGGTTGTTGCTCAAGAGGGGGCTCAGAAGAGGGGATATTTCAAGATCTTCAAGAACAATAAAGGGGTTGGAGGTGCCAATTTCACGGATGACTTTAGGGATGAACTTATCTTTCTTCTTTGGAGAGATGACCGAGTTTTATTTCTTAGGGGTGGTTTCAATGGGCAAGCAGGGGCCCTATGTCCAATACTCTTACAGATTGAGAAATCTTGAGGGATATATTCATATTCTATAGGTTGAGACCATACTAAAAAATCTGAAAATAGATCTATGGATTTGGGTAGAGGGACACTAACATCAACATTAACACAAAACCGTGCATGAATAAATCTTGTTTTAGCTTTAGTAGCTTGATCAATGGCTATGAGTGTACCCAGAGAAAGAGTGATACCTTCAATAACAACATGATCCTGAAATTCTAGAGGGAGCCCTGGAAGATGAACCCATACCGAAGCTTAAGTCATGGTTTCAGTATGTGGATTGAAGCCTATGGACCATTTTTGAAGATAGAAGCCTCTTCTTATAAAGAACCACAGACCCCAAGGAGAGCATGAGGAAATCCTCCTTCAGACTGAAGGTAAACATGATGAAGCCATTTGGCATGGCCGAAATCTCAAGGGAGCCACAGGGAGTCCACTTCATGGATGCCCATTTTTTTATGTCCTCCAAGGGGGGTCTAGGATCCATCATCTTGCCTATCAGAGACAAATCCCTCAAAGCCTTAGCAGCAACAATGATTTGAGATGGAATCTGCAGAGACAGGGTCCCATCAAGGAGAGTAGGTTGCAGTTTGACAGAATGGGACACCGAAGGGGACCCAAAAACCACATTTTTCCAGGCCTCGGGCTGAGGATGTGGAGACAAACCACCTGAATCATCATGTGGGCAATTAGGGGCCGGACCAAAGGGGTCCGACATGAAATTGTCTAAGGTACAAGGGTTCATTCTCCATAAACTATAAAATAGATCCGAATATATGAAATACACCAAATCAACATTCTAAATTAGTCTTATGTTTAGTTTCCACAAACAAAAAGAAATTAATGGCCCACAAATAAAATCCTCATAAAATATAAGATCTTATTGTAACAACCCAAGGATCATCCTCTAATATACCCAATTCGTAAAAAGTTATAGAAATAAACAGCCATCCTCAAAACCAAAAACATAATAGCTCACAGTCACACAATAAATTTGTTTATAAATCAAAGCAAAGTGCCCCTAGAATTTTACAATATATTGGCTCATAACTTGGAAATTTTTTTGGCTCATATAAACAATTGCAAGGTAATTGGTCTGAGTAATCACAGTGTTCACACACAAAAATATTGAATCTCAAGAAAAGGACATTGTAAGGGAAGGATAAACCCAATATATCAATGGTTTCCTACCCTTATTTGTTATAGGCATACTAGGATAAATACAATATAATTATATATTGCAAATTTTTCTTTCATCAATCATAATTATTTCAATGGGAGTATGCATATGACAACAAACCAATCAATATGCCCAACATGCATTAAACATAAATGAAAACACATAATGTAAAACTGGAAACAAGTGCTCTGGGCCTCATCACCCTCCGCTAAGAATGTCAAATTATCATTCAATCTCGATGTAAATAAATAAATATTCTTTAAAGATTTTGATATCCATGCTAAACAAACTTGTATAGTTGGATAAAATTTGAAATGGGCACACTTAAGCTTGAAACAAAATGTAAATGAATTGTGTTAAAAGAAGTTATTGAACTCTTTAATCTCTTGGAGAACATTATTGAAATTAATCTTGTAAAGCTCAAAAGCAGTATACAAATAATGTTGCATTTTTGAAAGGTAGCTTTTAAGGAAATATATGGAATATAAAATATCTATTATTCTATCCACATGTATTTGAGAAAACATAGGGAAATTGGTAAAACAGGTTATAATTTAAGGGATAATATATTTTTCCTCAGCTAAATTTAGAAAATATTGTTATATCACACAAGATAGTTTTACTGAGGTAACTATTGTATCACACACAAAAAATTATCTTAAACAAGATTGTTACCTCAAATGAGCAGTCCAAAAATAAATTTTGCAGATTTATAGGTAATTAAAAAATAACAATGCAGAGTTCAATCCAACGGATTCATATTGTCTTCTTTGCTCATATGAAGTTATTTGTAGATATCGACCTCTAAGAAAAGTTGTAGTGAGTGTTTCGATAATTGTTTGTAGAGACAAGGGGTTTAGAAAAAAGAGAAATGAATGATGCGGTTTGTAAAAAATAGAAGTGAATATTATCTAGAGAGGGGGGTTTGGGAAAAAGAGATGAATACTGTTATGTCATGAGTGAATTTTTTGAATGGGGTTGAAGCAATATAGTCATCAATAATCATTATAGTGAGTTGAGTGTCAACAACAAATTGTAAAGACCCAATGGCTGGGAGTTGCTCAAACAAAGCATGTGACATTAATGTACGGAGACTCTATAGAGAGGGAAGCACAATGGATGGGAGTTGCCCAAACAAAGCATGTGACATTAATGTATGGAGACTCTATAGAGAGGGAAGCGCAACGGATGAGAGTTGTGCAAACAAAGCATGTGACATTAATGTATGGAGACTCTATAGAGGGGAAGAACCAACATGACTGGTCCACATCATGTAGGCACCTCTAACTGAATGGTCAATGGATTATTTGGCCCCTAAAATTTGCTATATAACCATTTGAGAAATTGTTTAAGGATGATTTCATATACTAGATATCAACTTCATCTGTTGGTTTTTTCAATTTGTAAGAATTTGTGAATTGTATCATTTGTAGCTTTTTTTTGCCTATGTTATGGTCAAACTCTATCACTTACTCCACAAAATTATAGACTTACAAACAATTTGATTCAGCCATTGTTTACAATTTTGCTTGGCTTCACCAAACTTTATTCATAATAAAATTAACTCTAAGATGTTGTGATTCATGAACTTTTCTGCAATTTGTTCATATCAAGTTAACAAATCCAATGGTTTCAGAGATACTTGTATTATTTCTTGTCTTTAAGTTACTCTATAAAAACACATTATACAAAAATATAATCTTTTTAGTAGAAATATTCAGATTTTACTCGGTGACTTTAAATTGTTATTTTCTCTTTGATGGAAATGTTCAGATTTTTTTTCTTAAAAGTATTATGTACTCTTATAAAATATATTGGTATATTTACCAATTTATTTATAATTGGCTAACTTTATTGATACCCACCATGCTCATCGATTAAAGCTTTTATTTATTTTGGTCCCTTTCCATGAAATAAACATTTCTTAATATTATGCTTGTAGTTCCCATGTGATTGTGAACTATTTGATCAATTTAAGAGGGGGTTTCTTCGAGGACTTATTTACTCACATGTAAGCATTTTCTATTTTAGGCATCAATAACTTTTACCTATAAAAGGTAAAAGGTTCTTTTAGACTAGCAATCGTACATGAAGTGTACGATGAGAACGTCGAAGGGGATGGAGCAAAGAATTACAATTTAAGCGAATAAGAGGGAGAGGATGGGGGGAAAAGAAGACGGGGTATGAGGGAGGAACAGTGCATTGTATTCCACTGAATTTTATCTATCTTGGTCACATTATTTGTTTGAGTGAAATATATGTTCAAAAGGAAGAAAATGAAAATTTAAGGAAAACCATAAATGTTGGAAAAATGTTATAGATTGAGGATTGATTATTTATGTGATTAGTATTTGAGGATGAAGTGGTCAAAATTAGAAAAACTTCATTCTCCACCTATCGTTTTATTTACATTTGCCACAAATTTATGTCCTTTCTTGCCAAGGGACGGAGGATATTCTCTTTTGTTGGAATAGGAAAAATGTCTTGGTGTTGCATGACATCCAATGTGACGAAAACACTAAAGTTTGAAAAAAAAATCATTTATGCACCAACTTCCATCCACCTAACATTCGCAATGCTTGCATTATTGCCTAGAGATTAAATCTGAACTGCAACCATTGACACCCTCCTTAGCAATTCTAGTCTATCAGTGCAACACGACATACACATAGATAAGAACGCTCCATAGCCCCTGCTTACATAAAATGTGTTATATGTGGGTTATCCTTTAGTAGGATATATTATAACCTTAGATAGTGTTGATATCTAGTGACCACCCAGTTGGGTTTTCCATTTTTTTGTTAGCAACCACTATTAGAAAGTACCAATAGTGAGATTTGAACAAGCTTCCAATATGTGAGTTGTTCTATTCAAGACAACAATGTTTATAATGGCTATATGCAACACCACACATGAAACTGAATGAACACTGAAAAAATACTTCATGTATTTTAAACATTGTGGTTGTAATGCATAATCTGGATGTCATTACAATGGCAATGGATTTATCTCATTTATCGCATCCAACTTTGTGTCTGCACCTCTGATGGACCACAATAACGTGTATCACGTATTTAAGAGTACTTTAGTCTTTACAAAATATAAAGCTAGAAAAATCAATTCCCACCTTCTACCAAGTGCATTCCTTGAAATTCAATGTCAACATGTCTGGTCAACTAATGTCATCATACTCTGATTATCAAATTGAAAATTCATGGTACAAATGAAGTCATGTTTTTCAGGATGAACAATTGAAAAAAGAAAGATAATGCATTGTTAGCCTCCTTTGAACAATAGTTCCACACTAATTTGCGAGCCATCAGAACATGAAAACTCAGCCACATAATTTCTAAGGCATTAGAGAAAGAAAACTTGAGCACCTCAACAAGTTATGCCCCCACCTCTAAATATAGATTGAGTGGGCAACTAAGTTGCACGAAAATAGAAACCGAAATGGAAATGGATCCAAGATAGAAATGAAAATGACAATTTCCCAAAAACCTTGCAAACAAAACAACACAGAAACATATGTACAATAAATTAGAAAGGAACATAAATAAATATAAAAAAATCATAACATTATCCACACTAATTTGTGAGCCAGAAAAATTTCATGCATCCCACTTACGTAGAAATCAGTCACCAAGAGACATGGGATATAGGTAAATAAATGGGCATGTCATTCTGGAATAGGGCACATCATATTAAATTTAAATATATAGTCCATGAAGGTAACATCCTCACCACTTTGGCTCCCATCCGCAAGCTATACTATGCATCCATATTTCACATTCCTGTCCCCTCCAAAAGGGGTCTTTGCAGAACATTAACTATACAAAGTAAAACCAGTGGATGTGGTTATGACACATGTCCATTGAACCCAACTTTACTAGTGACTATAGTGTAAATAAATGGTAATATAAACAGTTCTACACAACAGGCACCACACCAAACTGACATATTCATGAAATTGAGTCTCAAGGAAAAATTGCTTATACAAGTTTTTCCCATAAAGAACCAAAGAAAATCTATAATTTTCTTGTAAAAACTATTAAAATTGGAATTATTAATTTACAAAACATTCAAGTCCAGTAGTGTGGCATATTATATTGAAATAATAGCTCTGAAGCAGAATTTGTAGTGAAGAGCAAAGAAGAAGTAACAAGGTACTCCAAGAGTTTACAATAGCTTCGCAATGTCTCTAATAACCAAGGTGTGTGCTCTATCTTCATTCTCATTGTTTTTTTCTTTTTTAGTTCCTTTTCGTGGATGTGACATAAGTGGACTGGTACAGTCCAGAGTAAAACCCCTGCTGCTTCAAAAGTAGTCAAAAGTTTTTGAATTGTACCATGTGAATATAAGTAATTGACTCCCAGTTGTCATAAATAACTATTGTTATGTCATCCACAACCCTCCCTAAGTACCAAAATTCTGTAGAGAGTGCTAACTCAAACTCAGAAAAAGTACATTTTTCATCCACATCAAGACTCTCGTTGAAAACTTTTGCAAGAGAAACCGCCATGCTCTTTGCTACCTCACTAAGTGATCATGTATCATCTCGGCAACGATTTGGAACCACCAATACTTTAACAAGACTAACATAGAAAGATTGCATGGCTGTAGCAACTTTATTCATAGTCTCAAAGTGAAGTAAATCAGGTGACTTCCTTTTAGACTCCTGGGATTGTGATGTTTCGGCTGCATTTACAGAGCCACTAATGTCAAGATCTGACACATCTTCTTGTCGTCCAAGTCAACCATGATGCATTCTTGAAATCCCATCAACACCATGGTCCCTCTGACTATGACGATGCAACCCTTCTCTTGTTTGTATAACAGAAAGAAACTCAGGATCAATGCCCCAACTAGATGCAGGCCCATTCCTCATAGACACTGGATTGACATATCTAAGCACTGAAACTGTACTGGCATCACTACCCACTTCTAAACCTAACACATTTGCTACTGCATTTGAAGTTGATGGTCCTTATTCAGTGTCTTTCTTTACATCTACTCTTGCATCATTGACAAGAGATACCTGCCAAAGCACTTGCTTGTACACCTTTCACCGAAAAATACTCTACAAATCCCTCTATAAAGAAATTGAAATTACGCACCAAAGCATTTAAACTTGGAAGCAAAGAATAAAACCTGCAATGACCTATCGGGTTCTTGAACCATGATAACACAATAAATTTATGTGAAGGACTAGAATTTAGTCTCAAGACAAAAAACAATTGTCTATCAAAACATTTTGGAACAAAAGTGACAACTTAAAATATTAATAACTTAAGATAACAACATCAATCAACACAAAAAGTCAGATTTTAAAACAACATAAAAAATAAATCTGTAATATACATATCACATCTAATCTATTCTAAAAAACGTCAAAATAAAATAAAATTTTAAATCACTATAATTATGTTTGAACATCTAACATGAAGTCAAATGTGAGCTGTAGAAATGCATCAAATCAATCTGGTAATTTGGTAGAGTGGGTATCTATAAATTGAGTCAATCTGTATTAAGGGATATACCAACCATATACATGGAGATATTGGGTACTGATTTTAGGACGGATTTAACGAGAGCTCTGTTATGCCATTCACGCCCACAATCAGTGTGCTCTCTTGTTTTGTGCTAGACAAGGCTGGAATAATTTGAGTTAGTATGTTTCAACACAATTATTGGAACATATTATGGTTATCAACTCGACCCTTCACATAAAATTTGTATCTGATGAATGTAACGTATATGACCTCTGCGGTGCCTTTGGAACGTTCAAATCGAACAACCTTCATATCTACAACTGTTTCGAAAGATTCTAGCCTAGAGACAATCGCTCATGGGATTTGTAAGAGTAGTTGTCCAATGGTTGTGTTCCACAAATCCTGTTTAACTGCGATTTTAGTGCATACAATGTATACAGCTGACCAAACCTGCACCCTTACAAAAAGTTGCATGAGAGGAGTGACGCGTCAACCAACCATCCATTAACTCTTGCCTCCTTTGGATTTCAACGAAACTTCAAGGAAGAATGTCCTCCGTTTGATTTCTGACTCCTGTCAAAATCAACAGGTTGAACTCCACTACAAGAACGCCTTCGACGTAATTATGGCCAAGCAAGACGTCAATTTTGCATATGGTTGCCTCCTCCCTTGTGGCAGCTTAGACGTATTTTTGAAGACTAACAATAATATTTATCAAACATTGGAAACAAGTTTTTTTCTAATGATAGAGGTTAGACTTATAATATAACCTTTTATATCTTTAGATACACATAATTTGAGCAATATTTTATTTTTAAAGGCTTGTCTTTTATTTAGTTATCTATTTTTGTTTTGGTTACGGATTGCCTCAATCAATAATTATGTCATCAATTTTCATTTTCTACTTCAGGATTAATGATGCTTGGGTTTAATTATGTGCTCATGATAATTTACATTTTTCATTCAAAGTGCCCAGATGCAAATGGAAGCCGTAATTCATACCAAAAAAATTTCCTATATTGATTTTGTAAAACATATTACAAAGACATCTAGCTGAAAGAAAAACCGTCAAACCATGACTACAATTACTTGTAGTCTTCAATCTTCCCAACCCCTCTAGTTATTTACTTCATCTTTCCAAACCATTGTTGCAAGGATTCGTCCCAATTCAATTTTTTTGAGCAGGAGATGCTAGGGACAATAAGAAGAAACAATTTTATCTTCATCAGACGCGATGCATGTTGTGATTTTCATTTTGGCACCTTTTTAGGGTTAGTTTGGATATTCTTTGTTGATTTCATGATGGTGGGAGAGGGATATGTAGTTATGCTTTCTTCCCTTGCCTATACTTCGGCAAGTTGACCGCAGAACATGTGTCCACTCCTCCCCCTTGATTCACTTTTGGAATGATTGGAGAGGACAAAATCACACCTCCCTTTGCTTTGATCTTGATAAGACCAAAGATTGCCATTTTCTCTTTGCTTTGATCTTGATATAGCAAGAACTATTTACTGGAGGAGAATTTTGAGCCACCTTGCATATGCAGAGAGAAAACACGTCCATGATGTTCCCTCCCCCTTCCCCACTTTGGTATAATTTTTTAATTTTCGTCTTTTTACAGGGCCTAATTGTCAGTCATGCAGATAACTTCACCAACCGGGGATGCACCTACATCAACCATCTGAACCAACTCTGTGCTTTGTTATGCAGACTCTTATGACTTTACTGTCTATTGAAAAGTCACCCTGATTTTACTAGTCAGTTTTCCTTCAACGTGATAAAAGGCACTTTTTCCCAACCAAAAACAATGTGGGCAAATATTTGATTAATACAACATAGGAACCATGAAGACATTATGAATGACATATAAGCACATTTTTAGTAAAAAATGTTATGAGACCCTGTCAGTTACATTTCAATGCCACCATGTTAATCTAAGACCTGCATGAAAAAGTACTGGAAATAAAAAATTACTGAAACAAATCATAGAAAATGCCCATATGTGAAGATATGATTTTATACCTTAAGAGTCAAAACTTACTTTTTTACTTCAGTTTTAACTTTTTAAGTTATATGATATTTACTCCAAAGACAAGTAAAGCAACTTCATATTCATACATAAATTGTATAAAGGAAAAGAAAACGAATAGCTGAAAAAAGGTAACTAAGGTTTAAAGAAGAGTTGCTCTTGGGGAATGGATGTGTAGCTCCCCTATAGTTGGAGGCCCTTCTGAAAAAGTTGATGCCAATATCTTATTTAAATGGCTATTTTTAGAAGCTATAGAGGCCCTCTTGAAAAAGTTGATGCCAATATCTAATTTTAACGCTATTTTTAGAAGCTATATGCAGAAAATAATCAATAGATTTTGCATATTTAGTTCAAAGTTAAGATATTTAGTCTAGTTTCTGATAGCAGATTTTGAGTGGATCTTATTAACTGTATCCAAGCTTGTCAATTTAATTTCAGTTTGCAAGTTTAAACTTCTTTTCCAAAATTTCTGACTTTATATTAATCATATTTTGACAGTTTTTAAATTCCTATTCCAAAAATTCAGACTTCATACTAGTCATATTTTGATTGCGAGTTTTTCCACACTTTGACAAATCTCAAATTTGGCTATATTAACAATAATAGTGGAGCTGCTTGCTTGGAAATTCTGCACCAGACTGAACTGGAAAATTGTTCAAAAAAAACTCACTATCAAATGCAAAAATAATTCCTCCCATGTGAACACAAATCAAGTTTAAAAGCTATCAGATTGTATTCAAGAGAATAACTCTGAGGTCAAAACTTGGTCAAAGCCAAAAAGAGAATGATAATGATGAGAACAGTTGCCAAAGGGGTCTCCACATCTAAGGTAGGACATGATGGTTGCATATGCTGAATAGTATAGGTAGCTAAGAGTAGTATTAGCAGATCAATTTATGCAGTCTGTATGACCGCTACAACAGTCCTCACACAAAAAACCATCTAAACACAAGATAAGGGAGTAAAAGGCGACTGCAGAATATTATCAATCTGTATCTATTGCAAAATGATTATTTTGAAAAACAAATTATTGAAAAGAACTAAAACCAGAGGCCTATTCTGTTTACCATTGTAATCATAAGCAGCTATTGCAGAAATTTCATTTGAGGATAAGGATTATTGATAAGCACATAAACTGGTGAAGATGTTGAATGACCAGTTAATTAGTCATGTCTGAAATTTGGTATGGTACAGCAGTTGATCAATGCCATAGGGTTGCAACCTGCTGCAACTACATCAATTATGGCACACAAAATGACCAAAACACTTGGTAAGGTTGAGACATCTTATGCTTCTAGTATAATGATATGAAAGGACTACACTTTTACGAGAAACGTGTGCAGGTACCTGCTTGCAGTCATTGTTATATTAGTCTGTGGATGACCTGGAAAATAAGAACACAACACTGAGTTGACAAAATGATTTGCTCCACTAATTGCAGTGGAAAGCAATTTAAGGAGGTCAATTATGATTGTCATTCTCAATTATAATTTTATTATGTTTGATATGGTCAAGGCCTTGCTTTCATTTTTTTTTAGAAAATCAATGCTTTATGGTGCTTGAACAAAGCATGGAAAGCGGATTGTGGAGCATTGATTTGGTCTTTTTCCCTGTTCCTTTAGGCTTAAAGATTGCTTGGCTTTGCTAGAACTTACTAAAGTACTTCACAATCACTATGGAGAGGCTGTCAAGCATATTTGCTCAAATTACAAATTTACTTGGGAAGTGTGGGCTGCAGATCAAGTAGATATGTCAGGATTTTCTTTATTAGACCCATTCATTGGAGATTGGAGAGCTTTTTTTGTGACCCCTAATTATGTGGAAAATAGCCAGGAGGCGTTCGTTAGTTCTCCATCTTATTGCATCTCCTTCATAAGCAAAGATGATTGACAGTGCTATACACCATAGCCAGATATATAGCATTTTCTCAACCTTAGCTCGAAGTATGAGCCCTTACGAGACTATGCTGACAGAACTCACTGAACTACCATGTTCAATTATACAAAAAGTCAAAAAGCAAGCTTCAAGCAGGGTTTAGCCACAAGCATTTGACAGTGTCATATTGCCTGCAATCCAAGATAGAAGATTGACACCTTTTCTAGTTTTTAAAGTACAACATAGAAGCATAAGTTTGCAATATTTTACAAAAAAATAGTACCCTAAGCACATCAATGAGATTAACAATTGATACCAATAACCCATCTCATCCTTTCTTCACAAATTTGCATATTCAAAAAAAGAAAATCAACCAACACAACACATCACTACTCACACGTCAATATGATGCCTTTTACAAGATAACATGATACCAACAATGCTAAAATACTACCAGTCATTCTTCACAAGAAGATTTTTCAAAATAAGATGCCATTGTGCATTCCAATTTATAGAAACAAAGCAACTGTTAAAAAAATGATAATTTTTAATAGATGACCAGTGACAGACACATATCCCTAATAAAAAACATGCCCAAAGACACTCCAACGAAACTAAAGCTGCTGCTATGTTGTTTTAACTAGTCGCACCTAAACATCTCCCAACGAAAGTTATGTAGAAATTGTGCATCGCTTAGAAATTATGGAAAGATCTACTGAACATTGAAATATCATTTTGTAAAAAAATTTGAATAACATTCTGTAACAAAATATATTTTGAGAAAAATAGATGCAGGACAAGACTACGTAGTATGGACAATTGCAGGCTTTAAAATGTGGAAGAGAAAACGATGAAAAAAAAAGGTATATCGCTAACTTGTTTAATACGCTTCTCACTAAATGTGTCAAAAATTTAAAATTTTGAAGACCTTCATAACAAAATTCAAAAAATAATGCTCCATCTGCACAAGGTGGTATGAACCAGCAGTGTTCTATTTTCAGTCTTTACCATACTAGGAAATACAAAACCAACCTAAACCGTGGAGGCCTATAGATCTAGATAATGCCAATCTTGTTAGCTACATCCAAAGCATCATAATCTGGTGTCAACCTTACATATGCCTTCTTCAATCCATCAGGCCTAAACACAGCAAACACAAAATCAATTATCCATATCAAAAAAGCTATGACAAATATATGGTCTCTATTTCCTCTATACATTAAGCAGGCAACTGATTTAACCTAAAAATAAAACTCATAAAAATAAGCCCAGCAAATCATACAAGCACTTAATACAGAAAAACAAATTAAGAAGATAAATAATTAGAATCCAGATCATAACTCACCTAATTAAGGTGTTAACTTTCTTAGTCTGTATGTCATACATTTTTTTCACTGCATCCTTAATCTTCTTCTTATCTGCCCGGACGTCAACAATGAAGACAAGTGTATTATTGTCTTCTATCTTTTTCATTGCATATTCCGTTGTCAAAGGGTACTTAAGAATCTCATACTGATCAAGCTTGTTCCTGCGAGGTGCACTGAGACGGGGGTATTTAGGATTACGGGGTGTCGAGAGTGTCTTTGGGCGGTGAAAAGTTACTGATGTTCGAATCTTTTTGGTTCTTTTCTTTAAAGTACTTGCCCCAGCTTTCACGGCTTTGGCAGCCTTTTGTGCCTGACCCTTTAGATCAGCCTTCTTTGCAACACCTGAAGCAAGAGTATCATAAAAATTAAAAATAAAACATCAGTAAAACTGCAGATATCCCAACACGGAGAGTCTGGAGAATGAGAGAAGATTAGACTTTTTACATAGATATAATGTACATGTAAGCATACTCCAGCACAAAGGGACGTTAAAGATTCAAACTTCAGTGTAACATTGACATATTGATATAACTAGTTCAGATATCTTGAACACATCTATCTCAACCCATTTGAGAGCTTGCTCAATGTTGTTAAGGGCTTGAAACTGACCCCTTTGGGCTCATAAAGGACTCTGATGAGTACTTCTGGAAACTTGCTAAGTGGAATAGAGACCCTCCTCTCCTGTAAATAAGGTTAAGGAACTTTATGAGAGGCTTTCTTTTTCCCATGAGATCTCTTCAGGTCTAAATAAAAAATGGGCTCTTTGTGATCCGCCTGCAAGATGGAAAGATAAGTTTGCTGTGTTATGCTCCTCTTAAATTGACGCCAAAAAAGCTTGCTTTAGATGGCTGATATTACATCCAAGGATTTTTGTTGGATCTATACAGTCTTAAAATGGTATAGGTGACATTTTTGCCTTGTATATGGTCAAGGAGAGTCTATTGTTCATCTCTTTGTTTTAAGCCCTTGTGCTAAAGCTGTCTGCACTACCTTAATTCTTGGTCTAAATGTATTAAGAACACTGTTTCTTGGCTATATATTGCTTTTGGATTCATTAGGTTTAGAGAAGAAAATCTCACTTTTTCTACAACATTTGGACTGAGATTCTTTGGTTTAATTGGAAAGCTATGAATGATGATGTTTTCAGAGACGGGGTAAATCTCTTACTGGCTTCAACTGTAAAATCATGGTTATGAGCAGGTGAATGTCCATTTGAGGATCCCTGAAGAACTTAAGAAATTTTTGGAGCGAGGATATATCAAGATATGTCCCAGATATCTGGTTGGCACAAGGAACTTTCCAAGAATAAACCCAGCAGATGGAGAACTGTATGGAATATAAAGAAGGCTCAGGGATGCCACAAAAGCAAGCTATATAACACAGGCTGATAATGGATGTAGTCAGGAAGCTATTCTCAGTGCACTTGACAGGATTGAAATAAATGAGGCTACCATTGACCTTGAGATTTTAGGTGCTAGGGAGGGATCATCTGGTCTGCATGTTGTTATGGATGCAGACAAAACCTCCTCTTGCACCCTTCCTTCTGCATCCTCCATGGCACCATCTAACATAACTCTTCATGCTAAAGGCTATGGTGGCATACTACCAAACTGGATGGAGGACTTGATTGAAAAGCATGTCAGAAACACTACTCGCAACTTGGTGAACATCCTTGAAAGGATGTATGATCAATAACCAGGTGCATGTGAAGAATGATGAGCGGCTTGATCAGCATGCAGGAATACCCAATAACAGCATTGGTAATAATGGGGTTCAGAATGGCAAAGTTCTTATTGGTGCCACGAAAGGACCTGTTTCTACCGCGTGACCTGTAATTGATGAAGGATCTGGTAATGATGAGGGACCTGTGCTTCATTTGGGACTTGAAGAGGATGATGCATACATCATTTAAAAAGAAATGACTACTAGTATGGAAATGACTGCTGTAGGTGGACAATGATCCTTTTTTAGTGTACCTTTCAAAATATGTTGGCAACTGTGGACTTGTCCCATTATGGTCTTAATTACTCAAATTGATGTTATACACTGTAAACTGCCTAGGGTGCTCATGAGAGCTGCTATGTTGTGATACTTTTCGTATGAGAGTTACGTCGTATCAGTCTTACTTGAACTGGTCCTGCGTGTCTTATATTGTTTTGTTTGCTCTAGTTCAATATAAAAAAAAATACACGTATCTGAAAAAAGCCAAGAGATTTCAATCTTAAGGCGTTTCCCACGTTGATTAATAATCCCATTACCTTCTCTGCAAATTTCCAGTGACTGGTGCAAAATGGCCCCAATCTAGCTGCAACATTGTGTTGGGATTGAAGAAATCTTCTAGTAAAAACAATGGACTCCAACTTCTACCATATGGTCAAGATGCTACCAGTGACTTCTCTGATCAAGTCGAAAAAACTTTAAGGTGACAGTAAATGGATGTCAAATATAAGGTTGAAATTATACTGTGATGGTTAAATGGACATCAGATTTAAGGTCTGTCATTAATTGTTAACTCACAGACATTACAGTCCACCACCACCCCTAGATGCCAATGAAGGACACCTCTCAAGTGCATCAATGAGAACAGTGCATATAGCCAATCAATTATTTCGTGGGATCATTTCTCCTGTGGTTAACGAGATGTAGTTAAAGCTCCATAGCTTCCACTGTAACTGTAAATAGATAAAAAAATTGTTGACTCCAAAACTAAGTTAGGAGTTATTCAGAACTTCACATACCTCAACATGCTTAACCTCTCGTTCAATTAAGCTAAGTCATTCAAAAATCCACAGATCTCAACAAACTTAACCTCTAGTAAAAACTACTATGTATATCGCATACCTAGATTGTAAGGGTTACTCATAAATGGCCATACTAAGCTTTCACCCTCAAAATTGTGGTTGCCTTCGTCCTGAAGCACGACTAGTAAAAGATGGATGACGGTATCAGATCCTGCTATTTCGAAATAAGTAGGTTTTACACCAGTCCATAAATTCTCTATGATTTATTTACTATATGGGTGATTCCCTCGCAGCCATGGTAGAAACTGGAACTCAACATCACTGAGTCTCGACTTATTAAGTTGAACACAGAGAGCTCAAGGTGAGTGGAACGATGCCACCATTCATTAATTCCTAATCAATAGAAATCGGAAATAAAAGAGTATTGTGCAATATTTACAACGCTGATACATGAGTCACCTATATTCAAGATCTGGTGCGCTCAGCGAAGCTTCCCATTAGTCCAACAATGATGTAATGCATATGGGTTATGGACCAGATGTAAAATCTCAAGAATGTGAACCACACTTCCCTTTATCTCGGAATCAAGGCTACCTATAGACTCTTTCAAGCTTTACCAATAATATACGATCGGAAAACGATATTGAGAATAAACATATGGAAACCTTTATACAAGAATGTACTTCCATGATCCATAAACAATAAAGGATATTCACTCATAATCTTGACAGGATCATAGCCCCTATAAGAGGCAATCCTTAGTTTTTGAGCTGAGAGACAAATACAATTAAGAGAAACAATGTATGGCTCACGGAAGATGACAATCATACACAGAAAAACAGCCATTGCATAACATCTCGGGCTTGTGTTTGAAAGGGTTTAGGCTGGCCATTTTTTTCTGTTTTGTAATTAGAGCGCCGGCAAGGTTATGTATTGGAGTCCATTGCTGACATAATACAAGCAGCAAACTGTAATAGATTTGGAAGGTTATTCTGGTGCACCCTATTTTTGCAGGGTCATTGGGCCACGTCACTCCCATGTGGAATGGAGTCTCTACAATATTTCTCTGCATTTTTCTGACTTCCAAAATTCATTTGGAATGTTAATTTGTTAAGCTTGCCACGTGTCTGAGTAGTTTTTTTAAAGCTGTCAAAATGGGCGGAGATTTTGGTTGGGACCAACTGGTGACTATTTCCAACGCCACATAGAGTGCATGCTACGGCTAGTAATTAAATGCCTTTAAGCATTGAAACCTGGCGTCAATTATTAAACCCACCGCCGCCAAATCTTGTAAACGTATCTTGCAAAGATTGAAACACATGTTTTAATGGTTGATACGGAGCATCTTTAATCCCAGAATCCGAGGGACCGCCAGAACTATTAACAATGACCATTTGTTGGTACATTTTTCATTGACGGTGGCTCTGTGTTTTCTCCAACCTGCGGTACATTTTCCTCAGTGATGGCTTGGCCTCTTGCCCAACAACTAACCCCTCTCGGACAACTGCAAGGGAGAGTGAATTCATGCAGGGTGGAGAGATGAAAGGAGCGAAGGTGAGAAGCTTCTCATGCAAGCAATATCCTTCAGTGTTTTTAAACACTGCACTATTATTGGAAGTTTGTTGTTTTCCATTCAGTGTTTTCCTTTGCTGAAGAAATTTATTCCTTTTCCATGTTTTACATCTATGGTGCAAAATTCTCATTTTTGCTTTGTTACCTTTTCTGGAAAATGAAATCATGGTGAGAGGAAGCCAAGCCATAGGCATATCTAGGACTTGTTTAGAAGAATGGGTAGAAGTCTGCTTCATAAGTCTGTACATATGTGTGTTGTAGAGGTCTTGGGTGATTGATTTCAGTATCCTTTGAGTGTCCTTTTATGCGAACATTGCACTCAAATATTCTTATCACATCGTTTGGAATTTTTATCAGTTGTTTGCAGCCATTGAGTAGTTTTATCTCTTTAGAAAGTTAACTTATTTGTACTACCTTTTCCATGTTTTTACTGTTGGAACACAGACAATATCAGCAATGCAAATTATCACCTTCTATTCTACTATTGTCTGTGAGCCTTGATTTACTAGGTTGGTATACATTCATGTTGAAAATTCTAATTTATTATACTTATCACATCAATTTTTGGCCAGCTTTTACCCAATTTTAGTCAGTCCCAAACAAGTCACATATTGCATTTAGGAGACATTTAAAGTAGTTAGGATATTTTCTTTTACCTCTTTAGGTAATTGGTAAACTACCTGGTTTATTGCAAATTTTTGTTCTAAGTTCAAAAACACCTTTAACATACTTTCATATTTTCTTAGTATTTTTTTGTTTACATCAGTTTCTACAAGAAAATATGCATATAAAATTTGATAGACATTGCAGGGATTGTTTGAAATCTCCACAAGACATAAAGTGGAGGTGACAATATTTTCTTGCCCTGCAATGGATTGAAGATAGTTTTCTAAAAATATTGTTAAGCAAGAGTATTATAACGGTAGCCAATGCTAGCATGTTAAACTTGGAAAAAAAATTGCATTTTCCTTTATATTTACTCTAACGGGGAAGTTAAAAAAAACAATTATACTAATTATGAAACCTTTTAAGGACTTGTTATGGGATATCATTGTACCAAATTTGTCCTTTCATTTTCCAAATAAAATTTCAATCCCTAAATGTCTCTTAGAACACTTTAGATGAAGTATTTCAATTATCTTCTCTTTCACAGAGTTATAAGAGTTGATAAAATAGCAAGATTCTTAAATAAAGTTATTTGCCAAAACATTTTCCCTTTTGGTAGCTCTATGTATCATCTGAGTTGCTTTGTTGAGTGCTTTAAACAATTACAACATAATGTCAGGTGTAGATTGATTGCTTAATTGAGGAAAGATGATTAGTTATGACTTGAATTTTGTGTCTTACAATTGTTTCAGCATGTTGTATATCAATGTAAAAGCATTCTAAAATGATAATATAAATGTTCTTCGTAGTATTAACCTACATAATTACCGCTTCATAGTGTTACATCTTTCTCTGCAATTGAATGTATTTAGTTTTTCTCAAGAACGTTTCTAGTATTAGTATTGTTTTTAGCTTAGATTGACCTTAAATTCTCGTTGCAAATATATTCTTTTATAGAAGCTTGCTTGATATAAGCCTAATGTTAATTTGAATAAAACATTGTTGATTCAAAGAACTTGCAATACTTAAAATACTTTGAAAAATAAAAAACAGGGTGTAAATCCTAGAGCATCATCATATTGTTATATTAGCATAAGTTTAATTGAATACATAAAAAGTTGGAAAGTATTTTGATTACATACGCAAAATTTATATTGCAAACATAACTAAAAAACTACATAGGAAGACTCCAGCGAATACAACATCTAGAAAAATGGTCTATCTAACAAAATTACTACTATCATCATATGTCGTGATAAACGTTGATTATGAGCACATGCTCAATATCTTAGGTAGTATAAGTAATATTTCCCTCTTTCAATATTGTTGTTGGATTTTCTTTTCCTACTTCTATAGAGTTCAATTGCCCAGCTGAAAAGGGATTTAGACCCCCTTTTGACAGAGGATTTGGTTGCCCAACTGATAAGGGATCTAGCCCCCTGCTGAAAAAGGAATTGGTTGTCCAGTTGATAAGGGATTTTCCCCCACTGCTGACAAAGGATTTGGTTTCCCTGTTGATGCTTGCATCCATGGTGGCATTGGAAATGAACTACTAGGACTGCTTGAACTTGTACGAAGTAAATGAGGTGATACATACCAAGATGGAATTGTACAAGAGTTATTCATAAGTGATGGAGGTGTTCCAATTTGAGCATAACCTAGGATTTGAATATTTAACATATCTTGAAAAATCCTTCGATTTCCATGATCCGTTGAAGAACTTACATGCATCCTCTTTTCGTATTCCCTTAATTGATTTTCAAGTTCCCTCTCCCTCTTCTCTTGCTCTTTCCTTTGTTGCTTATGTGCCTTCTCAATCTCTTTTTGTTGCTCCTTAGCCTGCTTCTCCCTTTCTCTTTCAAGCTTCTCATGCAATTTTCTTTCTTTTGTTGTAAGTGTAGCAACCTTTCTTTCTTGTGCCAATTATTTTTTCCTTAACTTTAGTTTTGCTTGTTCCTCCTTCTTTCTTTCCGTATCAACCAATAGCTCCATGTATTCAGATGCAGTCAAAACCTGTGAATGCCTACTCAACCTAATAGAACCATCTGAATCTTCAACTCTCTTTTTGTTTATGATCTCCCTTGGAAGTCGTAAAAATTTAGAAAGTAACTTACCATGTCCATTTTGGATTTGAGTCTCTTCAGGGACTTGAGGTTCATGTTGCATAACTTCTGAGTTTATTTCATTTTCCTGAGCATCCTCTTCAAATTCAACTCCATATTGTTCATCCTCATCTCCAACATCTGCATAGTAATGAATTATTTCTTGTTGTTCCAGTCCTTCAGGAAAGGAAGGCAGATTCAAGCTTTGATCTTCTGTGTTGGAAGGTAGCTTGTAACCCATTTTTTTCATGGCATCCTCTAACCATTGAGGCGGGTTAACTTGACTTGGTAATGACATATCATTGTTACATAGAAAATTTGCAGACCCTTCATTATTGTTAATGATGTTACTTGGGTTTCCAAGAGCACCATTTAGCTCCACTCCATGTGTTGCAATTGCTTCCATATCATCTCTTGAGTCAACATTTTGCATGAATTGAGTTTCAGGTACCACCTCTTCACTATTATTTAATTCTGGATTTATTCCTTGAGATAGGCTCAAAATGTTTGTGACAACATCAACATCTTCCTCACCTTGCATGTCAAATGCTTGGTTGCATGCCATGTCATTTATGAGAGCATCATAATTCAATGGCCAAATACCAGTTCTTTTGAAACCTGCAATTATGTTAGATGGTGTTAGTGCCTTTTTTAAGGCTCTACTTGCAAGCTCAACAATGTCATTCCTTTTCACATCTACACATATGTTCTCTGTCATCCATTTGGTCCTCTCAGCTCTAAAATATGTCTTAAAAGGGTTGAACACACTCACGTCAAGAGGTTGCAACTTATGACAAGTATGTGTTGGTAGTGTTATCAAGTCAATGCCCAATTTGTTGGCCTCCTCCACAGTTTGCAATGCTACATGGTTGTCATGGCCATCAAATATTAATAGGTGTCTATTATTTGGAGAAAACACCTCCTAGTACTGAACGTGCAAAATGACATAGCCAATTTAAAAACAATTCCTTTGTCATCCATGCATTTGGATGTGCAGCCATGCATGCTCCAGGTTCACAATTTTTAATATAATTCTTTAGCATTCTCTTTCCCTTGAACAAATAAAATCTTGGGATTGACAAACCTGTTGCATTGACACAACACAATATAGTGATCCACTCCCTACTCTTTGGTATTACCTTTGGGACATTTTGACTTCCCCTCTTAGCAATAACACGCATTCCACAATTTCTCCCAGCTTGCAAACCAGTCTCATCACAATTCCATATTTTATGAGCACTGTATGCATAGGTTCCATAACATTTGGCCAAATTCTCATAAAATTTGGTTACTATTGTAGGGTGCAAGTTTAAAGCTCTATCCCTATCAAGTCCCTCAGTTGTTCGGATTGCAAGGTCTGGATGATGCTTTTTGAATCCAACCCACCATGATTTACCAGGAAACCCATCTCTGAAGGGGTTTTTTTCTTATTTCACAAATCTGAGCAACATTTGCCTTTAGCTACATTAACTCCAAGCCATGACCCATATCAACCATTTCTTAGCACCATTCAACAATTTCCTCTTCTTCTTCAGTTAGAATTATTGGAGGACCCCTCCTCTTTGTGTGGGTGAGACCATTTAGCCAATAGTGTAATGATGTGGGTGGAATGGAATACTTCTTTGTTGATGCTCTAACTGAGAACCCATTAAACTCAACATCATCTATTGCCTTTTCCATATCTTCTTTTGTCCAACCTCGGATGACACTAAGCTTCTTTGTTGCAGATGTTCTCTGAACTGAGACAATGGGTGGGTTTCTACATTCTGGTTCATTACCAATTGGTGCAGAATTATCCTCTTCATCAATGACATTATGTGATAATTGTACACCTCTCACTTTGGGCCTCCTTGACCTTCTAGTAATGCCACCTCTTGTCATGACTTAAATGAAATACCTGATTCACAACATGACATACAAAATAGAAGCACATGGTTCAACTCAATTCTAATTTTTATATATACAAATAATTGAAAACCTAAATAATATGTTGAATTTAGGTAAAGTATGAATGACTAGAAAATAACAATTGTTGAAAGAAAGATGATTGTTGGCAAAGAAACTGTAAAAATACAAAAACAAAATGTTGATGCTTCAGGTCTCTTTTGAGGCTCATCGTTAACATAATTATGATCTTAATGATGGGTAGCAAACAAGATATGAAACAACAATATTCTTTTTTATTTTACACCAAGTTTCTTTCCCAAAAATCTTCTTTAAATTACTCAACTTACCTTTGGTTTGCATTGTACTCAACTATAAAATTGACAATTGAACAGATTTGGGGAATCTCTTTTGATAGAATCGGTAAGTAATTATGAAATTCAAGATGGTAGCTGAGAACAAGATTGAACAACAGTTCATGTTGAAATGAGGTTTTTAAGCAAGTGAAATAAGCCTTGAAATCTCACTTCAAGAAAATAATGTTGTATTTCTAGCTATGCCTAAATTGAAAGAATTAAATATCTTTCTGAAAAGTTTTGGAATTCAATCAAACTAACAAGGTGAGTGTCATTATCAAAAGAGAATGGCATCAAAGAAGGTTAAAGATGTTAAGGTTGTATGGTCACTTACATTCACACTTGCAGAAAATGGATGATATAGAGTGGGAGCTTGATGATGATATTCAAAATAAGAAACATCAATGTGTCCATATTAAAGGGATGTCCATAAAGGGTTGTATTATGCTAAGTAATGACTATACACAAGAGAATGAGATATCTAGAAAAAATGAACAATATAGTGAATTCTGAAATGTAATATACAACACTGCTGGACTATAACACTTACTAGAGTATACAACATTGTTGGACTATAGCACTGTTGGAATATACAACACTGAAAAAATGAACAATAAAGGGCTTGAATTCTGAAATAGTTTGCATTGCATAAATGTCTTACCTGAACTACTCGTCACTTCTTCTACTGTGAAAGATGAAAACTGTTGGAACCATTGGAATTGTAATTCGTCATTCAACTTTTATTCTATGATCCTAAATTCTAATTGGTTGATGTTAGTTGACATGGATCCAATATGAAAGTTCAATCGGATGGTTTGGATTTATTGGGATTAAATCCAATGGATAGTATTTTATTTGGTTATTTCTATTATTTTATTAAGTTGGTTACACAATTTATTGTTCATATGGTACTGAGTTTTTAAACACTATGAAAGGTGAGCCTGACCATAATGTCATTTATTGTTATGCAGGTGGTTACTGGGGATTGAAGACTCTTATATCAATAAAGAGTACATTATATTTGAGATTTGGTTTACAAAGTCTTCTGAAATGACTTGTTGAAGTGGTTGTAATAGATATGGTGTACATAAAATGTAAATACTATTTAATGAGTAGTTGGATTCATAGACTTGATATTTGTACACTTATATATAAATTAATGTATATTTGAAGTTCTATCAATGAATAAGAGAATATTGACTAATTTTAAAGTTGTCTTATTCAACATATCATACTTCCATGTTTAAATAATAATAATAATATAAATTATAGTCAGGTTGTATTAAATTCACATTTCATTCTAGGTTATTCTAATTAATTAACTTCCAACATTAACCATTAATATCAAAATAACACATTAATACTTGCAACAAATGTACACAATATAATACAAGTTCACAAACACAAAGGATTGAGTGTAATTAGCTGATTACAGATGATTCTGGGAAAATCTGAGTGATCTAAATGATGAAACAGGGATTTGGACTTGAAGAGTGCTTCAAAACTGGAATTGTGACCTGAAGATGCTCCTGGGCAGGACCATACAGTAGGGGAAAGAACATTTGTATGGTTTTGACCTCTTTGTATGGTCTTGACCCTACTCAGAAATGTGATCTGTAACTTTCTGGGTTTGATGCTTATCTGAATATCTTTTCGTCCTCTATGTCGGTCACTGTCGATCACACTACGAGGGCCTTTGAATGCTCTACTCAACCTTTCGAAACCCTAACCATGGATGAAAAGTCCTGAAAAATAAACATTAGAAGGGTTTTAGGCACTCATGTGCACCACTGACGTTGGCACCAATCCAAAGAGGTCTCAAACCGCACACGTCTTTCTCCACCTAGCATGTGATATCTAGTTGTAGTGCAATCACATTTGACATCCTTCCTTTGACAAAGCTTGACTTGAGTTTCTCTCTTGCAAATCTACTTGAGTGAGTGACTTTGAGTGCTAGTAAATGTGGGAAGCAGATCCCTGGACCTAGTGGGAAGCTTCAAACTTGTAGATGGTGTTTCCCTAATGAATGTGTAGAGGTATTTGCAAAGTGTAGGGAGCTTTGGGTGCCTTTTGTGCTAGCTTTTGCAATAGGAGTCCATAAGAGTGTTAGGTTCTAAATGAGGTGAGTTTCACTTACTTATATATGCTTCTGAAGGTGATTTAAGTTACAAAGGCCAACTGAGGAGGAGTAAATGACCCAAAGAATAATGTGCAACTGAAAGTTCAGGATCAAAGTGAGAAAATGAAAAACCATACACTAGGGTCAGGACCGTATGGATGTTCCTACCCTATTGTATATGTTTTTGACCCTAAAGAGACAATTTGAAGTGTGAAGTTTGGAAGCTAACAAGTGGAGTTTCTTAATGGATTTCATGCATTCAATTCTCAGAAATATTCGATAGATGAGTGTGTATGATCAAGCAAGTTAGACAAGAGACCTAGAGATGTACCAGAATGAGAATGGGTAAAGTGCACTTGTTTGAGCAAGAGAGCAATGTCAAGACTAGCAGTGTCAAATAGTAGAATTACCAAATTTGAGTGTCTAAATTTCCCCACCTTTAAGTATGAAATGAAATTACTTAAAGGAAAAGATACCTGAGTGTGTAGACACACTTTGTTTTCACTCGATGTTTGTTTTGCAAGATCCTGTCGTGTTGGTGTTGGCATGCTCCATGATGAAACCTGCAACACAAAGTGTAGTCAATGTCCATGATAAAGAATTGAACTTTAACTCAAATGAAAAGATGTAATGTAAATGAAATCTGAAACTATAAATAGTGAAATAAAGAGATGCAAAACGTGGAAGGAATACACTTGTTTGTTTTACAGAGGGAAGAGTTTCTCGTTCTTTGCTTGTACTTGGAGATTTGGATTGTTGAACTTTTTTGAAGAATTGGGGGTGATCAGTCCCTAATTGTGCCAAGGAGATGCTAGAGTATTGGGTGTATGGAACCCAACACATGAATGTTGAAAGAGAGAGAAGAAGAATGAGGATCTGAAGCACCCCATGAAGGAAGAAGACCATGTATCAAAGTCATTCAACAACTTTGATATCTTTCCCTTTAGGTGTAAGAGGAGAGGAAAGAATGCCTACGAAGAACTTAGCCGCTTTGATACCTTCCATAACCCCACGGACCACACTGCTACAGACGGATCTAGGCCCAATTTGTAAATTAGGACACATATATACAAGAGAATGAATTTCCCCCATACTCTCCTTATGTGTCACAAAACGGAGTAGGAACTGAATAAAGATGACATGCGATAAAATGTAGCTGAAGAAAGGAGACCCATGCCCCCAATAACCCTAAAACTGAAACTGAAATTGAATGTAATAGAGAAGAAGGAATGAAATACTTCATGCCCTCTAAAAAATTGAACTATATTTGAGTCTGAAATTATGCCAAAAATTTGTTTTGTAGGTGAAAATCTGAAATTGATAAGAAAGTTGTTGTAACTACCCCAGGGTAAAACCATAGAAATGGGTTAAGAAAATTTATACGGTCCTGATCATACTATACGTTTTTGACCTTATGCTTTCTTTATTTTGTTTTCAGTGTTTGATGTTGTTTCTAAGTACTTTTTTCACGTGTTTTCCTATGTCCAAGTCCAAAAATTATTTCCAGTGTCTGTTATAGGTGTAGAATATACTTGAAAGAATATCCCCCTCTTTTGAGGTCACATATGATAAAGTGTTTGAGTATGTGGCTCAACAAAATAGATGTATAAATATGTCCGATAAGTTTGATCATTTGCATAGAAAACATAAGAAGGGATGATGTGGTGGACACGGGGGGTGGTGTGAAGAGATAAGGCTAGGTCAGCATAGGCAGCCCAAATAGGTATATAGGGCTAGGGGTGTCGGGGTTGGGTTGAGCCCCTTCCCTTATATTTATATGGGGTGGGGCCTACTACATCTACATATGTTCAAAACAATTATAATATACAATAGAGAGATAGGGAGGCCGAGGACAGGGCCTATCTAGATCGATCTATGGCCCATCAATTGAGGTCTATGCTCAAATCTAGGCCAGCCAGATGGCTATCTAGATATAAATATATGGGATATATGGCCAGTAAGTGGCAATCTACTATGTAAATTTGAAAGGGTTATAAAGATTAATAGGTGATGGTATCCCCATCATGCCCCATCTCTATACAAATCCCCGGGAGAGCCTCTAATATATAGAGTAGAGGTTTGGGGGAGTGTCTCATATATAGATGGTCAAGTGCCCATATATATGAGATATGGCCTTTACTGTAGTTTTTCAGAGTGATCTAACTTCAAAGTGAGATAGAGATATAGAGAGAGATAAAGAGATAGATAGAGAGAGAAAGAGAGAGAAATATATATATATATATATATATAAGATGGAGAGAGAGAGACTTTAGATAGAGGTTAGGAAGCCGAGGGGGAGAGTCTCCTCGGCTAAACCCAACCCACTCCCTAGTTGTTCGTCTCTGAATTGGCCCCTCTATCTTTATGGCGTGGTGATAAGACGAGGCCAATTAAACTATATATAACATGCCCCCCCCTTGGAAATGAGATATATGGATGAACCTATAGATCTATATGCAGGGTATATAATATATAATAGGCCAACGAAGCAACATCTATATGGTGAGATAATAGTAGGGTGTGTGTGTATATAATATATATATATATATATATTATATATATATATGAGGAGCCCACCCAGATAGATATATGGCAGGCTAGCTATATATAGCTATAGTTGTCACTCGAACCCCCTTATATCTATTTAGTTGTAAGTCACATATATAGGGAGTGTATGGCCAAGCATAACTATATAACTATAAATATTCCCATCAGTACCCTGATTAAATAGTCCCATTACAAGAGGGGTGGATGAATGGATGTGTCCCTATCAACATTGGGTCTAAGCCCTATATTTATATGGGCATGGGAAGCCTTATAGATATAACTAGCATTAATCCCTATATAACTAACTGACATTAGCAAGGGATAACCATGTCTAGTTTAACCCCTTTCTCTATTATATGGGCCCTATAGATCTATATGGGTATGGGGGTTGGAGCCCTATAAATGTAACTGACATGGGGCCATGGTGATATATATATATATATATATATATATATAGAGAGAGAGAGAGAGAGAGAGAGAGAGGGGAAACTTATTCATCCTGGGAGAACCATCTCAGCATAGCATAAAATTATTGTGGACATGATCGTGAAACTGACCCCTCTCTCCTCTCTATATATGTGGTGACAGATAGATATACTCAAAGATATGTGGCCTATATATATATGTATATATGGTGGCAGATAGGATATAGATAATCAAGAGGCGGGTCCCTCCCCTCTCTCTATATGGTATTTTGGGCGGCCCGACCCATATATAGATAGGGATACACTCACTTGTCATCCTCTCTATCACCCCTATCCCCCTATTACAGTCATCTCAAGGCGGCCAGGCTAGGTGAGGCTATATATATAGTCGACACTCACTAGTCTAGTTGGCACCCTATAGAGAATATATGGCTCCTCTCTTGATAACTATAAGATAGTTCAAGGTGGGGTGTGGATATAGATACAGTCTATATAGATATAGGGGCATAAGTCTCTTGCAACAGTTTTAGTCTTTAATTAAGGATAGATAGATATATAGGGCCACTCATCTCACAGTCTTTATCCCGTCTTTAGTCAGGGATATAATCTATATGCCAACTACCCTATAGTCCCATATATTAAAGGGGAAGGGGTCGGGCCATATAGATAATTTAATGTACTCTATAGAAGCGAGGTATAGTTATAGATAGGGGTGACTACTGAAAATCACCTTCCCATATATCCATATATATAGGGCCCTAAATTCTCCTATTTTCTGATTTTGACAAAGTTGTATCATTTATCCACACTGATGTGTCAATTGGTAGAAATAACCGACTCATGCTACCCCAACTAGATAGATGGATGAGGGAAAATAGATATAGATAGATATAGGATGTCCCCAACTATATAATAAAGGTTGCCAAATATTTAATATATATAGGATGGCCGACCCATTCAATGCCATTTATAGAATTGGGGGGCCCTATCTATATGGAGGGGGTGATCCCTTATCTATATCTAGAATTGGCAGCTTATGATCGAAGATCGAATGCCATATATAGATAGGTCCATGACCTATATATCTAACTAGGGGGTCACCCATCACCCATATATAGATAATAGATAGGGGATAATATCTATATCTATTTGGTTGAGGGCCCCTCCCTTATCAGTAGGCATAGGCACATGCCTTTGGTGGAGGCCCTTCCTTCGTCTAGTAGGGAGATGTGATAGCCCATGTAGTTATGGGGGGTCCATATATGGATAGAGGGCTCTCGATCTATCACTATATAGTATAATTGATTGAGCACTCGACCCCGTATCTATTTATTATAGAGAGGGCTTCAACCACCTAACACAAACCCAATCTATCCACCAAGAAGAAGGTGTACTTGCAAAGGGGATGCACATGGTGGAGACCATGGAATGCAACAAGAGCAACAATAACAACAAGAATAATAGTAGCAACAATGTCAATAAGAAAACTAGTATCAGCAACACTAGTAATGTATATATAAGTAGAAACAAGTGCAAAGATAACAATGCAAATAGTCACGTAAAAGGCTTAACACCTACAAACATGGGACACCCACGTTATCGCAGGACAATCAAGGACCTTGAGCATACAATCCAATGATTTCATAGAAGTTATGATGTCATAAACGCGGGACACCCACGGTGTCACAAGACAAACAAGGCCCTTATGCCACAATCAAAGTAGCAAACAAGTAGCTACACACACAACTATCAAGCATGTATAGAAAACAAGGGTATCATGATGTGATGAAATGACATAGTAAGTGATATATATGAGCATATGAAATAACAGTTGTCAACAACGCACACGATACATTTGTTAGTCTTGTTAGTTCAAAATATAACAAATACACCATTTATGTAATCAAACATAATGAGGAAGTGATTTTATAAAAGGTGCTATAACGAAATAAAAACACCTAGTTTGTGTGGAGGGATGCCCCTAAAATAAGCATGTAAGGAACCAAGATATCTCCCATAATCATGTATCGATATACATGTCCTTCATTTTAATGAATATAAAGTTAATCATAATGTGCAAGTTTTTGTGGAATGAGTATAGTGTGGTAACCTTGGTGTTGATCTCATGGTGAGGTTCAAACAATGTAATTGGAAAAAAACTCAATCCCAAGACCTCTTGAGAGGTTAACTGTAGATAATACCTTGTAATCAACTCCAACTACTGATTTTTGTTTGACAAGGTGTTGTAGATGGAGTTAATAAGAAACTTGTGGTTGTACTTTTAAAACTTGATGTTTAAACCCCTTATTACTGATAAAAGTATAATGAATGTTTCATGTGGAAAAAATGTGAATGATAACATAATCCCAACTAATAATTGAATTATGAAAATTAATTGTGGTAAGGAATCAAATACAAAGTAAGGAATACTAATTATGAGAAAATGTTTTAATGAAATGAGACACTTGTAAATTTCAAAATAAGAACACATGTGTTTGTGTACATCAAGGTGGTATTATCAATAATGTAAAACATATAGCCTTTTTCCACTACCCAAAGGTACCTAATGATTTCACTTTTTAAGTGATTTAATCCAATTTCATTACCTTTTAAAATTTCAGATGTGTTTCTAACTATCATACATAAAAATGATGAAATAATGCAATAGGAGGCTACTCTAATTTAATTAACTTCCAACATTAATTTCCTAAATCATAATAATGCTTTTCAAAGTGACTATTGATCTATGAAATATCAAAACATAAAGGAGAGATTGTACTTAGTTGATTTTGTGTGGATCTGGGAGGTTCTTAAGTGATTTGAATGTAGGAATAGGATGATTTTAAAAATGAACTTGTTTCATTTTTGGAACTAGCACTTGAGATTGTACTCGATTAAAACCATACAACTAGGTCAAAACCGTCCATATGGGTATGACCCTATCTATATGGTCTTATACGTGCTTAGATTCTAGCTCTGTAACTTTTTGTGTGCTTCACTTGCCTGGAAATGAGTGTCGATATGTTCTTGGTATTCTTCGCTCACCTTCATAATGGTTTTAGAACTTTGATCAAACCCTCAAACCCTCATAGTGCAAGATATTGTTCTTATAAAATAAAGTTAGGTAGGTTGTGGGTACCCCTTTGCATCGCTGACATCGCCACTAATCCAAAGAGGGATCAAACCACACGTCATTCTCCTAACATGTGATATCTACCATAGTGTAGTCAAAATTTGACAAAACATGTCTTCGACAATACCTTGCTTGAGTTTCACACTTGCTCAAATACTTGGGAAGGGTCACTTTGCTTGCTTGTGGAGAGAAGATGGAGAGTCTTAAAACTGGTAGGTGACTTAAAAAATGTAGGTAATATTTCCCTAATGGGTGCACATGAGTTGTTTCACAATTGTTGGGAGTTTGGATTTCCTTTTGTGATTGTTTTTATATGAGGAAGTTTTGAACGGTCCAAGACCCCAAATGAGGTATGATTCACTTCCTTATATGTGATTACAATGGTTTTTATGTTGTGAAAGGTTGAACAAGAGGGAATATTAGCCATATGAAGATGATGTGACTGATATTTTTGGTGCACAATGTGTCATTCCAAAACCATACAATAGGTCAGGTTGTAGATTTGTACAAATCTACCCAAACTGGTGGTTTTGATCTGAAGGAAAAAATCAAAGTCTAGTTTTCTGGGTCGAAGGATAATTGTCTTTAGATGTATTTTATGTTGTAAACCATCATGAACTGGTGACAAAGATGTGTGCAAAGATGATAAAGTAATCGAAGAGCTATTAGAGCGAGATAAGCAAGAGTGCAGAGAGTGTGTTTTTACGTGTAAGTGTGTAATGCCAATATTAACAATGTCAAAGGATAATCGAATTTGAGTGTCTACACCTAATAAGATGGGTTCACAACGTAAAGTGAATTTGTCTTATCTCTTTAACAAGAGGTCAAACTTAATTTGTTTGATAATAGTGAAATGACTTACTCCCATAGTTGGACATATCTCTCAAGAACAAGAATTTGCCACTCGTAAAGAGTATTACATGACTCGTGTGAACCTTAAATGATATCAAAACAACTAAAATATTTAATGAAATACAAAAATTATATTTTTGAGACACGAGCATATGTTTCATGCATGTAAATGTTGTTTAATCAATAATGTTAAATGAAGAAAGTTAACAAAAGGGAAATGTGAACAAAAGGGAAATGATGGGCAAAGCCCTTTCTTCTTATTTCCCTCACGAGGCAATTTTATTGTATTATTTTCACTCATATGGAGCAGATGTGGCATTGTTGATTGTTGTCTCATTCACGAGTTTGTACGTGATTGTGTATAGTATTTGTCATTTAACCAATGTTGATACAAAATGACTAAAGTTTTTATAAGATATAAATTGAGAAATATATGTATATGGTGGTTAAAGAAACTACTCTACCTCTTCCTTGTGGTTATAATTATTATTTTTCGTTTCACTCTTTTGCAGCCAATGTGAAATTATTTTATTGTCATTTTACTTATATGGATATATGAAAGTATGGGGGCGGGGTAAATCATTGTTTTGGAGGGATAAGTGTGATGTTAGTGAAGGGAGGAATAAGGAGTTGTTTGTTCATATGGAGGAACCAAGAGAATTCATGGCTAACCTTAGTGGACTGATGAGTGTTGTCTCAAGTGGAGGGATAAGTGTATATTTGTTATGTTTTGTTGTATGTTTAATGGGAGGAACCAAAGGATATCTAGGATTTCCTAGTGGAGTGATAAGTGGTAATGTTGCAATGATGATCTCTCCCCTTTGCAAGCCTCGTAAGAAGGCTTGATAATGTGACTCATATTATTGCTGAAATTTCATTCTAACACTCTCATTATTCTTAATATTTTGTTGCTTATTGGTTTCTCATTGGAGAACGTGTTCATTTATTTGATGGTGGTTGTATATTGCATACATGGGTATGTTTATGTATGTGTGTATGTTGGGGACTTGTATTTCCATAGTGGAGGCATAAGTGTTATTATGGTGTATGGGTATGCTTATTTTTAAGAGGAAACAAAGGTTGAAGAGACTAGCCTTAGTGGCGGAATAAGTGTGTTTTCATGTGCGGTTGCATGACTGTTTTGGAGGAACCAAAGGCTAGTCTTCATTCCTTAGTGGAGGGTTAAGTGGAAGTGGTGGCATCATTTTCCCCTGCATGGAAATGGGGGGCCAAAAGGGGGTCTCAACTAGACACTTTGTTTTTCTAAAAAAATAAAAAACTTCAACTTGTACGAGTTATTTGAGATAGTTACACTCAAAATTTGAAGATGTTATAAGAACATGAATTGTAGCATTTCGAGTCTAGTTTCTAAACTACTATTTTTTTAAATGGTTAAGTGTAAGTGGGTTAAAGAGCTAAAATGTCAATATGTGCTCCTATTTTTGTAAAAAACATAATAGATAGTCGGTCGTGCCCCCCCCCATTTTTTGAGCAATATTTAGTATTTTTGAAAACCCTTTGGTAGAAAGATAGATAGGATCATCTAGTTTGGGATAGATTTTTTTTATATTTTTTTAGTGAGTATTTTTTTTATGATTTTCCAAGTACAAAGATTTTGAAATTTGAAAAATAATGGATAGCCGACCGTGCCCCCCTAACTACCTAAAAAAAATATCAAAAATTAGATTTTTTTTGAATATGTATAGAATTAGTCCTAGTTTGGGACTGTATAATTTTTATTCAATTTGGAGAAGTGAAACAAAAGATACATGACAAAAGATAGACGTTTATAATCACTAAAAATAGAGGTATAAAAGACATAGTTTGAAATAAATATAAATGGAAACCTTACAATAGTAAAAAAAAATTAAAAATTATATATTTAGAAAGAGGATAGTTTTCTTTATGTTGTAGGCATATTTTAAAGAAAGATTTCAATCATTTTTGTAGGATTTATCATGGTGAAAGATGAGTTTATGCATTTTCAACCAAAAACATGTAGGTTGTTGTGTTTTAACAGTTATAGGGCTCAAGTTTGGGAAACCAAAGCATTTCCAAGCCTAGTAGAGCTTGGTTTGTGTGCATAATTCAAGGAATGTGTACACATTATAACCAATGTACGCACGTTCCTGATATACACCTTATGTATGGTGTAATTGTTTAAGTTTTTCATATATGTGTTTTGTGGGAGCTTTATATTTACAAAAATAAAATTTTAAGTATAAGTTTTTCATTTATTATTCTTTATAATTTATAATTTATTATACTTTAAATTTATTTTAGTAAATATAAGAAATTAGGGTCACTTTGCACCTTATGGAACTAGTCTCACAGCTCCATGAGTCACAGTTTAGGAGATAGTTTTTCATAATCTAATCTGGTAAGTACATAGGTATTTTTTAGGATTTCAACATTCAACCTAAAGATTTTAGGGTTTAAATTCTACAATCAATGTCTATTTTGGGAAATAATATAGTCATTATTTAGGTTTTGGGGCCTTTTGGATTGTTTACTAACATTTGTAGGAGTGTTAGATGTGTCAAAATTAGATTTTACAAACCTCATAACTCTCAAAGATAAAAAATTCTCAAATATATGGACTCATGAAATGCCTTATAATACATAACAAATCAAAACATGTGTACATGTTTTTTTATTAATTTAAAAAGTCTTGACAACATCTACAAATACTACTTCCACTATTGGGACTGTTACAAAAATCAACTAAAATCCTAAAGCTATTACAATGGTGTTTCTTCATGACCCTTGAAAAGTTTCACTTGTTTAGTGTGACTCAGCTCGTCTCTTTACTCTTTGTCACTCTAGCCCCTCAAATGGTATACTTGACTCACTTTCATGCACACATTGTGTTTTGTCAACAAATCTCTTTCACTTGTGTAATCAATGTGCATTATACAATTCAATTGTTACTCTTTAAAGCATTCATGAAAGCCATGCGTAATCGTCACCATCACCCAACTTTTGTGTTGCACTTTCCTTTCTCCATTATCCTTCTCACCATCCTTGTGTGTGCCCATACTTAACTAATATTGTAAAACTTATGTAAGAAATTCAATTCCCCCTGTGATACTCCTGCATCACAAATTGCATCTTCAATTTCAATCAAATTGACTGATTGATTCATGCCTAGAGTTTTAATTAGCCCTAGATGAAGTAAAAAATCAAATCATATAGTTCCAATAAGTTTCACATGGCTCAATTTAATCAATATTTCTTCTCTTATTGAACCAATCAACTAACTATGTAATGCATGATATAATTAGGGGGCCCAATTGAGTCAAATTCACATCACATAGTAACAACTATGATTAGGGTCTCAAATTTTCCTAAATTGTCTCTTTAGCTGAATGAATTGACTAATGACGACATGAAAGGTGGTGACCACTTGACAAAGTTTGTAGAGTTAACACAATGGAATGAAACTCAATGGTTTCTTCTCATTCACTCAATGGCCTTTATGACCTATCTACATGCAACTACTCTCTATGGAGCTTGGAACTCTCTTCTAGATATTTTACAGACTCTTGGTGTTCTTCCTAGGGACCTATCCTAGAGTGGTTATTCTCTCTACTTGGCTCTAATGGCCTAGAATGACATATCCTCTCTCAGCTGGCTTCTAATCTCTCACATTGTCATGTGTGACTTTATCTTCACACTCCTCAAATCCTTGGCTTAGATTCTTCTCTTCTTGCACACTCCTTAACATCTCCCACATTTCCACTAGGGTCTCCTCTTTTTGCGCACTTAGTTGTGCACCATGGTAATATTTTGTTCACTCTAGTCCTTTTGTTGGGATTTTTTTTTGCACACCCTTCATTCTTCAGCTATGTAATCTTCTCTCCCTTCTCTTTTATTTTCTCTACCACCTCATCCTATGGCTTTGTGCAATCTCATGTGTGTTGATGGTCTATAGTGACCATCTCCTCCTTCATGGAAACCTCCTTCCTCATTGCAACATTCTTGCGCACAACCATGTACCTCTGGGTGACTTCTCTCTTCACCCATATAACTAATTATTTCAGATAATGATGTAGTTAGGGTCCATAAAACCCAAAAAACACATCATATAGTCACATTTGATTTAATGTGCATGATGTTATTGAGACAACCTAATCCCTAAATCTCATCACATCATCGTAATTAAGTTCATATGACTCAAATAGGGTAAATTACCTCTCTCCTTGAGCCAATCAACCAAATTTTCAATGTTTAATGCAATTAGGGCCAAAAACATATTATATAGTCATAAATTTTAAGTTTGTAGGGCTCAAATGATGCAAGGGAAATCAAGAGGTATATAGAGAAATTTTGGTGTGTTGAGGTCTTAGACCTCATTTTGGGTCAATAAAGTCTTTTCTTGTTGTTGGTTTCTTGTTATCTCCTTGTATCATAGCTTTTCAAACTTGTTTTCCCACCTAAAACCTAATATTTTAAGAATTTGAATTCATAGTTTGTCTAATAAATGTTTTCCTTTAGTCTTCTCTCCTTTTTTGATCATGATCCTTCATGGAAATAGAATGGAAACTTAGAGGCACATTGTGGATGGAAGATCACCTTATTCAACTTGTAAATGCTTGTGCAACCCAGCTTGGTAACCACCTTGGGTTGAGAAATAAAAGATGTGTTTATTTTACTCTAACTAAATTTAAACGATAAGGGAGAGAGGATGGGGGGGTTTTCATTGAAGAAAAAGAAATTTGTAATGGAGTGGAAATGAAAAAAAGAGATTTTCAAGTTTGTATGCAAGGTTGTAATAATATACCAAATATGCAGAGAGTTATGTTTTTTATGATTCACTAATCCTAATTTAACAATGGAATGAAGTTGTTGCATAGTTCCAAGGTTTAGAAACACTCATATCAATTCTGACTCAATTTACCTAACTCTGTATTTGTTTATGGATGAGAAATAGTCAAATCACATAATATAGTAACCATAATCAAATTAACATCCTTAATCCTATTATGGGTATGTAGATGCGTGGATGATGTTTAGGAAGTTTTGAAGAATGTATACATTAATTTAGAATACTCCAAGACTTAATTTTTTAGATAAAACCCTATTATGAATCTCTATTCTACCATAAGGCTTAGTTTAGAAATGTATTGTGAGAAGTTTTGGTGTTCCATCCTATTCAAAGGGATTTACTATGACAAGATTTGATTTTTAAACCTTTAGTAGAGAGGAACAAAGAAACAAAAGGTTTTTACTATGTTGTAAAAGTATCAAGTTATAGGATATTTGAAAATTCATGTGGGGGGTGATGCTAAGAGTCTCAGCCTCATAAGTAAATGCACTTAAATTAGAAAAGTAATCCATTCCGTAATCATCCATACTTTTTATTTCATTAGAAGGTTTTGTGCACTGTAGAATTTCATTCAAGCTGATTGTGAAAGCTTTTTATCTCATGGAAGGATTATGTTTTCCTGTATAATTCATTTGACCTCCATAGTATTTATAAGAGTTAGAACTGTAATAAGCAAGGCTAGAATTACGATTTAAGCGTGATTTTGTTGGATTGTCTTCCTTGTTTAATGTCAATTTAATGTAAGAAATCAATATTCTTATTATGTCAATAATGATCAACTACTTATTCTTGATGTACCATACAATGAAATATCTAATTTAGAGGCTCCATACACAGGCAATTATTTCTATCCTCTAAATCCAGAGATGAATGTATTTTAGGGTCTAAAGGTGTATTCAAGTGCATCCCTATCAATCAAAACTTAGGAAAGGTTCATGTAAGCAAGTTTGGGGAATTTGTTAATTTTCAATAATTATGATGATGTCTATTATAATAAAGATCAATATCAGTCTAGTCCCAGATCTATTGTATCAAAGATCTATGAATAGTTGGACTAAATTTTAATTGATAACTTTATGACTCAATTTCACATGTTAACTTTGAGCTTGGAACTCACATTGTGATTGCATGAAACCTAATTGGGTTTTCCTAAGGTTGTAATAAAGTTGGTTATTCTTCTACTCTAATGGCCTTGAAAATAAAGGTTTGGGATGGCTGAATATGGGTTTACTTAAAGGTTCATGTGTCCTTTATGGATTAGAAGATCAAAAAGCTTGAAAGATATATACTTGAATTGGTAAGAACTCCAAATTGATCACATTTACATACTGTATTAGGAAAATTTTGCAGTTCATAGTTGGAATTCATGGTGGTTGATCAAAGAAGAGATGATTGGGTCCATTCAAAGTAATACAACCTTCATTGCTCCCGTGAGTATTCCACCCTCTAGGAGAATATCTCTTTAAATCTGTACAGCTATGGTTGTGTGTGTTCGTCATTGTGGATGTAGATCTTTCCTTCATGAAGATCTCTTCCTCATTACAAATGGCCTTGAATGCAATAAGGCTCTTCTCTAATGACCAATAACTAGTTATTTCATTGATTGTGTTAAAGGTCTATAAAAAGGAACACGATCACATTTTATGAGACCAACTAATCCCTAATATCTCATCACATTATAATAATTAAGTTCATATTTACAAATAAAAACTACTTCTCTCTCCTTGATGCCAATGTGTGGATGAGTTGTTTAGGAAGGTTTGAAGTCATGTATACATTAATTTAGAATACTCCAAGACTTAATTTTTTAATGAAACCCTTGTTATGAATCTTTGTTCTACCATAAAGGCTTAGTCCTAGAAATGTATTGTGAGAAGTTTTGGTGTTCCCATGTAGAAAGGGATTTTTAATGAAGAATGGTTTTTAAACCTTTAGTAGTGAGGAACAAAGAAACTAAATTTATTTATGATTGTTAAAAGTCTAATTAAGGGGACCAATCTTTGACATCAAATTTACAGGTGTGCAATACTATATTTGGGTTGAATTGAGTGAAATCACTATTAGTTGGGAGTATACAAGTAGACCATCATAAAAATCATTAGATTAGTGTGCAGTCACTAGATTGAGTGAAATCACTATTAGTGTGGGAGTATTCATGATCATAGGTCCAATATCCTATTTTCCTATTCATAACTGAGTCTTTCTTATTTTATTCTAAAGGGAAAGTTCCCATGAGGCTTGGATTTTACTCTTCTTGAAACTGATGATGATAATTTTATAGTACACTCTCATTTACTATCTCCCTCTTACCACTTTCACCAAATTCCATTTTTTTCAATGCACAAAATTATTTCAATGGTGTCTTGGCCATATATGAATTTATTTCAATGGTGTCTTGGCAACAACACAAAAGGATATATGAAAATCATTTCTCTTAATGTTGATGTAGATTTGATTGTTTATGAAGTATGTGGCACTTGAATCAACCTTCCTACTCCTACACTAAGGTGAGAATGCAACTAATTTTCTTAGCATAAATCTTGATGAAAGTCCTGAGTTTATTTCTCCATGGAAATTAAATGAATGTGTGGAATATTTTACACATTTTCACCTACTCCTACCCTAAATTTTGTTGAGTGTTATAAATATATTGATGTGATGCACTCTTTTAGCTTCCAACTCTTCAAGTTACCTCTTATTCTTCTATTGAACAAATGAAGATATTATGGGGTCCTTAGATAGATCATCTTCTTGCCCAAACCTTACTATTGCTAATCTATATTATAAGGCTCAAAGGATTATATACATGCCAACATGGGAACCAAGGTCACTCCCTTGCATTGTTGATTGTGAGGATCGCTCGAGTGGTCCTCTTAAAGATGCATGCCCTAAGCTTGTAAAGTAGGTACTCATCCATAGTATGATTCTACCATATTCTAAGATGAAATTAGGGATTCAACTCCATGCTCATGGGAAAATTCATGAGTCCATATATTTGATCAATTGTTGCTACCTTTGGGAGTTGTGAGGTTTGTAAATTCTAATTTTGACACATCTAACACTCCTAAAAATGTCAGTAAACAATCCAAAAGGCCCCAAAACCTAAACAATGACTATATTATTTCCCAAAATAGACATCAATTGTAGAATTTAAACCCTAAAATATTTAATTGAATGTTGAAATCTTGAAAAATACCTATGTACTGACTAGATTAGATTATAAAAAAACTATCTCCTAAACCATGACTCATGGAGATGTGAGACTAGTTCCATAAGGTGTAGAGTGACTATGGTACTAATATTTTGACCACCTTAGATATTTATGCTACTTAGGCTTATTGCCTATGTAATGCATGCTAAGTGATGCATTTGTTTTATCGATCAAGCATTGTGTTGAATTCATGTGTAGACCCAATCTCATTGTTATTAATCGAATAATATTAAAAAAAATTATCTGTCACCTTAGCAATGTTACTAGTTCGTGGTTTTACTATTTGGTATGGGGATAGATATTCCACTTCTTTCTGAACCTTGGTGTATGCCTATTAGTTGTGGCAATTTCATATGATATGAATACAATCTGATTATCACTATGCCTTGCATTGTCTTCACAATGGTGATATGTGATGTTAGCCTATTATGAGACTAGGTAGTCACTACTTAATGATATTGTGAGATGATGATTTTGCTCTGCCAGATTCTGATATAACCCCCATTTTAGCACAGATGTATGGGTTCTATCAACTTTTTTTCTGAAAAGTTACAGGCGTGTACATCACAAATATGTTCATTTCGTATTACCCCATTGTTTCATATGTGTACCACCCATGTGTTGTATAAAAATGTGATATTCTATGGAAAAATGTATGAGATCATAATGGTATGTGTGCATGGTACTTATTTATGTACATTGTATGCATATGAAGGAATCGTGCTTCCTGTGCAAATAATTGGGGTATAGAACTCAAATGAATTGTTCGGGGGTGGCTATGTTCATTAATGTATGGTGTGAACACAATTGGTTGTTATGTGACAAAAAACAGACATACTTTGTGCATGGCGACGTTTGACATATATAATGTCCATCATGTTATAATGTCAGTGATTAGTGATGTTTTTCGTGTAATTAGATATCTGTCAGGCCCTATGGGTATTATCAATCATATGTGAGGCATGGCTGAGGAGGGTGAAAGATCAGCCTATTACTAGTGAGTATGGGTATAGGAGGTGGTGTGTCTCATAGACGTGAAAACATGCTTCTGGACAGTGTTTGACGATAATGTTGGCATTACTTTGGACATGCCCCCACCATTCTGTAGCAAGAGATGACATGGAGAGATCCATGTCTCCACCACACTGAGTGTTCATAAGGGCTTGGAAAATATTGATAGGAATATTCTACATTCATTGAATGATTGTATTCAACAATGACATTAATGGATACAGGTATTTGTGATTCCTTGTGACATCTGGAACTATGATTTTGAATAAGAGGAGGGCAATTAGGATAATATGGTTATTATGCATTGGGATCCATTGGACTCGAGGAGTACACCAGCGATTATCTTGGATTCTTTGACATGCTAGGATTTGATGTGCTACTGATTTAGGACATATTGCAAACATATTGATCAGTTTTTCCTTGTCACTGTGATTGGGCACATGTTGTTTGCATGTTTTATGCTTGAGACCTATGCCCAGAAGTAGCTATGATTTATGGACTGTATTTTTCTTTCCCTAGTTGGGATGGTGGATTTATTTTGGTTGGCAATCATGAAAATATGAAGTTAGCCTGTGTTGTGGTTTTGGGTTTTGTATGACCCAGTGATGTCAAATATTGTTGGAAACCTTGTGGAAACAATGAAAAGGATTACAAAACATTGAATCATCCGAAGCCTTGTATAATAAGAAAACTAATAATTTAAATTTTCTTTCAAGAAAATACTATGACATGACACCAAACTAAGAATTAATTAACAATGGTAAGGAGGACTACCAATCTTCTTAAGGCAAATTAATAGTGTTGAGAAAATTACATTTTTTGTTCCCTTATGTTTGTGATGTCGATGAAAATTTCTTTTGATAAGTAACGTTAGAAATTGTTGACCCAATTTCTATTGTGTATCATATTCTAACTAACCTTAGCATTGTGTCGGACATCAAGGAAGATGTTCTTAGATCAACCTTTATGTTATTAAAACAAATAATGAATGTAATTAGGTAATACAAAAAGTTACAAATCCACATGCCCCCTACTTTTTAACATACGCGACCTAATTTTCAGGAATAGGTATTTAAAGTTATTGAATTTGATGTGACCCTTATAATATGTTTCAAAATTTATTCTCTATATATCATTTTTTTGTGATAGTTTTGATTTAGTATGGTGTTAGATGTCAGATCCTGGATTATTGTTGAATCTGATTATATATAATGCATGATGATTATTAGAGACACTCATATGTGGATGATGATATACTATTGACATGGATGTTTAATGGAAGTTATTCGGACATGTGATTTTGGAGATTATGAGTAAACCTAGAAAAGGAAAATTATTTGATGATGATATAGTTGTTGATATAAATTGTAAATGATTTCGTTGATTGCCTTGGTGATTGTTGTGATTCATATGTATAGATGATTTTGTGATTTTATTATATATTCATTTTGGACGTTCTGATATGGCCACGAGGCCGAAGGAGGTATTTGTGTTTTGCAGGTTTAAAATATCACAACAAACATCGGGGGATTGGAGACTAACCAAAGTGGAATTCTAGGTGAATTCAACAAGGTCACCATGGCAACTTGTTTTGTGTGTGTTGTATTTTGTTAGAGATTCCCACGGGGGGATCATCTTTACATGTGACCATGGGTTTGTGTATTTTATTAATGTGTTTCTTTTATTATTGTTGTATGTATTTTATTAGTAATGTGTTTCTTCTTTTAATTAATTATGTTGTGATAGAATTAATGTGAGAATCATATGATTAAAATTTAAATAAATTAAATTGGGATATGGAAAGTAATCATAAGAGTTGTTGGCTGTTGTATTTAATTATGTAAGGGATGTGTAAGTTGTGTAAGAGTTGTGTAAGTCAGATTTTGGAGTAAGAAATACTCCACCTCCATGGAAATTCGAATTTGACCTTGGGGGCTGTTTTTGGAGACTTGTGGGATAAGTAACACTTGTCCCATGCCTCTATATTTATGTTACCAACCATACCTATGGTTGGGGAAGTGATTAGTGATTTTTATAATGCATTTTATTCATCTTGTGCATGTTTTTAATTGCACTTTCTTACATTTTAATTGAATGGTTGTCCCTTGAGGTGTGGGTTGTTTTTGAGTGTGCAAGTAACCTGTCATTCTTCACCCACCTCTTTATTGAGCCTTGGAGTTTGGAGTTTGTCTTTTGTGTTTGATTGTGAGGATGTATGATGTGGCATCCTACATGGATCCACATCATCCTCTTCTTTCCCCCTTCTATATATTTGAAACTCTCTTCTTGTTTTGGGGGTTGTTAAAACATTTTGCATGCTTCCTTGGGTGCATTTTTCTTGTGATTGGAACTCTTACTTTGGAGAAGCTTTGGTGAAGATTGTTGCTTGGTTGTTGAACCTATTTGCATTCATCCTTGGGGGACATTTTTTTTCTGTGATTAGAGATCTTGCTTGATTTGGAGGAGAGTGGAGAGCATTTGATACTTTGGCACTGCTGTTTTGGGACTGTATTTTTTTTGACATTCAAAGCTTGCTATGTGGAGAAAATCCTTCCATGGAGAGGTAGGAGTTTATTCCTTCTTTTATTACTGTTATTTTCTTGTTGAGTTGTGTGTATGGAGAATGTTTTATTGCTTTTGTTGGCTGGTTGGGTAGACTGCCTTAGGGAAGGTGTAGGAGAAGGCTATGGGGAATCCATGTGGGGGGGCATAAGGGAATGCCATGGGCATCAGAGTTTTGTGGAGGGAGTTTTGGGTTTGGGATCCACCATGGAAAAGAAATAGCTTGCATTTCTTACTTGTGGGGGGGCATAAGGGAAAATTTGTGGGGGGAAATAAGGAGGGGTTGGGAGGCATAAGGTTTATGGGATATGATATGTTATATTGGTGGTATGATTATAGGTGGATGCCCAATTCCCAATTGGGAGGCATAAGTAGCTTCCCCCATAGTCCTTGCTCCTTTGGCTTGCAAGATCAAGCCTGAGTTCTACTTTGAAATGTTTCTAAATGCAGTTGTGAACTACTGTTTGTTTTTGTGTTGCATTGTGTTGCAAAAAGAAATGTGTGTGTGAAAGAATGTTGTGTTGTGGAAGCCAGTTGTTGCCATGGTTGAATTTCACCTTTTATTGTATCTTGGTTGGGTCTCGGGGCCAATGATGAAGGAAGGCTTCTCTTTTCATTGGATGTCTTGGTTGGGTGGAGAGCGTTGCCTTTCCCCCTCTTTTGTTGTGATCAAATTGGAAGAAAATGGAAGTTGCATGTTGCTGTCCTGGAGCAAAAGAAAAGTGCAGTTTGATAGTCCCTTGTGGAGACACATTCATTGTAATCCTTTCCCACTTGTTGTGGATGAAATTGTATCATGTAATTGTGAAGGAAGGATGTGTGAAACTTGATTATGAAGTTAGATATTGGAATTGTGAAAGACATGTACATTCTGTATTATTGTTGGAAAGAAATAGAACTCTGTAGTTGCATTCAAGGAATGGAATAGGTAAAGATGTATCTCCTTTTGATTTAATAAAGATTGCAAGTTTATCTCTCATTGCATTGTTGGGTGAATTGGAATGTTAAATTGTGATTGGAATCACTGTTTTGGAAAATGAAAGAAGAAGAAATACGTATGAGGGAATTATATTGTATTGGTTCTCTTTTGAAAATTATTAAAGTGGAAATCAAAATTGCAATTTAGCTTTGAAATGGTTTGTTTCTAAACAACGGAATGTATTGGACTAGTTTAGGAATGAAGTGCCATATTTGTAGGATGAATTTGATAAACAAACTTCAAGAAATAGATCTCTGTTATAAACCTTATACTGGCAATTAATTTTAATAAAAATGCACAGTTTGGACCAGCACTTAACAATCAACTTGGAAACCTTAAAATTTACCATGATATATTAGCAATGTACTCAATTGACAAAGAAGATTTAAGAGAATATCTTGAACCATTGCAAAATTGAGCTTAATCTCTTCCTCAACCATTTTCTGTCATTTGTTGGACAAATTCAATTTTGAATCAATTGAACAAATTAACTTTCCTAAAACACTCTAAACCCTCCCTAGATCAATCCTCCATGTCTATTTGACATGTTGAGTGAAGGAGGAGACCGAATTTAACCAAATTGAGAAGTTGAAAATTGCCAGTTCACTATTTATAAGCCTGCAGATCCTTTTTACAAAATTGACCCTTAAAAACTTATCAAAATGTAAAATTTATGTTTCCTGTGCAAAGAGGGCATCGAGAGCTTTCCAAAAAGTCCTCGTTTTCCCAAAACTGAGCTTCCTAGCAAAAGTTATGGCACTTTGAAGTTTTTGTGCCTTGGCGGGAAAATTTGGGAAAATTTTCCCTGGCGGGCCCGCAACCCAAAAATTTCCCGTCATTTTGCCTTAGAAAAGTTTTTGGAAAATTTTGGTTGGGAAAATTTTCCATTTTTCCTCCTTCTAGCCCACAGCCAATCAGAGGGTGCCACGTGTCCTCTTGGGGCTATGGAGAGGTGCGGCTTCCCTTTTAACCCTTAGCCTTTTGAAAATTTTGGGGAAAAATTTTCACTTTATCCCGCCGGCCTGCAGCCAATGAGAAGGTGCCACGTGGCACCTTGGGGGTGGCAGCGGGGAGGGAGGACCCCTTTAATTTCTTTGGTTTTTGGCCTTGGGAAAATTGCAACAAGATTCCCCACGACCCCGCATCACCACCCCCACCTCGGGCTTTTCTTCCTCCGCGGGTGTGCGGACCCGCGCGTCCCTTTCTCCCTTTTGTCCTTTATCGGGTGCAATGTGCTAAATCCTCCCTACCACTCCATGCCCCTCTTTCTCTCTTCTCCCCATGGCCAACCGTAGAGCACCACGCATCCCCAAGTGGACCCGTGGGCGTGGGAGCGCTGGTTTGTTTTTCCTCTTCCTTGGGTGAAGTGCCCCAATCCTTCTGTCATTCTGCCCTTCCCTTTTCCCGGCGTTGTCTCTGAGGCCGCCACGTGTCCACCAGGGACCCATGGAGGCATGGAAGAAACTTTTCATTTGTTCCCATGTGATGGGAAAAATTCCCCAAGCTGCCCCGCGACCCGCCAACCCGTTGGAGGTGCTTTCCCCTCCTCTTGACACGTGTCCCCTTGGGGAAAATTTGACCTAAGAACTCCGCCCGCTCATATCTTGAGTTCTGTAAGGAGTTAGGAGGACTTCTTTATATCACCGGAAAGGTGAGAAAATTTCCTATCCATTGGGAATGGTTTAGGGAAATTTTGGAAGTGTTAAGAAGGAGAAAAATCTAGTTGAAACTCTGAGCCTGTTAGAGAGTTGGGTATGGGGGAAAATTGCTCCCTGAACCTAACTGAAACTTCTAGCCCTAAGTTTTGGACCTTGTGACCTCTAAGAATTGTTAATAAAAGAGAAGTTTGTTCTTGTGGATTTGAGTTGTTCTGGAATCTATTAGTGGTAGCTGTTGCCTAGCAACCTGGGGGTAGACACTCTCAATCAAGTGCTGGGAGTGGGTAAGTGAGACCTTGCTCTGTTGACTTTATTTATGTGTTCTTTCCTCACTATAATTTAAACCCTGCTCTTGTCTTGATCTGGTGGAAATTAAATACCTTGGGTATTTAATTATTTTTGGGTCCCTTAACCCTAAAATTTAATCAGGGAATATTTAGCTAAAATGTCAATGTAATCAGTAATTAAATTAATCCCTAGAGAGATTTGAGCTAGGGTGGACCTATTGCACTTGTTGCTCTATAATGAGAAATTAGTAATTATTATAATGGGAAAAATTATCAGTTGAATTTAATTGTCTTTGAGACTTTGGTCGTTAACTCCTAATAAAAAAAAATTATTCCATAATTTTCTAGCTAAACCTAGGTTGTTATCATCTTCCCCTTTTCTCTTGCATGCACTTCTCCTCTTTCCCATAGGTGTAACAAACCTTTACAAATCCACGATTCGATTTGAATCCCCTATCATCGTTCCCATTATACCTTCCCAGTGTAATTTTTAGTAATAATCTCACATGTACTCTATAATATAGCCTTGTTAATTTCACCTCACAATTACATCAATGGAATGCCCACAACAAAATACACTGCACTCAATGTAATTAGTATTTAAAATTTATGATACATGATGTGTGCAAAGCTCTTTGCTCTACATTTTGTATTGGAAACAATGTGGCATGATAACTATATTACATTACAAATACTTGTCAATTTTATTTGATAAAGCATTTTTGTAGAGCTTGAATTATATGTTACAAAAGATTATTAAGATATTGAACAATTGTATATTTTCCATAAGTTCAATACATTTGTGCCATATTCAGTTATGTCATCCACCATTTTTATTGGAACCATTGCAATTATATTACTATAAAAAGAGGTTGCAATAAATTTGGTGGTTCGAAAGAGTCACGACCCAAAACAATGTGCTAAAAAGAAAGAAAAAACAACTGGAAAAATATTACATCACAAACATTGAAGCACAAGTGGATATAACACCAGGTAAGGAGGAGGATTGTTATGAGGCAGAAGGGTTTAAATGGTAGAAAACTCATCATATGGTGGGTCATGAACAAACCATCCATATGGAGAGTATTGAGTAGCTAGTGAAACCATAATTCCCCACCTAGGAGGTATGGAGCTCATGACAAGTGCTCTATACATAGGGGAAGGCCAATGAGAAAGTGTAGTAGTGAAGGAACAAGCTACATATTTCCCTCGCAGAGCTGATAGACTCCATCCCCTTTGTCGTTAAAGTGTAGGGGTATGAAAATGAACATGACATGGGAAGGGATGATGAATTTGTAAATGTCTCCACCAACGTGCCAAACATATGGTGGTGGTGAACTCTCTTGAAGTGGATTTGAAGGCATCATTTATATCATTCCTACGATCAGTAAATTGCCACTTAGATATGATTTGCTAATGCATGGGGATGCTTTGTATAGTTATATCATAGTGAGTTTGATGCATTTTCCTTGCTTTTGTTCATGAAAACTGATTACCGTATAAACTTCCTACTAACTGTCTTTGTGAGGAAAATGTGATGATGTGTGCAGGAAATGATGAACGTTTGTTGCTGATGTAATTACGAAGTCTGAGTTTGGAGCTGGAATACGGGAGCAGAAGACTTTTTCCACCAGTCGACCTATCAGTATGGGACTTGTTTCTAACTATCCCATAGGAATTTATGAGTTTTAGTTAATATTGATTAGTGGAAGATGTTAGTGCCACCTATTATGGTGAATTCTGTAACCGTTTGTGTCTATATTAAGACACCTTCTTAAGAACATGATTAGCTATTATTTTTGGAGATACTTTGCAATATATCGTCTGTGGTATTCAGAACTTTCAACTTCATATGTTGTCTACGATATGGAACTTATTTAAATTAATAGAAGTAAATGTCATTTTGGAGATCTAAAGCTGTTGGTAATTCCTCTGTCCCAAGGGAGAGCAAGGGCCCACTCGACCGAGGAGACAAGAGGTTGTTTTATGTTCACATATGCATACGGTTTTCTGATAAGTCTTACTGCAATCCTTGTTTCAGTATATTTCATGCAATATTTGGTTGAATGTATTTGTTTTCCTTACCAACACTTTTATCTAGAATATGTGTTTTCTTTTATGCAAAGTCTAATTAACATGTGATCTTACTTTTACTAAGTTCTAGCTTCAATTGTGCAGTTGCAATTCCATTTGTTTGAGTACTGTGTGTGTATTTCAATTTCAATTAGAAGTGTAGCTTTTAGACTTCCTTTCATTACAGTAGATGAATTCCATAGATTTACATTAGGTTTTCGTAGATTAGTAACCAACTTAAAAATCTCACAACACCCCCAACAGAAATCCCAACAGGAACTGGTTACATAAAGCTCCATTGCATACAACCTAGGACACAACCCTGGTTTATAATGACACTAACAGGAGATCATGTTAGTTAAATGATTGGAGAACACAATGACCCATCATTTTTGGCACCATTTCTGGGGACACCATAAGCACACTACACCGTTTCTTTCACTTCACATGCTATGGGTGTTAATGGAGTTCATATATGCAACCAGTAGATGTCTTGGGCCTTGTTTCAATAACCACCTTTGATGCATAGGCCACGGGACAATCAAGGGAGATTTATCACACGCAACATTCAACAAATCTCTCTAGACAGTTTACATGTAGAAAACACTATGAGTGACACTGCCTCCAATACAACACCTAGAATCATTTCTCAGCATTATGTATCCTCCGGCAAACACTCAGAAATGGGGGGCCATGGGAATAATGGAGACCACCCCTTGGGTCGGACCTTTACTTACCCCATTGTCTTGGATGAGGATGAGGATGCACCCATGAAAAATATCTCACCATCCATCCTCCCTATCTTTTGAGGCATGTCTATGGAAGACCCTGATCAGTTCTTGTTTGAATTCAAAGTTCTGTGCCAGACATATGACTACAGAATGGACAATCAAAAACTCAAACTTTTTCCTTCCACTCTCAAAGACTCTGCTATGAGATGGTTCATGGGGTTGACCTCTAACTCCATTAATTCTTGGGAAGCCATGGAGACAACCTTTTTGGATAAATATCAAGACTACTATAGGGGAAGGGATAGGAAAGAAGAGTTCTTCCAGATACGGAAAAAAGAAGATGAAAATCTAGAGGATTATCTGGATAGATTTCTCTTTCTCCACCGACGAAGTGGTTATGAGTTACATGCATACATTACTAAAATAATTTTTCTTAAAGGACTTGATGAGGAAACCAAGGATTCCCTCCATCTCATGGGAGGAGGAGATGTGCATAAACTTACCATGGAACAAATCACTGAGCTATGCAGAAGTTACTCCAGAACACGAGGGGGGATAAGAAAAAAAATACATCTAAACTTACTCTGGGTACCTCTGAACTTCTGGAGAAAATGGCTAACATGAAAATAGACATTTTTCTGCAGTTAACATCAACCATAGATGGACTCAAGGCCAAAACCAGTCCTGCCAAAGAACCTCTGGACATATATTTCCCTAAGTGTAGGAAGAGACACCCCCTGAGAGAATGTCCTTTGGATGTCACAGACATGTGTTTAATCTATGAAGTGGCTGACCATGACACTAAGCATTGCACCTTCTTACCACAGTTGAAAGGAGGCTTGAATTTTGCCTCTCAAGCTGATGCAGAGTTAAACTTTGTTCAAAGGCCAAATAATCAGGTTGGATTTCCACCTCGACCTGCTCAGAACCCCTGGAGAATGGCATGGCCTAATCAGGCCCCTCAACCTACTTGGGGACAACCTGAGTGGACAACATCAAATTGGATGACTTATCCACATCCACCACCTTGGATGAATCCCTACACTCAGCCAGGTTGGACACCACCAACCCCAGCAAGTCCATGGCACAACCAACAGTGGGGTCCTCAACAGAATCCTAACCAAAACCAGCCATGGACACCACCACAAAACATTAATCAACAATGGAGATTCCAAGCAACCACAACAAGCTTTAATGGCCCCACCACAAGCCTACCAACAACACGGAAAAGCAACACAAACACAACTTCCAGCCCAGCCGGTAGAAAATCCTAAAAATCAGCAGACAACTTCAATTGATGAAGCAGGACCAAGTAACACAATGCAGGTTAATACTATTGGTAATTTGTGACTGAGGTCTGGAAAAACATTGAATCCTCCTATTGTTATCATGGAAATTCCTGTAGACACTGATAAAGAAGAGACACTTGAGGACAATACAGGACCTGCACCTTCTCCACAGACACAAAACACTCAGAACAGTCAAGAACTTAACCAGAATACCCATAAAGCTCCTTTCCCTGAGTGGTTACAGGACACTCAAACTGTAGATGAAACAATGCTAGTACAAGAATTGAAAAAAGTGCACATTGAGGTCCCACTTCTGTGAGCAATAAGGGACATTCCTGAATTAAACCAAACCATTAGAAATGAGTGTATAAAAACACCAGGGAGGAAAAAGAAATACCCAAAAACTGTTAGGGTGGAAGGAAATTTGGCTGATTTAGTAGCTGACAACCTTATTTCACCAAAATATGGGGATCCCGGGAGTCCAGTTATTACTATTTGTATAAACAATCAGTCAATATCTAATGTTTTGGTGGATCTTGGTGCTGCCATTAATGTCATCACAACAGAAATGTTTAATCTGTTGTCCTTAACAGGACTACAACCTACCAATATTGTTCTTCAACTAGCAGATCAATCCATTGCTGTACCAGATGGTGTGGTTGAGGATATAATGGTCACCATTGAATCCTGGGAGTATCCTGTAGATTTTATGGTCTTACAGCCTAAAGCTCAGAAATTGGGATATCCAGTTATCTTGGGAAGACCCTGGTTAGCCACTGTTGCTGCATATATTGACTGTAGGTCAGGAAAAATGACCATTCTAAATGGGTAGAAATCCAAACATATTTCATTATACCCTCCTGCCCAGCCTTATGTGAATGCTTGTGACCATGTATGGGTAGATTCTTTGGATACTAACTCTCTGAGTTCTTCTTATTTGGCCACCATTGCAGTGCAAAACCATATGGCGGAAGTTGTTGAGTCACATACACTAGCTGATGCAGAGGGCTCTGTGACTACGGAAATCAGCACTCTAGCTATGGAAATTGGAACTCTGACTGTAGACCCATTTTCTCTAGACATGTCTGATGTTATTTCCTTGGTAAGTAATACTTCTGATGAGTCTTGTAAAGAAATCTATGCTTATAATTCAGAATATTTAGTCCCTAATTTCTATTGTCCTTTGACAAAGATTTTGTCTCTTGACAATATACCCATTCTTGTACATGCTTCAACCCCATGTTTTCCCATTCAATTCCTTAATCACCAATGCTGAGATCACTCTTTTGAATGACACCAAGCAGGTGCCTATTGGCATAGGAAAAGAGCTGACCATTGGTAATGATTTAGAGGCCAATCAAGAAGCCATGGTTCTGAAGTTTTGAAGAAACATTCCCACACTTTTGCCTGGGATTACACTGATATGAAGGGAATTCATCCTAACATTTGTACTCACCATATCTACACTGAGGATGTCAAACCTATAAGGCAGCCACAATGGAGAATTAACCCAACGCTCAGAGACATAGTCAAAGATGAGATAGAAAAATTGCTAAAGGTAGGATTCATCTACCCTATATCTGATAGTCAGTGGGTCTCCCCATTAGTTATAGTTCCCAAGAAAAATGGTAAATGGAGAATATGTGTTGACTACAGGGAACTTAACAAAGCCACCAAGAAAGATTATTTTCCCCTGCCTTTTATTGACCAGGTTCTGGACAATCTTGCTGGTAAGAAATATTTTTCTTTCTTGGATGGGTTTAGTGGGTATAACCAAATTAGTATTGCCCCTGCTGATCAAGATAAAACTACCTTTACTTGCCCCTGGGGTACATTTTCTTATCGAGTCTTACCTTTTGGACTTTGTAATGCACCCGCTACGTTTCAGAGAGCAGTCTTGGCCATCTTTGCAGATCTTACTATGTTGAAGTTTACATGGATGACTTCACTGTCCATGGATCCACTTTTGACGAATCTCTGAATAACCTTGAGAAAGTATTGAGTAGATGTGAGCAACACCAATTATCTCTGAGTCATGAAAAATGTCTGATGATGGTCGATCAGGGAATTGTCTTAGGTCACCATGTTTCTGCCAAAGGTATACAGGTTGACCCCAAAAAGATATCAGTCATCACTCAGTTACCTACACCAACTAATCAGACTGACATCAAAAGTTTCCTTGGTCATGCAGGGTATTATCGGTGGTTCATAAAATATTTTAGTAAAATTGTTGCACCTATGTTCTCATTGCTAACAAAAGATTGTGTTTTTGAATGGTCCCCTCAGTGCCAGCAGGCATTTGATTCTATCAAAGAGAAGCTGACCACTGCCCCAGTCTTACGAGGCCCTGATTGGGGACAACCTTTCCATATCCACACTGATGCCTCTAATACAGCCATGGGTGTTGTCCTTGGGAAAAAAGATGCAGAAGATCACATGTATGCCATTTACTTTATCAGCAAGAACCTGACTCCTACAGAAAGAAATTACACTACTACGGAAAAGGAATTCTTGGTTGTTGTATACTCCTTGAATAAATTTCATCATTACATCACTGGGTATAAAATATTTGTTTATACTGACCACTCTGCCATTCGATATTTGATGAATAAACCAGTGGTTGGAGGTAGGATTATTCGATGGTTACTCTTGTTACAAGAATTCAATCTTACCATTATTGATAAGCCAGGAAAATCTAACGTTGTTGCTGATTTCCTTTCAAGATTGAATGTTTTAGGTAATGATGAAGCAGTCCAGGATCAATTTCCCGATGAACATTTGTTTGCTATATCAACTAAGACTCTGTGGTTCACCGATCTTGTGAATTATTTAACAACAGGGAAGTTTCCTGCCTATTTCACTCATAAGGAGAAACAGAGACTGGTTAAAAATAGTGCAACGTATAAATGGTGTAATGGAATTTTATTCAAATGTTGTCCTGATATGGTTCTTCACAGGTGCATTCGAGAAGATGAAGTACATGACATATTGCGAGCTTGTCATGATGAGCCAGGAGGTGGACATTATTCAGTAAAATGGACAATTCACAAAGTCCTTGGAGCAGGGTACTATTGGCCTTCCCTCCACAGGACTGTCAAAAAGTATGTATGGCAGTGTGATGCATGCCAACGAATGGGGAAGCCCACACTTTCAATGGAAATGCCTCTTAATCCTCAGCTGGTCTTAGGACCATTTGAGAAATGGGGAATTGATTTCGTTGGACCTTTTGATCCCCCATCTTTGGGAAGGAATACCTCTTGGTATGCATGGACTATGTCACTAAATGGGCTGAAGTTCAAGCATTGGCATCTGCCAATGAGGATGTTGTTGCTGATTTTCTGTACAATCAGATATTGCTATGATTTGGTGCACCCAGGGCCATTGTATCTGATCAAGGTCCTCAATTTGTTTCAAACATGATTGAGGATTTTTTGGAAATCTACCGAATTAAGCACCGGAAATCGTCACCCTATCACCCCCAATCCAATGGGCAGGTGGAAGTAACCAATCGAGAACTTGAGAATATTCTGACTAAAGTGGTCAGTGCTGACAGAAAGAATTGGGTACCAAAACTTCCCGAGGCAGTCTGGGCCTATAACACGACCTGGAAAACCACTACTAGTTTTTCCCCCTATGAGTTGGTATTTGGGAAGAAGCCACTGTTACCTGTTGAGTTTGAATTGCACACCTGGAGAACAACACTAGAAGTTGGAATCGATTTGGATGAAGCACAATGTGAATGAGTGATGCAGCTGAATGAATTGGATGAAATGTGGATGGAGGCACAACAGCAGATGGAAATTCTTCAATATCAGAGGAAGACCTGACACGATGCTCATATCAAATCCAGGACATTTCATGAAGGGGACTGGGTCTTACTCTTTGATTCCAGATATCAACAGTTTAAAGGTAAGTTACAGACACGCTGGTTGGGCCCCTATCAGATCGACAGAGTGTTTGATAATGGCTCTGTGTGGCTATTACCAATCGATGGTGACAAACAGACTCTTCTTGTGAATGGACACAGACTCAGGATTTACCAATGACCTCTTGACAAGAAAACTTTCACTAGTGACATTATGCTGAGTGAGGACATGCATGCTGAGGTGGCTCTTCGCCCCTTGAGCCTGGAGTAATTGTTTCCTGTTAATTTCAATAAAGGAGGATGGTCATGACTTCGATCTTCTTCCCTTAGTTAGTTGTTTTGTTTTCAATAAATGCAGAAATCTTCATTATTTAGAAGCCACTAATCACATTTAATCTCAGAACTACAGGATGTGGGAATCTACAGATATCAGATGCTGAACTTGGCATGGGTAAGTGCATCCTAACTCACTATGGATATTTCCTTATAAAGCAATCCCCCATGCATGCACTTGTCATAATTGCATCCATCATGCAATGTTCAATATATTTATTGTGGATATCTTTCCAAATCTGATGCTACGGTATGATGGCATAAGGGTGTAATGAGTCATGATTTTCACACACATCATATGTGTCACATTCTATGAAGAAGGACAGGTGTCAATTGGGTTTCAAATGATGGGATGTGCACCATCTCGCATATCATAAACTCTCATGGATGGCTGGTCTTGCCCACCTTTTTATGCCACCAAATTCACTCTGATTTTACGTAATTCAAGGATTCAGGTGCAATTCAAATTAATAGTTCCAAGATGCTTCCTGTCATTGCTTCATGAGTATTGAGCATATCATTCTACCTGCCATCACACAGTGAATTCGAGCATGTCTTGTTCTTGTTTCTCTACTATCTGGATTCATTCACCTTCAGCATGGGACAAAAGAAGAAATCTGAGCCTGATTCTCTGGACCCATTACTCAGGAATGTTGCACTTTTGTAGGTGTTTTATGATTCAGGTTGGCTTGAATTCATCTAGAAATTTGAAGGTTTTGATGAGGGTATCATGGAGGAGTTCCTGGAAAATTTTGAAGCTACCTGTTCACGTGTTGGAGGGAAACGAGTTGAGATTACCAACCTAGTAGTTTCTGACCTATCCATCTTGCTAGATTTTGGTTTGAAAGTAATGACGAATGCTCCCCTCAAAGACTTTCTTTCTCTATTTCATGAGGAGGGTGAGGCATTCCCCGAGGTTATCCTTACCCCCCAGGGTGTTCAGAAAGGTGTTAAGCGGGATAGCCTACCCGACATTTGGAGAGAGATGGCCAAATGGGTTAACAGGTATTTTATATGTGATGGCCAACCCTCTGTGTTGGGTGGTGATGCACTCAAGATTCTTATTCATTTGAAGAAAGGATGTGTCAACCCAGCCCTCAGGGTAAATTTACCTGAATACTTGGCGGACATCGTTATCAAAGTTGGCCAAAAATACAAGTCTGGAGGAGGAAAAGTGGTGTTGAAACACCCAGGGATAATTCATTTATTGTGATCACATCAAGTATTTTTTAATCCAAAGCGGAGGCTCGAAAGGATTATTGTGGGGGAGGGTTCCAAGCCAAAATAGTTAAAATCAGGGCCATCTTCCACACCTCGGTCCATTCCCGCACCAGCCTCTCGCCCTGCACACAAGAAAAAGGAGGAACTTGGTGCTCTGGAGCACGTGGACAAATCAGGTGCCCAAGTAAGTCCATCTTTGACCACTTCCAGTTCTAGGGGTAAGAATACCTCTGCTCCATCTTCTTCTATGTGCCCCTGACCACGTCGGTCTTGTACATTGCATAAAATTGGAAGCTCCAGGTCAGAGGGATTCGCTGATGTTTCTGCCCCTGTGTGGGAAGTGGGGAATGAGGGAGACAACGAGGTTGTCCCCACTGACAAATCACCAGACACCATCTTCACTACCGCTCATCCTTTTCCCCAGTATTCAGCCATGCCTACATCTTCAGAAGTTCACTCCGTAGCTCCAGAAACTACTTCGGTACCTGAAGCCCAGAATCCCGTTCCAACACCTGTTGCAATGGACATTGATCATCTTGGGTCATGTCAAGCTACCAATCCTCACAATTATCTAGAAGAAATCACACTCCTTAAGGCCCAATTGAAAGGTATGGAGGAAACAAACTTGTCTTTACAAACTGAATTTACCCAATGCACAGTGGAGAAAGTTAGAGAAATAACTACTTTACAAATTGAAGTTAGTAGCTTAAAGTGACAGAAGGATAAAGGTCTTAGCATTTTGAATGATTTCCACCAAATATCTCTTCAGAATGCAGAATTAAACAAAGGAAAATAAGAAATTAAAAGGGGAGATGGAAATTATCCAAGATGAAAAACAAAAATTTCTCTCTTTTGGACTCTGTCTGTCCTTTGGCTTTTAAGCTCTTATCCTGTAGGAAACCCTCCTCAGTTTACAACATGTTTATTCAGGAGCAGTTTTATTCTTGGCAGTTGTTTCAGTTGTGTTGTCAGGTGCCTTACGAAGCTCCTGATGGCAATATTTTCTTATCTGTTTACAAGTCCAGTACACCTGAAATTCAAAACTTGCTCTGTGAGTTTTACCTCCATAATATGTTAGTTACCAATGTCCCTGACTTTTTAATTAACTTATTTGTGGGGGATTTTCAATTAAAATCCTTTCAGTCCTTGTTGCGAAATCAGATCATATGGGGTGAGAAAATGGATATTTTCAATCACACGGCTCAAACAATAGGTTTCTATATCCATCCTACACATCATACTGATGTGGCTTTGTGGAAAAATTTCAGATCTCTCTACTACCAAGCAGGTATTGGAGAGAATACTTCAAAAATCCTACTGAAATGTGTAGAGGATTTTGAAACCTATAGTCAGCAGCACTTTGGGGATGGCCAGGCAGGCCTGTGATAGGAGATGGGACACTTTGAGCTTGCCATTGAAATGCAGGGAGGTTATTTCCCCTCAGAACTTGAGTTGGAGTATGCGTCAGGGTGATGCCCTCATTACAATTATAAGACAGTCATCAGAAAAAACCAGCAAGCAATACAATGATGAATGGGTAGGACTTCAAGTATGTCCACCCCTCCTCTTGAGTCCTACTACCACTTGGAAAAACAATGTTGCACAATCAAATGAGAGTTTTACAGCTTGGGTCGAGGTCACTTCAAATACTCAGGGATGTAAAGGTATGAGGAAGCAATATGCTGATCAGTTCGAAGAATATGACATGGCTCAGCATAGCTTGGTCACAGAGCAGGACGTAGATAGGTTGCATTGGGACATGCAATAGGTAAAGTAAGGGGGAAATGATGAGTGCATTATTTGGCTCATTTATATCATTCCTATGATCAGTAAATTGCCACTTAGATATGATTTGCTAATGCATGGGGATGCTTTGTATAGTTATATCATAGTGAGTTTGATGCATTTTCCTTGCTTTTGTTCATGAAAACTGATTACCGTATAAACTTCCTACTAACTATCTTTGTGAGGAAAATGTGATGATGTGTGCAGAGAAATGATGAACGTTTGTTGTTGATGTAATTACGAAGTCTGAGTTTGGAGCTGGAATACGGGAGAAGAAGACTTTTTCCACCAGTTGACCTATTAGTATGGGACTTGTTTCTAACTGTCCCATAGGAATTTATGAGTTTTAGTTAATATTGATTAGTGGAAGATGTTAGTGCCACCTATTATGGTGAATGTTGTAACCGTTTGTGTCTATATTAAGACACCTTCCTAAGAACATGATTAGCTATTATTTTTGGAGATACTTTGCAATATATCATCTGTGGTATTCAGAACTTTCAACTTCATATGATGTACTATGATATGGAACTTATTTAAATTAATAGAAGTAAATGTCATTTTGAAGATCTAAAGCTGCTGGTAATTCCTCTGTCCCAAGGGAGAGCAAGGGCCCACTCGACCGAGGAGACAAGAGGTTGTTTTATGTTCACATATGCATACGGTTTTCTGATAAGTCTTACTGCAATCCTTGTTTCAGTATATTTCATGCAATCTTTGGTTGAATGTATTTGTTTTCCTTACCAACACTTTTATCTGGAATATGTGTTTTCTTTTATGCAAAGTCTAATTAACATGCAATCTTACTTTTACTAAGTTCTAGCTTCAATTGTGCAGTTGCAATTCCATTTGTTTGAGTATTGTGTGTGTATTTCAATTTCAATTAGAAGTGTAGCTTTTTAGACTTCCTTTCATTACAGTAGATGAATTCCATAGATTTACATTAGGTTTCCGTAGATTAGTAACCAACACAACACCCCCCAACAGAAATCCCAACGGGAACTGGTTACATAAAGCTCCATTGCATACAACCTAGGACACAACCCTGGTTTATAATGACACTAACAGGAGATCATGTTAGTTAAATACTTGGACATTTATGACTCTAGACACCAGTACCCAACCAGGATGCCAGCACCCAGGAACCCTTGTCCCCTTTTGGCGCCCCCGACCTCTTTGTACTGTGTTTGCATCTTTTGGGTCTTTTTCTAGCCGTTCGGGTATCTTGCTTTTAACTAGTGGGCATTTTAGTGGTTGATTATGAAATTCAGCCAAGGGAATCATATAAATACAAAACTATGTGAACATAATAAAGGACCAAACACTAAACATATACTATCACCACCTAAGGTTGCATCTAAGGCATTTACAAGAGCATTCAAACATCCATCTAACATCCACACAAGGGAAAGGGTATGCATTTTTCTACATACAATTCATAGGAGGGGAAGGTCATTTTTCCATGCACACATCTATCTACATTTTCTACATCTAGATATTTTTCACTATCAAGTGTGACACATACAAGAGCCACCTATGCCATGATTCTTTTCACACACACATATAACTACATGTGGTCTGAGATGTGGAGCAACACTCAGTTGTGAGTTCACTTTGTTGATAGCTGAGGACAATACAACCCCCATTTGCATCTTTTTTTAGGATTTTATGTGTTTTGGGGTTTTTGCAAGTGCTTCTTTCTTATTTCAAGTTAATAACAGTGAAGTGCAACGACATACATGCTATCAAAGGTGACAACTAGTGAACATCTCATGACTGTACGAAATTGGGTTTTGTAACTTCTGAGAAGTCACAGGTACCAAAAATAGGTCTCTGGCACCCCAGGTGCCCTGGTCTTGGCATTTCTGACACTCTCCTATAATTTTCTAGGTCTGATCGTGACATCCCACCCCTATATTCCAGTAGTTTTCCAACTTTGCACACCTTCGTCATCACTGCGAATCAACTAAGTCTTTTTATCCCATTCATTTGTAACTAGGGTTTCAAATTTAAATTGCTTATTTTCTTGGATCAAATATGTAGTTAATTATTTATATCATTGTGTTGGTACATATTTAGATTTATCATTTATTTATTTAATATTTGCTTAATAATTTGGTGAACCCCACTCATGATTGGTCATTCGGATCCTTCTTTGACACATCATCTTTTCTATCATGGCTCTTAAAGTTTCTTGATATTTTAAAGGTTGCCGGATTTTAGATATTTTCCTATAGTCCTAGATATTTACTATCCTAGATATTTGATTTTGATTTTATTCTTCATAAAGTAAATTCTATAGTTTACTTTTTGGAAAATAATATTGGTCATATATCTCGTTCAAAGTTTTTGAGATTCAAAAGATTTAATAGATAAATGTTCGGTGTTTGACCAAATGATGAAACGTGATTTAGTTTGGCGACTATCATAATTGTGTCTTACAAAAATATGGACAATAACAAAATAAGAGCTTTGCAACAGCATATAGACATCCATACAATATCAACCCGAAATACAACTCAAATAAACTAAATATTGCTACTATCTCTGGCGTAATTTGCAACTCATTTGCAATTGCTAATTATTAAGTTTCCACTACAAGTTTGAGTTTGTCACGTCAATTAAGTTCCTCGTCAAATAATTATTAAGTTTCTACTAGAAGTTTGACTTTATCAAGTCCAGTCTGACGGGCGAACATACATACGATTCTCTTTTCTCGCTCTTTCCACGAATGTGTTCATCGTTCAATTTCTCCTTCCAGAAAAACGGAATGTCGTATCAAATGCGATGCACGGGTGTCTCCCGTTTTCGAGGGATGTTTCTTTTGCTGTATATATACTCATCTCTTCTTTAGCCATAACATTAACAGTTTAGCCATCATATAAGCAGCTGGAAAGCAAGTATTTGGGAATCGACTGTGTTTCTGTCCTCTTAACAATTCAGAATTCATCTGCATCGGCGGGCTGATGAGTACATCGATCAAATTAGATGGTGGCGAGTCGTGGACGGGCAGCCTGCGACAGGGAAGCACCAGACTGTTCGAACGAAGCACTAGTGTTTTCTCACACTCCACACAACGCCAAGATGACGAGGAAGCTCTTAAATGGGCAGCCATCGAGAAGCTCCCCACTTACGATCGCCTCAGAACTTCCATTCTTAAAAACGTGCATCATGAGAAAGGAGGGCTTGATGAGGTTGACGTAACGCATATAGAGCTCGAGACTCGCCAGCAATTGCTCGACAGGCTTGTCAAAGTTGCAGACGAGGACAATGAACGCCTCCTCCAGAGGCTTCGTCAAAGAATCGACAGGTTTGCTTGGAACCAGTTTCAAATATGTTTTTTTCAGGTTCGAAACAACAATGGGTACTGTATTTGATCAAACATTATTAACGTTTCTGGGATGGCTGTGCTTGGTATGCAGAGTTGGGATTAAATTGCCGGAAGTTGAAGTGCGTTACGAGCATCTGAATGTGGATGCTGATGTTCATGTTGGGGGCAGAGCCTTGCCCACGCTCTTTAACTGGACAGCAAATATGGCGGAGGTAGGATTTCTTGATAACATAATTGCCCTGATAAAGAAATTATTATAGGATATCGCTTTTAATTTTTCAAGTTGCCTAGAACAAACTGTTTTCCGATTTTACTCGATCCAAACACGCTGCTTATGATTGAGAGGATCTGGATGAAATATATTTCTTGGTGAGGTTGCGTTCAGCTTAACGATTCCACTTTAATACCCTTTTTATAGGGACTTTTGCAATCGCTTCATATATACCAAGGAAACAAGACAACCATGACGATTCTTCACAATCTCAACGGTCTAATCAAGCCCGGAAGGTAATCCTGACTTACACGGCAATTTGATTTTATTTTGGTTTTCTATGTCAAATTCTCCTCTAATCCCTCGTTAAATATCTGAAATTTCACAGGATGACACTTCTCCTCGGACCTCCTGCTTCGGGCAAGACTACTCTGCTCTTGGCTCTTGCAGGGAAGCTCGACAAAAGCCTCAGAGTATGTAGTAAATATTGAATAAAATTAATTAAAGTGTTGTTCGAGATGTGTGGATACAGAACAACATATTGAGACCCATGAAAGGGGTACTTATTGAGTTTGACAACTTATTGGCGCAGGTTGAGGGATCAGTAACATACAACGGGCATGGCATGGAAGAGTTTGTGCCTCAAAGGACATCGGCTTACATTAGTCAACATGATAAGCACATCGGTGAAATGACTGTGAGGGAAACCTTAGACTTTTCTGCCCGCTGCCAGGGTGTTGGATCTAGATATGGTATTGTTATTATTAGCTGTATTTACTCTCAAATTCAAATGCTCATTGACTTTTAACTGTTTCAAAGTAATAAATCATCCATGAATTATCCTCTATAGACGTTTTGACCGAGCTTTCCAGGCGAGAGAAAGAAGAGGGAATTAAACCAGACCCGGACATTGATATCTTCATGAAGGTGCGTGCACCATTCTGATTTTTGAATAATTGCCTTTTTTAATGAATTGTATAATTTGAGGTATTCATAGAAGGTGGTATAATATTGTTGCAGGCAACTGCAATAGAGGGACAAAAGTCCAATATGATCACGGATTACGTTTTGAAGGTACCTTTTCTAATACATTTTACATCAAGAAAGAGTTTTAGGAATGGATCATCTAAATTGCAGTTGGTTAATACTTAATGGTTGGAGCAGATATTGGGGTTGGACATATGTGCTGATACCATGGTAGGAGATGCAATGCGGAGAGGTATATCGGGTGGTCAGAAGAAAAGAGTTACAACGGGGGAGATGATAGTTGGAGCAGCAAATGCCCTCTTCATGGACGAGATTTCCACTGGTCTCGACAGCTCCACAACGTTTCAGATTGTCAAATGCCTACGGCATTATGTTCATGTTTTTAAATCAACAATGGTGATTTCCCTATTGCAACCTGCCCCTGAAACATACGATCTCTTTGATGATGTAATTCTACTTTCTGAAGGTTATCTCGTTTACCAAGGACCACAAGAATCCATTCTTGAATTCTTTGAGTCCATGGGATTTAAATGCCCTGACAGGAAAGGTGTTGCAGATTTCTTGCAAGAGGTAAACAATTTATCTTCTTTTTGTGATAATTATAACATTTTGCATGGCTCAATCTTACCTTTTGGCCTATGTGAACATCAAGCGACGCAATAACTACCAAGTGAAGTATTCAACTCTTAGAGAGATTATTTTGAATCACTACTCTTAGAAGGAAAATGGATATTAAATATTCGATACAGCTAATCTCATAACATGATATTTAATCATTAACATGTAAGCTGCTAGTAGGTAAGGTGCTGCGACTCAATGTGACCATAATTCCATCCATGGTCTTGAACAGGTGACTTCTCTTAAAGATCAAGAACAATACTGGGCGGACACAAGGCAGCCATACCGTTATGTTCCTGTCAAGGAGTTTGCCGATGCATTCCAATCTTTTCATGTTGCCGCCAAAATGAATGCCGAATTATCAATTCCATTTGATAAAAAGAAGTCTCATCCAGCTGCGCTCACCACGGACAAATTCGGTTTAAGCAAAAAAGAGATTTTCAAAGCATGTTTTGATAGAGAAATTTTGCTCATGAAGAGGAGTTCCTTCATCTATATCTTCAAATCCTTTCAGGTTCTATATTCTTTAGTGATTATTTTCCTAAAGCTATGGAGGTTTGTGTCATAGGAAATTTAGAGCTGAAATCTTATTGAATGGAACCTGTTTTTGACAGATAACTCTAATGGCTTTGATCACTATGAGTGTGTTCTTTCGAACTAATATGCATCAAAGAAATCTCAATGATGGAGGCGTATACTTTGGAGCTCTCTTCTTCGGGTTGGTTACGGTGATGTTCAATGGGATGGCAGAACTGGCAATGACACTGGATAAACTTCCGGTATTTTACAAGCAGAGAGATTTCAAGTTTTACCCTGCCTGGGCCTTCTCTCTTCCTACTTGGGTTATGAGGATTCCTCTTTCCCTTATGGAATCTTTATTGTGGATCATTCTGACATACTATACTATTGGTTTTGCCCCAAGTCCACAGAGGTAGGAACAGGACCGCTTCTTGAAGCTCTATATAAAATTGTCCTGCTGTTACTATTGTAGTTGAAAATCTAATGTGAGTATTATCTTCTCTTCTATGTGCAGGTTTTTTCAACAGTTGTTGCTTTACATTGCAGTTTCTCAGGCAGCATTAGGGATGTTTCGATTCATAGCAGCTCTAGGACGGGATCGAATAGTCGCAAACACTTTCGGCTCATTTGCCATCTTGGTCATTTTTGTTCTCGGAGGATTCATCATCAACAGAAGTACATACTTATCTTAAAAGCATCAAGACAATTTATCATCTGACTAGCGCTTGGTGAATAAAAATAAGAGTTATTAATGAATGTTTTGGTAACTGTAACAGAGGATATTAAAAGCTGGTGGATATGGGGTTATTGGATATCTCCTCTTATGTACGCTCAAAATGGTATTGCAGCAAATGAGTTCTTGGCAAGTAGATGGGCAAAGGTTTGTAGTTTCAAATTTTTATTTCTTTCACCTGCTTCTTCTGATCAAATACAAATTAATCTTACCAAAATGATCTCTTCATGTTTACAGGATAACATCGGCGTCCAATTATTGCACTCTCGTGGATTGTTTTCTAACAACTGGTGGTATTGGCTCTCCATTGCAGCACTTGTCGGGTACAATGTTCTCTTTAATGTTCTATACACATTGGCATTACGGTATCTTGATCGTAAGTACCTCCAACTTGATCTATACTTGGTTTTCATTTGCATCATTAATTCTTTACCTGATAATAACGTGCCTTGGCAATTTCATCAGCGATTGGAAAGCCTCAGGCTTTAATTTCTAAAGAGGACTTGGAACATAAGAAAGAATCCACAACTGGCACCCGAGGTAATTGGCTATGACATTTCAGGAAATATTACCATCCACTTTCATGGATTCTCAAACTTACAAAAATAAAATATATATGTAAAAAATTGTAAAATTTTCTTTCTGCAGGGGTTAATACACAAGGAAGGAATAGTACTAATGTCTCAAACAATTCAGACTCTGGTAAAGGTGGAAAGAAAGGAATGGTTCTGCCCTTCCAACCTTTGGCCATGGCCTTCGACAATGTCAACTATTATGTTGACATGCCCGCTGTAAGTTGTTTGCTTTGCCATTTGAATATTTAATTTCATTGTATAATCTAGCTTGTCTTTGAATGGTGGTTAATAATTATTTTTCTGCAGGAAATGAAGCAACAAGGAATAACAGAAGACAGACTCCAGCTATTGAGAGGGGTAAGCGGAACATTCAGGCCTGGTGTGCTGACATGCTTAATGGGGGTGAGTGGGGCTGGGAAGACAACCTTGATGGATGTTCTTGCAGGAAGGAAAACTGGTGGCTACATTGAAGGTTCCATTACCATATCTGGTTATCAAAAGAAACAAGAAACCTTTGCTCGCATTTCTGGTTACTGCGAACAAAATGATATCCATTCTCCTTACGTGACTGTATATGAGTCCCTCGTATACTCTGCTTGGCTCCGTCTTCCCAAGGAAGTTGATCAAAAAACAAGAGAGGTATATATTTCTATATTCAACCTGCAATTTTTTTGTAAGATTAGTTCAGCAGGTTGTAATGATCAAAATTTCGACATTTACTGCTATACAGATGTTTGTGGATGAAGTCATGGAGCTTGTAGAGCTAACCAATTTGAAAGGTGCCCTTGTTGGTCTGCCTGGAGTCAATGGTTTATCCACAGAACAACGAAAGAGACTTACAATTGCAGTGGAACTGGTGGCAAATCCTTCAATTATTTTCATGGACGAGCCAACATCAGGACTGGATGCAAGAGCTGCTGCAATTGTTATGCGAACAGTTCGTAATACAGTGGATACAGGGCGAACTGTTGTATGCACCATTCATCAACCTAGCATTGACATATTTGAATCCTTTGACGAGGTACGTATTAGTAATTTTGTATTAGTAATTTCAATGCACTTACAATTTATATCTGTATATGCTGAGATTGTGAATGGGAATGCAACTGCAGCTGGTGCTGATGAAACGTGGAGGGCAGATGATATACGTAGGACCTCTGGGTCGCAATTCACAAGATCTAATTGACTATTTTGAGGCGGTTGAAGGTGTTCCCAAAATCACGCCGGGTTACAATCCGGCGACATGGATGTTGGAGTCAAGTTCGGTTGGAGCTGAGATGCGTTTTGGGATTGATTTTGCAGACGTCTACCAGAATTCATCTCTCTATCAGTAAGTGGTTAACTTAATGCTAGCAGTAATTATTCCAAAAGATCACACTTCATGACCTCAGATTTTTGTAGCCTTCATTCTTTACCCCAATTGTGATATTATTTATTTGAATAATTTCTCCAAGTCTCTACCTTTCTATATGGTTCAGACCAAAAACGCTTTCTTCAATTTTCTCTCAAGAGTGATGCAGATACAGGCTTTATAAAAAAAAATTAAAAAGAGGTAAGGCAGAGGTGAAATAAAAGAAACTAAACAAACTAGAACCAAAATACATACTACAAAAAGAAAAAGCTTGGCAATATTCAGAATTGTCGCATGAGAGAATAGGAAATCAAAACAAATTGCAGCCTTATATTCCTAATTAAAAAAATAGTTTCTATAAATCAATAAAAAAATTATAACTACTAAATGAATGGTTCAACCCATCAAATGATTTTTTCGATAAAAATTGTCATATTCTTAAAAGTGCTGACCACATTTTTGAAACATTCCTGAACTTGATCCAATCCGATATAACAGTTAGGAAAATAAACTCTAGTATTAACTAATAAAATGAAAGAGATTAATGAGTGGGTGTCATCTTGGTGCAGGCAAAATCAAGCAGTGATCAAGGAAATTAGCACACCGGCTCCAGGCTCAAAGGATGTCTACTTTGAATCGCAATTCTCACAGTCCTTTCTGACACAAACTTGGGCTTGCCTATGGAAGCAGAACTGGTCATATTGGAGAAACCCAGAGTACAATGCAGTTCGCTTCTTTTTCACACTTGTCACTGCTCTAATGTTTGGCACGATTTTCTGGGGAATTGGAAAGAAAACGTAAGGAAGTGACGTTTTCTTGAAGTATAATACACAAAAAATTTAAGTGTCCTTTCTTGTGACTTTTTAACACATTTATTATGAACTGCAGAAAAGAGCAGCAAAATGTTGTGAATGCAATGGGATCCATGTTTGCGGCTGTATTATTCCTTGGCATGAACAATGCAACATCAGTTCAGCCTGTTGTAGATGTTGAAAGAACAGTATTCTACAGAGAAAAATCCGCAGGGATGTATTCAGCCCTTCCATATGCCTTTGCTCAAGTAAGGCACCTCGTTTAAAATTTGACAGCTGAATTCATCTATAACTTTATTATTCGATGTGGATTAACTAACTCATGGCATGATGGGTGCAACAGGTGTTGATCGAAATACCCTACATATTTGTTCAAGCCGTGGTGTATGGAGTACTGGTGTATGCAATGATTGACTTTGAATGGAAGGCAGCAAAATTCTTGTGGTTTTTCTTTTTCATGTTCTTTACATTCTTATACTACACATACTATGGGATGATGACCGTCTCTCTTACTCCTAATGCAAACATAGCTGCAATTGTGTCTGCGGGGTTCTACGGAATCTGGATGTTGTTCTGTGGTTTTATACTTCCTCGCAATGTAAGTATTGATTCAAAGTAGATAAAAGTAGATACATTGGTTCTTTTTAACAGAGGAGAGTTTCTCAAGTATGTGTTTATTGGCTCTGCAGAAAATCCCGGTATGGTGGAGATGGTATTACTGGGCATCTCCAGTTGCATGGACCCTTTACGGGTTGATAACATCACAGTTCGGAGACATCACAACACCAATGTTAAGATCAGACACCTCAGTAGAAATGAGGGAACCAGTGAAGGAATTCTTGAGAAGTGTCTATGGATTTAGGCACGACTTTCTGGGAGTTACGGCAGGTGTTACGGTCGGTTGGAGCATTCTGTTTGCCTTTATCTTCGCCTTTGCCATCAAAAACCTGAACTTCCAAAACAGATAAGAAACTAAGTAAGATGATAAGAGCCTGGCAAAGAGTTGTTTTTGTGGAACTTAGTATGCATTCTAAAGGGGCCTAGGAGAGAAGAGAGGCTGGAATATTTTTGCTATTAATGTATATATGCTTAATAAATGACATAAAGAAAGTGTCTGAAATTGTAATTGTTGTTCGCAATTTTCCAATAATAATTCTTTTATTTTCACTAATAAATATTTTTTAAATAGCCCTGGTAGCTTTAGGCTCTGTCTTCTGGCGATTTCTTCAAGCTATATTTTAAGCATACAAATGCGATCTTTGGCGCTGAATGAGGCTATGAGTCAAAGGATATTTTAAATATTATTTAAATCAGAAATTACATATTTTGTGGCGTGATGCACTCTGCTAAAGCTTCATTTTTGATGCTGCCTGTGTAATATTTGGTTGTAAGGTATTTTGGTATAGTTGATCTTGTGTGGAAGTCTAGATGATGAACTGTGGCATAGATTTCAGCTTGGACTTGACAGTAAGGCACTCAAAATGAATCTCACTCCTGAAATAAACGACATATACAGCTCAGTTCTATGGAGTATAAACAGATAGATTAAAAAAACTATAAACATGTTTCTAAATATGCCCATGATCTCAATCAATAGTAAAGTACGAGGAAATCTTTTTTAAGTTGAGCAAATTATGGAATAGAGAAGTACATAAAGGAAAGAATTTAATTGAATTTTATTCTAACAAAACTACTCGTGGCTGACTTCATTTAAGCGTCAATGCTATTTTGAAATGTGTATTGTTGATATAACTACAGTATACGAGGGTAAATTTCTTAAGGTGCCCATGATTGCAACAGGTATTTCTGAGCTAATTAGGGTTTTATGTTCTTTGAGGAAATGCACATTCCACCTGAAGGAGTTATATATGATTCTCTATATGTATATGAATAACCAGAGTGATTGTCCAGAACTTTCAAAAGTGCTATTTGCAATTTCTAGGAGAGAATTGAAAGTATTGAGAGCAGATGAAACTTCTCCAAACAACTTATGACATATAAAGTGATCCAAATTGGATCAGGGAAGTTAGTAAATACAGCCAAGTAAGCTATTATCACTTACTATTCAAACCAAGTAAGGCAACCAGAAACATTTTTATCAATCATGATATAATGAATCCCAGTAAGAACACAATATATAGGATTTGTACATGGGTCCACAGAGGTTGCGAAGGGTAATAAGATGATCTGGACACCTTGTGGTCAACTTCAAGAAATAATTGAAGGTTCCTTAAACAGAGCAAAAACATAGAGTAGTATGCGCAGTGAGAAAACCACCAACTATAGCACACTGATAGTTGTGTTAGTGTCATGGTGGTTGCATTAGTGTCAAGGTTATTTCGTTCTGGTATTTGTGGTAGTTCTGCCATGTCAAATCAGAAGAGAAAAGTAGCAGAGGGGAACAATGTCTTTTCATGTTCTTTTGTGTTTTGGACCAACTTTTTGGTTCGTTCTTACTGAGTTCAGTCATATACGCCCTCTACGATTCATTCCATTCATGGAAGGATTCAAGGAATATTCATTCATTCATGCATTCATGGTTTTCTAAACAGTTGTAGACTTCATCAAGATGTCACCTGAGAGTGTGCACTAAAGCAAGTTGCAGAGCATGGCAAGCTGTAATGAAACTATTGATATGGTGATGGTGTCCTTGGAGGCATCAGGAAGGCAATAAGCTTGTAGTGTTGCAGATAATATAGTGGTAAGCGAAGGCAAGGCCTTACTCTTCTGAAGTTTTCCCACGTTGTGTTTCTCCAAGGTAAAATCGCTTGTGTCAAGCTCTGTTTTCTATATGATTGCACTTCTTTCTTCTTTCATTTTTTGTTAAATTACCACAAAATATATTGATAATTCAATGCCAAATGTCATGATATTCACTGGTCAAACTTAGATTAGTCTTAGAACAAGTTCATAATGCGAATGTTACAATGTATCGACAAAAATCAAGACAGATCAAAATATTCATCCCCAAATTCATCCAGGGTACTGCAGCAGGCCTCTGGGCATGCCTGGATTCGTCACTGCAGTACCCTGGAAAAATCCAAGGCCAAATCGCCCTCGTATCTATAACTAGGCCAAATCGTATCCGGACCCCCATGTACAAGTGAATCCGGTAATGTAGGTTATAGCGCTTAAAAACTCATTTCTAAGCTCAAATTGATTGTTTTCTAAAGTAAACACTAAGGAAACAAAAATAAATCAACAAATTTGTTTATGGACGAAGTAAGATTTCATGGTGGTGAATTAGTCATAGAATATTTATGTTAACTAGATTAGTTTTAGAGTAGGTTGCTTTCCTTGTTTGTGTAGCTTACTTGTGGTGTGACCGTTCTGCAGATTGATGTCTCTTACTAGAACAACTAGTGCAAGAGGAGGAGATGAATAAATTACCTTACAGCAAGAGATATCCACAGATGAGTGGAATACAGAACTGAAAAGCATATGGCCATTAAATAAAAAAGATTGCCTCAAGATGATGAAGCAAGATTCATCAAGTTGGAAGAAGATGTGGCAAGCATTGCTCAATTCATTTGGGAAGCTAGATCAATTTGTATTGATCGTGGAGTTGAATGGGAAAACTAGGAATGTTTCCACTTTCCATGGAGGCTCCTGAAGAAAAGAAGAAGCTTCCCTTTGATCAAGGCATCTTCGCTTTGCCTCTCTACGTATATTTACTCATCTCTTCCCGCATTCTTAGAACCGTATTGTTTTGATTTCTTTTTTTAATATTAGGGAAACCAAAAGAGTTTAGCCATTCCATAGAAATTTTGAACCAGGAAAAACTAGCATTTGGGAATCGACGGTGTTTGTGCCCTCTTTTAACAACTCAAAATTTTTGAAGCACCCAAAGGGCAATTCATCTTGATTGGCGGGCTGATTCGTACATCGATCAAATTAGATGGTGGCGAGTCGTGGACGGGCAGCCTGCGACAGGGAAGCACCAGACTGTTCGAACGAAGCACTAGTGTTTTCTCACACTCTACACAACGCCAAGATGACGAGGATAAATGAATAAGACTTCCCCTTTTATAATTGTTTTGTATGGTTATGCGGTTGTAACCGCTAACTAATTTTGTAACCGTCTTTGCATAATAAATACCCGGACACACAACCCATTTGTACAGTGTGTATTCCGGTTTTCTCTTCAATCATTCTTTACACATTTATTCGGTTTATTCTCTCTCTCCGCAAATTCTAACAGTGGTATCAGAGCGTGGGGCAAGCAAAGAGAGGGAGGAAGAAAGATATTTTCGTGAGTCCCATTAGGGCACGCTGCAGTCGGAAATCAAGGGCACGCCATTAGGGCACGAAAAATCACGCTGTACAGTCGCGAATCAGAAGAATACACTCGCGTTTTTTAAAAAAAAAAAAAAAAAAAAAAAAAGTCACGAAAATACAGTCGCGAATGGCACGTTTTTCAGGAAATTAACAGTATTTTCGAGCACGAAAATACAGTCGCGAATGGCACGTTTTTCAGGAAAATAACAGCATTTTCGAGCACAAATAGTCAGATTTTAATAGCCACGAAAAATCGTGATTTTAGACATTTTTACAGTCGCGATTTGCGCTAATATGGTGCATTATTACAGTCACGAATTGCTAGGGCACAAACATTTTTCACAGACATAAGGCTGGAAAGACACAGAAGCAAAAAGACTACCTGCGCTAGGGCACGGAACTGTGCAACTGGTATTTTATTTTATTTTATTTATTCATTGCCAAAATACGCAGTTGTATTTATTCTATTTTATTAAAATGGAAATGCCCATAGAAAAATATTCTGGTCTAAATTTTCATACATGGAGAGTGAAAATACAAATGCAACTTATGAATAAAAATTTGTGGGGCATTGTAAACGGGAAAGAGACAACACCTACCGATGCATCGAAATTGTTAGAATGGCAAAGCAGAGATGATAGAGCGAAAGCTATTATTGGCCTTGCTCTCTCTGACTCTGAACTTCATCATGTAGACCTAGACAAATCATCGAAGGAAATTTGGGATACTCTAAATAAATTATTTGGAGCGAAAGCAGTCAATGCCAAATTTTCCCTGAAACTTCAGTTATATAGGTTCAAAATGGATGACGGAGTCTCTATGTCAAGCCACATCAATAATCTAAGGTCCTTGATCAGACAACTAGCAGAAGTGAAAGCTGCAATTGAGGACGAAGATGCCAAAGCTATCCTATTAAATAGTCTGTCTTCAAAATATAGCAATGTAGTTTTTACCCTCAGTCAAATTCAATCTCAATCTCTGGATGATATGATAGCAGCTCTTCTAGCTGAGGAAAAACGAACTACAGAGGATGCAGAAGGTCATTCCCAGCAAGAAAGTGCATTCTATTCTAGAACCAGAAAATATCATAGAAGATCAGATAAGTCGGAGATTGAATGTCATTATTGTAAGAAAAGAGGTCACACAGCATGGGATTGTCGTGTTCGAGCCAATGATGTGCTCAAGGGTAAAGTCATATCAAATACAGCCAATATAGCCATGGTTGAAGACCCACCAGATGCAGAAGGTAGTGAGGACAGTGACGAATACGTGCTATAAAGATGCTCTAAACTTTGAAGGCAAGAAAGGATACAGGGTAGATGAAGCTCGGTATGGATGGTTGCTCAGATAGTTTGGGAGACTGTGGATCTTGGGAATTATACCCTCACGAGGGTCATGAGACAACTTGATGGAGCTTGTGGATGGCTCAGTATGGATGGTTGTCCAATAATTCGGGAGATTTGTGATTCGGGAGTTCGGGGAGGTGGAATCCGGGAACTCGGGAATTCAGCTCGGGAGCTACACCTTTACGAAGGTCATGAAGCAGCTTGATGGAGCCCTACCTTATCATAGCATTGCTTTCAAAGTGAAAGTGTTTGAAGATTGCGTAGTTCTGTTTTGTTAGATTGTTTGTTTTTGAGTTATGTAGGGTAAGTCTTAAGAGGGGGTGTAGGAATAAATGAATAAGACTTCCCCTTTTATAATTGTTTTGTATGGTTATGCGGTTGTAACCGCTAACTAATTTTGTAACCGTCTTTGCATAATAAATACCCGGACACACAACCCATTTGTACAGTGTGTATTCCGGTTTTCTCTTCAATCATTCTTTACACATTTATTCGGTTTATTCTCTCTCTCCGCAAATTCTAGGGATTAAATTGCCAGAAGTTGAAGTGCGTTACGAGCATTTGAATGTGGATGTTGATGTTCATGTTGGGGGCAGAGCCTTGCCCACTCTCTTTAACTGGAGAGCAAATATGGTGGAGGTAGGATTTCTTGATAACTTAATTGGCCTGATAAAGAAAATATTGTAGGATATCGTTTTTAATTTTTGAAGTTGCCGAGAACAAACTTTTTTTCGATTTTACTCAATTCAAATGCCCTGCTTATGATTAAGAGGATCTGGATGAAATATTTTTTCTTGGCCTGGTTGCTTTTAGCTTAACCATTTTGCCTTAATACCATTTTTATAGGGACTTTTGCAATCGCCTCATATATACAAAGGAAACAAGACAACCATGACGATTCTTCACAATCTCAACGGTCTAATCAAGCCTGGAAGGTAACCCTGACTTACATGGCAATTTGATTTTATTTTGGTTTTCTATGTCAAATTCTCCTCTAAACCCTCATTAAATATCTAAAATTTTACAGGATGACACTTCTCCTCAGACCTCCTGCTTCCGGCAAGACTACTCTGCTCTTGGCTCTAGCAGGGAAGCTCGACAAAAGCCTTAGAGTATGTAGTAAATATTGAATAAAATTGATTAAAGTGTTGTTCGAGATGTGTGGATACAAAACAACATATTGATACCCATGCAAAAGGTACTTATTGAGTTTGACAACTTATTGGCGCAGGTTGAGGGGTCAGTAACATACAACGGGCATGGCATGGAAGAGTTTGTGCCTCAAAGGACATCGGCTTACATTAGTCAACATGATAAGCACATCGGTGAAATGACTGTGAGGGAAACCTTAGACTTTTCTGCCCGCTGCCAGGGTGTTGGATCTATATATGGTATTATTATTATTATTAGTTGTATTTACTCTCAAATTCAGATGCTCATTGACTTTAACTGTTTCAAAGTAATGAATAATCCATGAATTTTCCTCTATAGACGTCTTGACCGAGCTTTCTAGGTGAGAGAAAGAAGAGGGAGTTAAACCAGAGCCGGACATAGATATCTTCATGAAGGTGCGTGCACCATTCTGATTTTTGAATAATTGCATGTTTCTAATGAATTGTATAATTTGAGGTATTCATAGAAGGTGGTATAATATTGTTGCAGGCAACTGCAATAGAGGGACAAAAGTCCAATATGATCATGGATTACATCTTGAAGGTACCTTTTCTAATACATTTTACATCAAGAAAGAGTTTTAGGAATGGATCATCTAAATTGCAGTTGGTTAATACTTAATGGTTGGAGCCTATGTTGCCAGGATACACCCTGACCCCCCATGTTTCCTGTCTAATACGTATAAGATACGGATACGGACACTGATACGCCAAGGATACGTATGGCAGCCACATGATCAATAAAAATGCTAAGTCTTAAGTATATTGAATGTTTTGAATATTGATTCAAGTTTCGTATTACTATTTCAGTTGTTTATGGACTAAAACATGAGTAAAGTGAGTAGATGTATATATATATTTAATTTTTTAATATATATGTACAGATGTATCCAAGACGTATCGTACCCAAGGGTTTTTTAAAATTGACGTATCCGCGTATCATACCCGTACCCGTACAATACTTGTACCCGTATCCTGGAAACGTAGGTTGGAGCAGATATTGGGGTTGGACATATGTGCCGATACCATGGTAGGAAATGCAATGCAGAGAGGTATATCTGGTGGTCAAAAGAAAAGAGTTACAACAGGGGAGATGATAGTTGGAGCAGCAAAAGCCCTCTTCATGGATGAGATTTCCACTGCTCTGGACAGCTCCACAACATTTCAGATTGTCAAATGCCTTCGGCATTACGTTCATGTTTTTAAATCAAAAATGGTAGTTTCCCTGTTGCAACCTGCCCCTGAAACATACAATCTCTTTAACGATGTAATTCTACTTTCTGAAGGTTATCTCGATTACCAAGGACCACAAGAATCCATTCTCGAATTCTTTGAGTCCATGGGATTTAAATGCCCCGGCAGGAAAGGTCTTGCAGATTTCTTGCAAGAGGTAAGCAATTTATCTTCTTTTTATGATAATTATAACATTTTGCATGGCTCAATCTTACCTTTTCACCTATGTGAGCATCAGGTGACGCAATGATTACCAAGTAAAGTAATTACCAAGTACAGTATTCAACTCTTAGAGAGATTATTTTGAATCACTACTCATAAAAGATGGAGAATGAATATTAAATATTCAATACAGCTAATTTCATAACATGATATTTAATCATTGACATGTAAGCTGCTAGTAGGTAAGGTGCTACTCAATGTGACCATAATTCCATCCATGGCCTTGAACAGGTGACTTCTCTTAAAGATCAAGAACAATACTGGGCGTACACAAGGCAGCCATACCGTTATGTTCCTGTCAAGGAGTTTGCCGATGCATTCCAATCTTTTCATGTTGCCGCCAAAATGAATGCCGAATTATCAATTCCATTTGATAAAAAGAAGTCTCATCCAGCTGCGCTCACCACGGACAAATTTGGTTTAAGCAAAAAAGAGATTTTCAAAGCATGTTTTGATAGAGAAATTTTGCTCATGAAGAGGAGTTCTTTCATCTATATCTTCAAATCATTTCAGGTTTTATATTCTTTAGTGATTATTTTCCTAAATATATAGAGGTTTGCGTCATAGGATATTTAGAGCTGAAATTGTATTGAATGGAACCTGTTTTTGACAGATAACTCTAATGGCTTTGATCACTATGAGTGTGTTCTTTCGAACTAATATGCATCAAAGAAATCTCAATGACGGAGGCACATACTTTGGAGCTCTTTTATTCGGGTTGGTTAGTGAGATGTTCAATGGGATGGCAGAACTGGCAATGACACTGGATAAACTTCCAGTATTTTACAAGCAGAGAGATTTCAAGTTTTACCCTGCCTGGGCCTTCTCTCTTCCCACTTGGGTTATGAGGATTCCTCTTTCCCTTATGGAATCTTTATTATGGATTATTCTGACATACTTTACTATTGGTTTTGCCCCAAGTCCACAGAGGTAGGACCAGGACCGCTTCTGGAAGCTCTATAAAATTGTCCTGCTGTTACTATTGTAGTTAAAAATCTAATCCGAGTATTCTCTTCTCTTCTATGTGCAGGTTTTTTCAGCAGTTGTTGCTTTACATTGCAGTTTCTCAGGCATCATTAGGGATGTTTCGATTCATAGCAGCTCGAGGCCGAGATCGAATAGTCGCAAACACTTTCGGCTCATTTGCCATCTTGGTCATTTTTGTTCTCGGAGGATTCATCATCAACAGAAGTACATACTTATCTTAAAAGCATTAAGACTATTTATCATCTGACTAGTGCTTGGTGAATAAAAATAAGAGTTAGTAATGAATGTTTTGGTAACTGTAACAGAGGATATTAAAAGCTGGTGGATATGGGGTTATTGGATATCTCCTCCTATGTACGCTCAAAATGGCATTGCAGCAAATGAGTTCTTGGCAAGTACGTGGAAAAGGTTTGTAGTTTCAAATTTCTATTTCTTTCAGCCGCTTCTTCTGATCAAATTTCTTTGTATAATTTAATTCAAATGCATCATAATCACCAAGTTGTTCTAAAAAAATCCCTAGACACTATGTATTTCCCTAGAGATACGCCACCACATCAAGTGAGTGCTATTTTCAATCGTTTATCCGATAACCCTAGTCTTCGTGATCCTCCATCTAATCAACTCACGGTGGAGTTAATTCAAGCTTTGCATTATTTATTTCAAGACAAATTTAAAGCTATGGAATCCACAATTACATCTCTTAAATCTGAAATATAACAACTTAAGACACTTCTTAGGATCACATTAGTTCTTCTTCACATCCTTATTCTATGTCTTATACATGTGCTCATATCAGTGAACCTCAAATCTTGCCACTCCCCGTGCCTCTCAAGTTTGATCTCAACGCTAACAGATAAGATATTATTCTGCAACTCATAGTTCATCAATTCATCAGCTTACCATCTACTCATTGATATCCTCCTTATCAGATTGAAAAATATCAAGGTCATCTATATTGCAATTATCATTGAAACAATAGACATAATGACAATGATTACTATGGTATACAAGTGAAGAATCAAACATCTTGAGAGTTAAGGTTTTATCTCATTCACTGCACAACAGTTCTATTACATGGTTCATCTCAACTTATTACATCTCAATGGGCTCCTAAATCTGATTCATCTATGTCTAATGAGCATCATGCTATCACTCAAGTTCAGCATATGCATTCTAAGCAAGTCCTAAGTAACCACCTCTCAAAATCAATCTCACTCCTCCTCCTCTCAAGTTATCTAAGGAACTACCAAGTCAAACTAAGAAACCTCCTCTCAAAATTAATTCAACACCTCCTCCTACCGAGTCTACTACAACGTTACATCAATAACCCACCACTTTAGCAATCCAATCATTTTTTGTTCAAAGAAACTGCTCCTTACTTTTGATGCTCAAGACCCATTTCAACCTCCACCAACATGCGATGCTCCTACTATTGCTTTTTCTTACCATTGTGTTGGCCCTCTCTCTTATCATGATACAAACGATGCTCTCCCACAATGACAAGATATATCTCATGTCGCTATGTAAATCTCCATCATTGGCACACTTGGGGGGGCATCATGCTTACTTCCCCCTTTAGCATTATCAAGTGTCTCTACATTCCTATTATTACACTTTGTGCACTTCATGTTTCATCTCTCTGAACATCATTACATACATATATTGATACACTTGTATCATCATTTCCTGATGACGCACTATGGTGCTATGGTTCACACTTGACTGTCGAGGGCTCACTACATTCATGAACCTCACCTACATCACATTACACATTACACACTCAACACATTCACAACATATCTTTCTCATGTACATTCAACACGATTAACTACCCTATGATGCATTCTAGTTCCACTTTTCATACTCGACTACTGAGGGTCTAAATCTAAAATTAACCTCACCTCTCAATACTCACATTCCTCACACTCTATGCTTCATGATCACATCTTTCTAGTGCACAAATTCAAACCATTTCCCAATGACGTACGCTTGTGCTATGGTCCATTCTTGACTATTAAGGGGGCATGAAAAAATGAACCTCATCTCATGCATACTCATTCACATTCACTCAGGGGCACGTGGTTCTTATCACACTCACTCTTGATTCCATTCCATCATACACATCCATAGCATACTACATATCTTTGTCGCACATTGTTCTTGCTTACTTATACTCAGATGTTACAGTTTCTTACTACGTTAGCTAGATACATTGTATGTCATTATATTTTTCTATACACACATGCATGCTCACTTGATTTCTAGTTGTAATCATAGCCTTTACACATATCAATACATGTAACATATGAATGCTTGGTGTAGTACCTATTACCAGTCCCACAACAGGCTCTTAGGGGCATCCACTTTCGTACACTATCAGGTGCTATTGTTTTGATTTTACTACTTTCTATTCATACTAGCACACTACTATATCAAATTATACACATTTTGACATACTTTCTATCTTCCTAACATGCTAACAGGTTCTTTATGTGCAATATTTTGACTTGTAGGAACTCTTTGCTACCATGGTTGTCTATTACATTTGCTTGTTACTGTTTGTCATTGCTTGATCATTGTATACCATTTTTTGTGGCTTTGTCCTTTGTCTTGTGTGCACACTGTATGCTTTTGGCTATATTGGCCTTGATTGTCTTGTGACATTGTGAGTGATGTCCCATGTTTGAAACCCATTTTTTCGTAGTCTACATTGTTTTCTTACTTGCTAGCTTACACATTATCTTCTACATGCATATTTATTTTTTTGCACTAACACTTGTTTCCAACCACTTTGTTTGTGTGTGCCTTAGTTTCTACCAATCACACTCTTCCCCTTGTAGGGCTTCAGTTTCAATACACCGTGTAGTCCTCCTTTGGGCCGAATACTCCTTACGATGATCGCATACACCCCAAATGAGGGGGCATCATTGGGTGAATCAGTCACCCCATGCAATAGTTTACAGTCACAGTTCAACACAACTCAGTTACAATACAACACAACATTCAGTCTCAGCAACGACCCAGAATCTTGACTTAGGTCCTCAACACAACACAAACACTAGTGCCCAGACACAAACAGTAGCACCTGGGTGCCCTTGACCCTTCCTAGATGCCTATGACCTAGGGCAGTTACACAACATTTCTTAATTCAGTACAGTTTTTGGCAGTTTACAAACAAATTTTACAGGACAAGACAATCCTTTAACACTCAAGATGCATGTACTACACCTTTTTTATACTTTCGTGTTGGATCAAACTGGATTCAAATTTTACACATCATCTGTAGTGGTGTTTACACTTCATGAAGCAGCCAAAGGTTGGATAATAACACTAGACCTTTCTCCCTACACTTCTTCCGCACTAAGCGCGAGATCACCCAAAAACTCACATTCAACATAAAATTTTGGGAAATGTGTCAAAAACTTTTCTTTACAACATCTTCAAGATATATTTATACACTCAAAGTTCATCAAGTATCAGATGTCATCATGATGTCATTATGCAAGTATTTCTAGGTGCATGGTCATTACAATAATTTAGAAATGTGTTCTTCAAATTTGACATGAAGGTTTTAAGGTCAAACATGGTCAATCTTCTATTTCTGAGGTGCCTAATGGTTTGTAATAGTCAACATGGTTACAACTCATGAAGATCAAGTGATTTTAGGCTTAATCTTGGTCCTAATCAAGCAAGTTGGCATGGAAATATGAGAAATGGATCCAAGGTAATAACAGGAAAGCATTTTTAGACTTCCTATGATCTAGTATAATAACCATAGGAAGACTTAGGTCAAACATCAACACTATATGGCATGAAGATGGGCATTTGGAGCTTTTCAGGTAAGATATGCCTAATAAGAAATTCTAATGATGACTTTAAGGTATGGTGATGAAAAATAAGTATTACATGAGCATAATATGATGACATCTAGGTGTTAAATCTTCACAAGTGCTTAATGAGGTGATTTGAGAAATCATATAGGTTGGCATAACACTATAGCATAGAACTAGAGAACAAATGTTGCAATTGAATGAGATGGGACAAAGATTTTTGGAGAAAGATATGAAAAAGTGTCCATTGGAATTTATGGAGGAGTGAGTTTTGAAGGTGTGATCAAAATTTCAGGACCTAAAGATGTGCTTCAATGTAAGCTATGAAAGTTTTACCAAAACTGGGTTGTTAGAAAATGCAAACTAGGCACCCTAACTTCTTAGCTGTCAAGGAAAATTGAAAAGCCTCCTTTATAAATAATACATAAGAGGAATTTTTGAAGAGAACTCAGATACATAATTTTTTTAAAAATAAAATTGAAAAGGAGCAAATAAAGAAAGTTCTATTTGTTCTTACTATCACTGTTCATTATCTTCACTCTAAAGGGATAAGCATAAAACAAGATCATTCAGTATCCAAAACAATTTTGATAGTAGGTACAACTGCTCATGTATTGAAGAAGACTCTTTCTAGGTCCATAGACATCTTTTTTGGAGTTCATAGTTTTTTTGGTAAAGTGGTGTGATCTACTTGGTTTTACATTGTCCTTAAACTGTGTTATATGTCCAGTCAGTAAGTCTGAGAGACTTTAGGTTTTATATGTTATTTCTTCTTCATAATCCTTTCTTAGAAGTGGTTAGAGATGGTGTAGATAACCTAATTGAAATTTTGATCATTGAATGATCATAAGAGTGAAATTCATGCTAGTAAGAATACTCCAAAATTAAGACTAATTTATGGTACCTCAGAAACCAATAATAACATAGTCCTAAGAATTGGTTGTTTTTCATGTTGATTCCTTCAATTAGTTATTAATCTTGATTGTGGTGAGTGGAAAAGGTCCCGGGAATCTCAAACGTGTAGCTCATATTCTTTGAGACAAGGTTTATCCAAGTAAGTTCAATCACTCTTTGAAGACTTTATTTGGTTCTAACTGAGACAGTCATATGAGATGCATAACCCATGAAGTTCCTCATCCTCATGAAATAGAAAACTTGAAGTCAAGAAAGGATGAAGCAATCTCATTAAAGTAACCCTACATTCATAACACACAAGTGAAGGAAAAGGTGTTAAATATTCAAAAAAATGAATGAGGGTTTGGAATTCAAAACCACAAGTAAGCACAATTCTTGCAAATCAAACTAAGATACATAGATCTAGTGAGCCTCATATCAATCAAGATAGGTGATTTGAGAGCAATGGACATGTCTTCCTCTCTCTTGAAAATTTCTTTACAATAGTGGTTGACTAAGATTGTATGTGAACAATCTAGATATTGAGTATGTAAGTTTTATATGGACAAAACAATATGTGCCTAGTCTTGATGCCTATGTCACAAATATAATCATGGATATCTTGAACTTTTGAGTACTACAGGTGATGAATAAGCTCATGCATCAATATCTCCCAGCTGTGAAGAATTTTCTCAGCTCATTTTTTGTGAAATTTAGGTCATTTCTTGACATAACTATGCATTTAATTTTTAAGAACAATTAATGGGTGTGTTTGACTATTGGCCTTCTTGAATGTCTCTCATAAAAATATGTAAAGATGTAGTAAAGCTCTTTCCCATATGATACACATGCTTACATAGGTAATCATGAGGTCCTTAGTGTGCTTAATCTGATATGATATACATTATCTTGCACTTAGTGTGCTTACATGACATGTCAAATGAAGTTGGAGGTTAAAATGGTGATATGCCAAAGGTATGTTGAGCTATACAAGTTTTATAAGCCACAAATGACCGACCTTGAACATACTTAATCCATGTTTACCACCTAACATTCAACACAAACATTGGATCAGAGTCCAGTTTACTCATCCATATTTTGGGAAGTTCAGAGATGACGGTTACAAAACTTGATTTACATCCTTGGATAACAAGTGACCCAAAATATATGATTTGAACCTTCTCATTAGTCAAATAGTTGAACAAAATTGTCTATCTTGGTAGGTCTAAAAAGATATATGTAAGCCATTAAGTTGATCAGATATAGAATGTGTCAAATTTTTGAGCAATTTTGTAAATTTCTTTTGTTGCTCTTTATACGCAGGAAGACATGATCAATGAAGATTCATTGAACATGACCAAGAATCTGAGTCATGTTTAGGGTCATGACTATTTATTTAAGCCCTCAAATGTGATCTAGCATATCTAGTTGTCCAAAAGTGAGGAGATTGAGAGCTAGTATTGAGAAAATCTTTGCCAGAGTTTTAGTGTGTTGAACATGGCTAAGAGAGGAGATGAGAAAGAAAGTAAGCTGAAACAATGATCACATCAAGTTGATGACAAACAACAAGGTTTGAAGGTGATCAAATTTCTGATATGATTTCAATTCTAATTTTGCTCAACAATTTGGGAGTGGGTGCTTGCCAGAAAGTACCCTGCTGAGTCTAAATTACTCAACTTAGTTGGGTGCTTAATTTTGTATCCATCTGGGTGCTTCCGAGTTGATGTTTTGCTCAAATGATTAAATCATTATAACTTTATAAGGGACAAATGTCCAAGCTAGTTCTCTATAACATCATGGGTTTTTATCCCTTGGTGGGGCGAATTTGAGATTAACATCTTGTCTCCTCATGTGTTCATGTGTGTTTATTGCTCTTTCTCTTTAGGATTTGGATGTTCATACTTTTATGGTTAACATAGGTGCTAATGTTGATTATTGAATCAGGTTTCACTTGAAAATATAAAAAAGTGCAACAACATTCAATGTAGACATTTCTAACACAACTGGCATGAGATGCCCAAAAAACTCGTTAGGTCTTCAACAACATCTTTAGGATCGTTTCTTTCTCTTTCACTCATTGTGTATCAGGTGCACATGTTCCTTTTTACATTTTACATACTTTTTACTCAGGTTTTTACTCATTTAGATTGAAATTTTCATATACGCATATTTGACTACTTGTTCGTTCTTCTCTTTTGCTAGGTCAGTCCTTATGTGTGAAGCGGTAATCACATCAATCACACATCATCACATCATCAAACGAAATCAACAACAGGTACAATGTGACACTTACATGTTTCACCCTAGGGTCATCATCATCACTTTTTTTACTTCCTCTTCTTTGGCAACTTCCATGCTTCACAATTTTATCACTCTAGACTTTTTCTTGTCTCTCGACACACTTTTCACCATCGATCTACATGGTTATTAGATATGTGTATCTTATCTACTTTATCGTATCGAGTATTTTCTCAAGAACATAAAGTGGGGGCAAATGTAGACACTAAATCACACACTTTGGGTATTTATCTAGTCCTGATCACATACTACTATTCATATGATTCCTAAGTGAGAAAAGTACTAATTGACCCACTGTTCTTTGGCCACTTTCTTTTTTTATGTTTCTCTCTTGTTCTTACACTCCTTCTTTCCTAGTGTCTTTTCATACTTTGGCATTTCTGACTCTAGACACCAACGCCTAGCCAAGACGCCAATGCCAGGTGCCCCCGTCCCCTTTGGGCACCCCTGACCTCTTTGTACTTTTCTCACATCTTTTGGGTCCTTTCTAGCCATTTGGGCATCTTATCTTTTTACTAGTCGGCCTTTTAGTGGTTAATTATGAAATTCAAATAAGGGAATCATATAAATATAAAGTTATGTGATCATAATAAAGGACCAAGCACTAAGCATCTACTTCCACCACCTAAGGTTACATCCAAAGGAATTTTAAGAGCATTCAAGAATCCATCTAGCATCCACACAAGGGCAAGGGACTGCATTTTTCTACATACACTTCATAGGAGGGGAAGTTCATTTTTCCATACACACATCTATCTACATTTTTACATCTAGCTACTTGCTCGCTATCAAGTGTGACTTGCACAAGAGCCACCTAGGGCATGATTCTTCACACACACACATAGAACTACATGGGGTCTGAGATGTAGTGCAATGCTTGGTCGTAAGTTCACTTTGTTGATAGTTGAGGACAGTCTGACCCCCATTTACATCTTTTTATTTTTAGGATTTGATGTGTTTTGGGGTTTTGCAGGTGCTTATTTCTTATTGTAGGTTCAGGTGAATAACAACGAAGTACAGTGACATACAGGTGATCAAAGGCGACAACCAGTGAACATATCACGACCTTGTGAAATTGGGTTCCACATCTTCTGAGTAGTCATAGGCGCCCAAAACAGGTCTCTGTCACCCCAGACGCCCCTTGAACTTCCATAGCACCCTAGTATTGGCATTTTTGACACTCCTGTAATTTTATAGGTCTAATTGCGACACTCTGCCTCTTTATTCTAGTCAGTTTTCCATCTCTTCACACCTTCATCATCACTGTGAATCAACTAAGTCTTTTTATCCCTTCATTGCAACCAAGGTTTCAAATTTAAATTAGCTTATTTGCTTGGATCAAATATGTACTTAATTATTTATATCATTGTTGGTACATATTAGATTTAGCATTTATTTATTTAATATTTTCTTAATCATAGGGTTTGAAAAATGAGTGTATATAAGTTATAGGAATAGAACACAAAGAAAAACCAAAAAATATTCTTGAAGGTCTCAAGGATTCCTCAAACAATACATTTGGGGTTGACAACACCAAGGTGTTTAATACTTTCACTGAGTTGGAGGCCTTGATAGACAAGGCACCATGAGAAATGGGTGATTTTGGGTTCAAAGTTGGGAATGCCAATCACGATTGAGGTGGATTAGCCACGTTCGAGGGGAAGAATTGCGGTTTAAATAATTAAGCTTACAAATGATGCTCTTGCTCATAAGTTGGTAAAATAATCCTGGTGCTTAAAATTTAAACTATGTGTCCAAGTTCCATCTCCAATATTTCCACCAAGAAGCTCATGGCTGTAGACCCAATCTGTGAAGCATCAGATAAGGGAGAAAATCCCACAAGAATAGAATGGACATCTAAATTATTCAATCCTCAAATTTGAATTTGATCTCCTACAAGGGAATCCAATCTCTAGAATGAACAAGGATTCAAATGGTGGAAATTTCCTTCTTGTAAAGACATAAGGCTTTGACACTAGGAGTTTCTACCAAATGAATGTAATTTCTAGCAATAATAGGAGACCACTAAATTTATGGTCATATGTTGAGAGCTCGGTCCTAAACAGAATCTCTAACCCAACAAAGTATGACTTGATTGTCTTATAAGCATACCATAGGCTCTTTAGAAACAAAGGTGCCTTAATTTGGACTAGGACCAAAGTGATCAAGATAGTGTGGAGACCTATATTCTTCCAACATTTCTTACCATAAGGAGCACCTGCTGAGATACTATGACATACATTTTTTCCATGCTTTTACACTTCCACTAGCTTTAGCAATACATTTAGCATGTCAAAGCAAGACTTTTTTTGAAAACATCAATAGTTCCCTGCCACTATAAGATTCTTATACCTCCATTGCAACAGCCTCCCATGGCACACGATAAAAGTCCCCTGTTTAGCATTGTCCTTTCCTCCAGCATCTTCATGCCAGGATTGTTATAGCTTTGGAAGGTGAAATTACAACAAAAATAAGTAAACATGGATGGCAAATGAAGAATTCTTGGTGTAAACCAAATTTGTTAGCAAGAGAAAACTTGTGGAGATCGTAGTAAGATATCTTTTTTCAACACATCCAAGTTCACATCTGCCAAAGCACCAGAGGAGTGAAGTCAAAAGTGAAGGGAATGCCCAAAAACATGAACTACTCACCATTACCATTTGGTTTTTTGGGTATCACACGCTAGAAAAGTTTTAATGAAACGCAAATTCTTGTGCCAATATATCAAACTTGAAGTGAGCGTTCAATTGTATTTGTTCCAGAGAGACTATGAATGGAATTATATTATCCTTAGGGAAAATGCCGGTTAATCCCTTCAAAACTTTTATTATAATATGCAGCCATCATTATCAATTTATGTAATTTTGTTGTTACACGTTTATGAGTTGCACGTCTAGAAATAGATAAAAGGAAGATAAATAATGTTTTATATTCTGACAATTATCTTTAAAATGTTGTTGTAGCGGATGTGATTTAACGCAAATAAAATAAAGTATCCACAGACTAGATTAGGATTTTTTGAACTTATAAAGGTACGTATAGCAAGTCACATGAGTGACGGTTGTAAGGTCCACCAATATAAGAATCATAGTCTTACGTTTCCACTACATCTTCAAGGACCTTGCTGGTGGTTTTATTTGCTATTTACACTCTTGTAATCACATTTTGTGTAAAATTTTAAAATATAGACCACCTCTTTATCACATAAATAATCCATTGAGAGATATTTCATTGCTAAGAAATTGATTGTTAAGTAATCCTAGTTAATGCAGTTGCTATGGTCGCAGTTAGAAAATTAATTAAGTATGGTTAGTTGTGTTATGTTATTAACTGTAGGATTCTATGTTATTCAAATTATTCATGAAACTAGTTTATTTTTATTTAATTTAATTATTGATATAGACTAATCCAATTACTACAATATTAATATATCTTTGTATTTATTAATTAGAGAATTATTGAATTACTAGTTAATGGATGGTTATTAATTTATTTGTGTGTTTAAATTGATTATTGATAGTATAATAAGTCAAGCGGTTGAGGCTTGGATTGTAAGTGGATGACAGATGTCATGGAACCTCTTAACCAAGCTGCTAACCAAAGGTGTTCACTAATTTAGGTTATACCCTTACTATAAACATTTTGATTTCGTTACAATGTTTCATCCGAACATAGACATATATCCATTATAATACTTTGGCATTCAATCCAAGAAATAATAAACTAACATTTAAAATGAAATAATATGTAATCAAAATCTTAAAGAATATTTCACATAAATTAATAATAGTTAATGTTGTTTTAAGAGTGAATGAACAAAGTGAAAAGTAAGTTGTAAGTTAGTCTAGGTGAAGATCATCCAACAATCAAAAATTATGAATTTAGAATTAAGATAGGCTTCCAAAATGAAGGGTGACAATATGTCATTTTTGTAGTCATATTTATTGATTTTATATATTTGGATGTAGAATTACATAAGCCCCAATTGGTATTAAATTTAATAATAACCAGATTTTGGTTTTTGACTTCCAAATTTAATTATGCCAAAATTCAGCTTAGTTGAATGTGAAAAATTAATTTAAAAGAATGACACTTTTAGGTATTGTAGACACTTCTGAATTTTTATTAATTTCAATAGCATGTGTTTTATTTAAAAGTCTATTTATTAGTGAAATAAATAAATTAATAAAGTCTTTCTTCAAAACTTATTCATTGTTTGAATGCGGCCTTAAGTCCTAATATCATAAAATCTAGCTACAAATTAAAAATGAAAATTTAATACACAAGAAAAAGTAAAAATCTAAGATAGAAATAATGCACATAAAAAGAAATCTATTTGGTGTAATCTTAAGTATAAACATATAAATTGATAAAAACTCTTAGTTACATCTAAATTGAAGTATTGTATCAATAAGAGGAAGAAAATAAATCGGGATTCATAAGATTATAAAAAACATATGATAAGTAAATGATTAATGTAAAAATTAGAAAAGTGCACAAACTACATAAAACAAATATCATAAAGTATCCACAAATCTTCTAGTTCTCAAATAGTAATTTTTTGCAACTCTCCCTCAAGTTCGAAGAAATTTCAATTCATGGCTTTGTAATCTTCCAATCACCGCCTGATTTTTTTGTGAATTATCTTGTACATTTTACTTGTTAATATAATATAAGATCTTATTCATAAAAAAATAGTAAATTTTGTTTTGACATTTTATTCACAAGGATACTAGCAATGTTTTGATTGGTTGAGGCTTTAAATTAGAAAGTTTTCAACTAATGAAAAATCATTTGCTCCATGAAAAATAAATGATACAAATAGACTATTATTAGAAAAAATCTAAAAAATATATAGACTTTAGTCAAAACTTATTAGAATTACTAAATGATGTATTTATGATTCACTATTGTGAAAAGTGAATAATTACTTTGGTGAAGAATTTATACTTGTCTTCGGCGGGATAATAAACTCTAATTTAATGTGCCAGAATATTCTTCTTTGACTTAATCTAAATATAAATAAATTGGTATTCCCTTAATTCTACTTAACCTTTAATCCAACCATCATTTTTTGGCCTTTTAAGTTATAACTTGTAAAGAAGTTTATTAGTTCCCGCCTCTAAAGAATACTATACCTTTCACTAAAACAAACAATTTTTTCTAACCCACCAATCAAAATAAAAAAATGTTCATTCAATTTTAAACTTTCTAATGTTTATATGTTATTCAAATATTTTTCTAAGGTCAAAATAAGTCATTTAACTATTCATTTATTAGTTAGTTGGTATTGATTTGACAAATATAAGGCCTTAACCATTGATTTTTTTAAAAACTTAAATTACTTATAAAGACCATGTTTAGTCTTTAAATGAGATTTTGACATTATGAACACATTAAACTTCACAATACTCCTGTCATGTTTGTGACTAGTACATTAATGCCAGGAGATGTGCTATATTTTTATTAAAAATTTCATCTAACAATTTGAACAAAAACCTAAATGCATCATTTTGCACACCACTTACCACAAGATTCTGATTTCTCCATACTGCTTTATTAATTCTTTTCTTTTGGTTATTACTATAGACATTATTATAAATATGCAATTTCTTATCTTCTCTAAATTAATTTTTAGATTTAATAAATTTATCAATTATTGACAATATTACATTTATTGTCAGAATCCATGTTTGTCTTATATGGAATGCTATAAATAGTAAAAGGGTTAATATTTTTTGAGTTGTTTATTCGAGATTGATATAACAATTATTGATATATTGTAGACAAAAAATCTATGCACTTGGGTACATTTCTAGGTCCTAGAAGCATGCTAGCATTTACATGATTCCTATGCAAGAAAACTAGTAATTGACAACTCCCTTTGGCCTTTTGCTTTGTCTTTTGTAATTCTATTGGCTTTATACATCTTGCACTCTTGCCAACATTTGATTGTTTTATCTTTCTATGGCCTCAAACACTGGCACCTAGTTGGGACACTAACGCCAGGTGCTCCTGTCCCCCTGGGTGCTCCTGTCCCTCTTTACCTTTTTCTTATCCTTTTGACCCCTTTTGTTACTTAATTCCTTTTTACTACTTTGGGTCGGCCTTTTAGTTGTCAATTACAAAATTAAAACAAGGGAATCATATAAATACAGTTATGTTTTCAAAATAAGGGACCAAACACTAAGCATTACATACTACCACCTAAGCTTGCATTCAAAGGAACAAGAGCATCAAATACATCCATCTAGCACTCATTCAAGGGAAAATGTTTGCATCCTTCTACATACACAACATAGGAGGATAAGTTTATTCTATTCCATCCCACACATTCTATACATTTCTACATTCTAGATCTAGCCCGCTATCATTGTGCAACTTGCACAAGGGCATCCTAGGGCATCATACACACACACACACACAAGAACTACATGGAGTCTGAGATGTAGTGCAACACTCGGTCATAAGTTCACTCTTCAGGTGACCATCGGGGTTAGTCTGACTCCCCATTATGCATTTTCCTTTTTAGGTTTGATGTGGTTTGTGGGTATGTGTAGGTGAAATTTTTTCTTACATGTTACAGGTACACTCACAGATTAGGCAACAAATCCAAAGTGACAAATAGAAACCAACAACGAAGCTTATCCTACATAGAAAATATTAGATCCAAAGCACCTACATAGACACCAATTTCCAGAATCCAAACACTAGCACCTAGGCGCTCCTGTCTGGGTGCTCCTTCCTAGATCTCAAAACCTCTAGTTTATAGTGACAACGCTTTTCTCAGTTTGTTCTAGTAGTTCATCTGCCCAGATCACTTCCTATCCATTCGAAAATCAGCTAAGTCCATATATCTCTCCTTCTTGCTTAGGGTTTTACATCATACATGATTTTTTGCTTCCATCTTACTGTATATTATAATTTGTACATAATTCATTACAATAGTTACTCTATAATTAAGATTTAATAATTAAATATACATTAAATCATTTGGTGAACCCATCACTCGAACCCTACCTTCCTTCTAGCATTTTATTTTTATCCATGTCACCCTTAGTGGTTGTTTTGGTTCCTTTGAGTACATTGAGCTTCCTCCATCTATCTGTAAGTTCTCTACATCGATGGATGAATATGCTAATCCTATTGCTTAACTCAAACAATATCCCTCTTGAAAACATTGAAACTTCTGATAGCGAACATTCATATGATGAGGACACTAATTTTGATCAAGAGTTAGACAAGCTCACTAATTTTCGTTCTAGCTTTATGCGACCACCCCATGCATATTCCTCATGTCTTAAATGCTTTAATTGTTTCCAAACATGCTCAAGATGTTGCCTCTCACTCTTTTGTGGGTTCCTCCTCAGCTGTCATGGCCTCTACACAACCCCGTAATATTCCCCCTTCCATTACTATAACTTATGCTCCCCTCATTACTCCCAATACCTCTAATACGCAATATGGTTCCTCTTCAGGAACCCATGACCTAGCTTCTTTATATCAGGATCTACAAATTCAAATCCATCAATTACAGCAAGCTACTTCACATTCCTCTCCATCTCTTGATTCCTCACTTCTCCTTCACAACCCTTTTGCACCCGCCATATCTTCTCATCCACTTCCTCCTAACTTCATTGCACCTAAGCTTCCTACCTTCAATGGCCATGGTGACCCTTAGGAGCATCTTCGATCTTTTCATGTGGCATGTCTTGACTATGCAGATGACTTTACATTACTAGCTAAATTATTTCCTAGAAGCTTGCAAGATTACGTTATGTGTTGGTTCTATGATCTACTTGTTCACTCGGTAACTTATTTTACACACTTAGCCGATGCTTTCCTTGCACATTTTTCTATCAATATCGGTACTAAAATATCCTATGCACAATTAGCTCAAATCAAACAAGGATCTAATGAGCATCTCATAGATTATGTGTTACAATATAAGAACAACCTTGCCAAGATGACTAATACACTAGTTGATTCAGAATTGCAAGATATTTTTGTTCAAAGTCTCTTACCTCCACTTAAAGAGAGTGTCATCTTTGAGACCTCTCCCTCCTTTGATCAATTATGTCATACTCTCAAATTACGGGAAGGAAAACTTCTATCTATGGGAAAACTAAAATATCATGATACTACATCATCATCTTCTAATAGGTTTCAAGCTAAATATGCATTCAAGCCATCTCCTAATCCCATTGAAGCTAAAGGCCACTATTAATTTTGTTTCTCCATCTACCATACTTCAAGTGTAAGCTCCACGATGTAGATTTACTAAGTCACCTTATGCTCCTCGATTCCTACTACCACAAATTATCGAAAGCAATCTTATTACTCTTCCACCACCACTCAATCTAGATCCTTCTCACCCATGTGGCCATGTAACTATGATGAAAATACACAGTGTGATTACCATCAATGCATTGGGCATCTCATTGATCGTTGCTTAAAACTTAGACATCTAATTCAAGATCTTATTGATAATTTCATCGAGCTTCCTGTGCCATCTACATCCAAAGTCGGTCAATGATAATCAAAAGCTTAAAATCTTTAAAGACCCTTTACTAAACCATGACAAACAAGCTAAATATTTTTTTACAAATCATACTTATCATGTTGTGCCTCCTCCTTCATCAGGGCTTCTTGATTTCCTTTTTCCTTCTACTGATGTGCCACCGCCAGTCATTATATTCTCAAATCATGATTATCATGCTAAATTTCCTTCTGATCCGTTATGTATCAATGTTTCTGTTCACAATAAGCATGCATTACATGTGGTTGGTTTACACAGTAACCGACATCAGTCAACATATTAACCACCATTGGTCAGCATATTAACCATGTTGTCAGTTCAACATAAGAACCACCATCAGTCAGCAGATGAACCGCCATCGTCAACAGGGTAACCATTGGTCAACAGATGAACAACCATCGGTCAGGGTATTTGTGTGTGAAAGTTTATATTTAACTCACGGGAATTAGATCTAACTTTGTTATAAAGTTGATCTAAAGGTTGTAAATGCATAGCTAAGGTGCCCTAAGTTTGTAGATGCTTATATAAGCATGAAATCTAGGGTTAGATGTTATGATGGCATGTAATTGATTATTATTGCATGTGGAATCCTTGATTGAGAGGATGAAGAAGAAGAGAAAGAAAGAACAAGTTACATGAAGACAGAGCTTCCATGGAGAGGAGCTGGACAGAAGGAAATAACAGGTACATCTGAATGGTGAGAAGAGGGTAACATCTTCTACTGTATTTCCTTTGTATAGTTATTGTCTCATTGTAATGGCTTGCATAGTATGCAAAGCACATAGAGTTTCTTCTTGTAGATCCACATGTTGGTGAGATCTTGTATTATAGATCCATGTAGATCTAGTCTTATATTGTTAGATCCATAAGTTGTTGTGAGATCTTGTATTGTAGATCCATGAGATCATATTGTATTGTTGATCCATGTAGATCTAGATATTGTAGAGGAGGTTGTCTTCATGTTTGCACAGGTTATGCAGTGATGGAGAGACAAACTTACTTCTTGGTGCACAAGTCATGGTTGCACATTGGTAGACCCATGTGAGAGGTCTTGTCGCAGATCCACAGAGAACTTGGTAGCAGTTCAGAGATGTTGTAGTTTTTTCTGGTTATGTGAGATCTTTTGGTGGTGTTTGGAGGCACAGTTGTAGTGCACTTATGTAGATCCATTTAGAGATAATCTAGAGGAGAGGATATACTCTTGGAGAGATGAATTGTACTCTTATATTGAAGAGTTGGTTTGTACTCTTGTTATATTATATATATGAGATCTCTATCTTTGGTGGATGTAGCCCACATTGGGTGAACCACGGTACATGTTGTGTTATGTGTGTGTACTTTGTTTTGATTTGGATTATTCTAGTTTATACTTCCACTACTGTAGATTTTGGGGAATTGTTTAGATCATGTGTGCATGATTGGGTTTGTTATTAAATCATAGCACTATTATGTCAGTCCCGAATTCCCAACAATTGGTATCAGTGCATTTTTTGATAGAGCGAGCTTGGTTATTTTAGAGCAAGGTTTTGCTTCAGTATATTGTTAGTGGTTTACTGATAGGTGGATGATAGCAGGGTTTGTTTTTCCTGATAATAAGATCACATGAAGAGATTCAATCTCAAGTGGAAGCTGGAAGAGTAAGTTTGTTGGAGAATACAGTGACCGACGTCAGTTAGGTGACAACCGACATCGACAGGGTGACCGTGGTTGGTTACATGGTAACCTGATGGTGACCGTGGTCGGTTACTGGGAAGCCTGGTTTTAAACAGAAAATCACATATCTAAAGAATTAAGAAGATGCATGGAATGTGTCTTGTTTGTTGAGGTGTCCCTAGTTCTTGGAGGCACAAGCATGTTGGTCAGATTACAAATCTAGGTTATAGAGGTATGGTTTTATCTTGGTATTACAGTGCTTGTATATTTTGGTTGCACATGCATGTTTGGGATTACAGATCTGAGTATGAGATAGAGGAGAAGTTATGCATCCTTTGGTGCAGTTAGATGCATGGGATTTGTTAGAGAAGCTGAATATAGTAGCACAGAATGAAGACGGGGTTTCCATCAGAGAAGCATGTTCTTCAGTTGAAGATGCGGTTGAGTATCTTGGTGCTGGTAAGGTGATGTATTTCATCTTGGTGTAATTTTATTGCATGTATTATTGTTAAGTTTTTTGTGCAAGATTGGGTGCTTCTTGAAATGACTGGCTCAACACAACTATCAGATTTGGTTGGAGTAGGCACCTGGTTTGGTGACCTATGCCAATTTGTGGCATTGTGTTCGATCCAGCAACACCGACGTCGGTCAGGGAACCTGATATCAGTCACAGAGGGTAACCGGTACCGGTCAGTGAACCATGGTTGGTATCTGTGACAACAAGTTTGCATAGGGTTTCTTACAGTAGAAGAGGGCATGGATGGTTTAGTGTCCTATTTTGGAGGATCAGGTTTCTTGCACAGTGTGTACAGGAAGAAATAGTGCAGATCACTTCAATGTTTGGATCAGAAAGAGGATGGAGTTGGCTTGGTTAGTCCAGTGAGACTTTGGGTCAGGTATCTCTATATGGTTCATGTTTTATTTCTTTCATTTGGAGCAACTGATATTATGTTTGGATAGTGTGCACAAATTTACACCATGGTTTCTTGGTGTTGTTTGACTTTTATTTCCTGGTTGTGTGGAATCTTGAGGACAAGGTATTCTAGTCTAAGGATGAGATCCTCAATGAAAAGTCATGTTTAGACACAATTGCAGTAACGAAAGATGTTGAGTACACATGATGAAAAGAAGTTGATTCACCTACTTCACAAGAAGTCCAAACTTCTGTGATGTAGAAGTATTCTTTGATAAGAAGGGAATCATTTTATATTTTCTTTCATCTGGTTTTATTTCTCACTGACATATTAGCTTTTGAGCTTGGTGTTAGAGGCAGTGCAGGGAATTTCGTGTTCAGTGGGAGCAAGCCATGGTTGTTGGCATTGCAGGATTGGATACATGATGCACATGTAGAGTGAGAGGATATTGCTACTATTTAGAGTGGCAGAGGCACTAGTTGGTTTTGGAGGGCAGTCATGGATTTGCAGGTATTTTGAGTTTATTGCTTTGTGATGTCACTTTTGGTTTATTTTGTGGTGCCTAGATATTCCTTAGGGATGGCAGTTGATGGTTGATTCAGCTGGTTTTAGATGATAGAGAAATTTTTAGAGTTTGAAGGGTGAAAAAAGGAGAAAATATGATAGTTACAGAGACCGGTGTTAGTTAGGGTTAAGGTCATCTGGTAACCGTGGTCGGTCAGGCAGTGACCGGGGTCGGTTAGGAAACTGTGGTCAGTTTGGTCACATGTTTGACAACAATGTTTATTTACCATTTTTAGATGGTACCCTTGTTTTTCTTTCATCTTGGTTGGTTCGTGTAGTATGTTGATGACATGTATGCTGGTATTTGCACTTGGTATTAGTTGCATAGTTTAGCATGGTTGTTTGTTATTGACATTGATGAGCACAAGATTTATATTTAACTTTTGGAGTTAGTCGGTGGCAGACTTGGAGCTTCTGGAGAGCTGGTGATATGGATGGATGTACATGGTGAGTTTGTACATGTGGATAGATTCAATTTTGTGAGTCTATGATGATGCAGATATTTGATTTGCACATGGATGCCTATGAGCACAGTTTAGATGCCTTGAGCATGAGTAGGGAATGTTTGTATTTCCTCTTGATTACTATGTTACTCCATGGGAGATGTTATCTACAGATGATTGTCTTGGACATGCTAGTTGTTTATGCAGGGTTGGATTTGCAGATTGCAGTGTTTGGATTTCTTTGAGTTATGCAGGTGTTTGTGGATTGATCACCCACTGTTGCATGTAGAACTCATTCAGGGTTGTTTTTACCTGGGATCTTGTTTTGCTTTTGCATATTCCAGTATTGACTTGTCTTTGGACAGTTGCATTGGTGGTTACATGGAGACATGGATAGATGGATGGAGAACATGGTTGGTTTTACAGGTATGGCTATGGTTGCAGTTGAAGCTCAATACTTCAGTTTGAGTGGGAGCTCTTGCAGGTGTGTTAGTCATGATGGATTATTGCATGAGGAGCTTGGTTGGCTTGATTTCCTAATACCAACAATTGGTATGGTGTTACGATTCAGTGGGAGCTTGAGGCTTGGTTTCACGGATCAGTTGTAGCTTCGTGTAGGTTTGGTAAGTCATGATTTTATCTTCTTGGTTTGAGAAGATGGTTTGATCTTCCTGGTTTTATTTTTTGAGAGAATTGTTGAAGGAAAGAATATATGGTCTTCATGGTATGTAGAGGATGGTGATGTATAGGTACAAGTACAGAGGTTCAACAATTTATCTCCAAGTGGGAGATTGTTAGGTTGTGGAGCTAGATTGCTTCACAATAAGCATGCATTACATGTGGCTGGTTTACACAGTAATTGATGTCGGTCAGCATATTAACCACCATCGGTCAGCATATTAACCGCCATTGGTCAGAAAATGAACCACCATTGGTCAGGGTAACTGTCGCCGGTTACCTGTGCGTGAAAGTTTATATTTAACTCATGGGAATTAGATCTAATTTTTATAAAGTTGATCTAAAGGTTGTAAATGCATAGCTAAGGTTCCCTAAGTTTGTAGATGCTTATATAAGCATGAAAGCTAGGGTTTAGATGTTATGATGGCATGTAATTGATTATTATTACATGTGGAATCCTTGATTGAGAGGATGAAGAAGAAGAGAAAGAAAGAACAAGTTACATGAAGATAGAGCTTCCATGGAGAGGAGTTGGACAAAAGGAAATAACAGGTACATCTGAATGGTGAGAAGAGGGTAACATCTTCTACTATATTTCCTTTGTATAGTTATTGTCTCATTGTAATGGCTTGCATAGTATGCAAAACACATAGAGTTTCTTCTTGTAGATCCACATGTTGGTGAGATCTTGTATTATAGATCCATGTAGATCTAGTCTTATATTGTTAGATCCACAAGTTGTTGTGAGATCTTGTATTGTAGATCCATGAGATCATATTGTATTGTTGATCCATGTAGATCTAGATATTGTAGAGGAGGTTGTCTTCATGTTTGCACAGGTTATGCAGTGATGGAGAGATAAACTTACTTCTTGGTGCACAGTCATGGTTGCACATTGGTAGAACCATGTGAGAGGTCTTGTTATAGATCCACATAGAACTTGGTAGCAGTTCAGAGATGTAGTAGTTCCAGGTTATGTGAGATATTCTAGTGGTGTTTGGAGGCATGGTTGTAGTGCACTCGTGGATATCCATTTAGAGATCTGGAGAAGAGGAGATACTCTTGGAGAGATGCATTATACTCTTGTATTGAAGAGTTGGTTTGTACTCTTGTTATATTATATATATGAGATCTCTATCTTTGGTGGATGTAGCCCACATTGGGTGAACCACGGTACATGTTGTGTTATGTGTGTGTACTTTGTTTTGATTTGGATTATTCTAGTTTATACTTCCACTGCTGTAGATTTTGGGGAATTGTTTAGATCCTATGTGCATGATTGGGTTTGTTATTGAATCATAACACTATTCCGCAGTATTACAAACAAGACGAAGAAGGGAGGGGAATATACAATTTTTCTAACCTTTTGAAATGAGCCCCTCCTTACAATATATAGGAAGAATGAAAGAAAGGGAGAGAGAAGGAATTCAAAATCTTGCTTCAACCACCCAAAAATACTTTAAAATGACCTGCAACAATGATGGATGCGAATGCAAAACCCATGCCTCCATGTACTTTTCCTTGTTGGAGAAGAAAGTTAGCCCATACATCATCATTTTGGTAGGTGAGAAATCTGGAAACACCCTCTAAAATGGTGGACTATATTTATTTATTTTTTAATTATTAGTCATTGTTGTGTAGACGACACTGAGGGATTTCCAATTATTTTGATTTTGTGCAAATCCAAGCTTCAAGTCAAAAGTTATGGCCATTTGAAGATGAGGGTGCCATACTGCAATAAATGTCAGTGGTGATCTTTGCCTTTTCAGACTCTGAATTGCATCGCATCCTCCAAAATATGAAATTTTGGATTTTTACGATTTAGAACTTCGGATAACGGGCATTTTGATTTCGGAGTTCACGTTATTGTTCATTGTTCATGATTTTGTGAAACCTCCAATACTCAGAAACACCGAAGTCCAAAATTTGGACTTCGGGTGGTTTCGGACTTCAAGTTTTAATTTTTGCGCACTGGGGCATCAACGTTCCGAAATGCGAAAACCCCGAAGTCTGAAATTCAGACTTCAGGTTTTGGAACTTTGCATTTTTGGGGGTTCAGGTATCAATGTTTTGGGGATTTTTATTTCAGAGTTTGGGTTACTGTTCATGGCTCAAGAGTTCGTGAAACCTCCGAAACATCGAAACCCCGAAGTCAGAAATTCAAACATCGGGTTTTAGACTTCAAGTTTTAATTTTTGCGCACTGGGGCTTCAATGTTTTGAAATGAAGAAACCCAGAAGTATGAAATTTTGACTTCGGGTTTCAGACCTTTACATTTTCAAGGGTTCAGATTTCGGGGTTTCGAGGATTTTGGGTTTTTCGAGATTTCGAGGTTTCGAGATTGAAGGTTTGGGATTTCAGGGTTTCAGGATTTTCAACATTTCAGGATTTTGGGGATTCGGGGTTTGTTCATCTGCTCGACCTTGCTAACAACTCCAAACTCCCGAAAGCCCGAAGTATGAATTTTAGAATTTTCTCCCTCTCACGTGGCAATGTTCACTGTGAGCTCCCAAGACTCTGAAACTCCGAATTTGACATGCCTCTTATGCGTTGACCTCCAAATTTTGGATTTTTGCACTCCCTGACTCCGGGTTTCACCATTTTATTCTTAGGCCTACCTCTAAACATCCACACCTTTGAAGTTCGAGTTTCAGACTTTTGAGCTCCTTCATTTTCCAAACTCCTCTACAATGTGCTTGGCTTCCCTAACCTGTTCGGCTAATCCCGAAGTGTGATCACCCCTGGCCGAATCGATCCCTCAGTTTTTCTCCATGGGGTCTTACTTGTCCAATTTTTTCCAAGGGGTGAAATTTTAACAATAACCAGACAAATGATATTGTACTCTTCCAAGTTGCTAGTTTTTAACAAATTAAGGTAATATTTGGATCGTAACGGTCTCTAGGTTTCAAAAATAGAAAGTAAGATATAACAAGCTTAGTGGCCGGTAGGTTATGCAAAAAAATAATATTTGGATCTTAGTGGTCACTACGATTTCACAAATTAAATCAGCATAGTTTGATCTTGGCGGCCGCTAGTTATTTAAACAATATATTATTTCGAACTAAAGAGTCACTAACATTTAAAAAACTAAAGAAAGACATAATGAGTTTAGTTTCCACTTGTATATCAAGATATTGGATGATATTTTAAACTTAACGTGTGTTGGCTTATGACACAACATAATATTTGGATCTTAGTGGTCACTAGGTTTCAACAAAGAAAGTAATACTTGGATCTTAGGAAATACTTGAATTTAACAAATTATATCAATCCATAGTTTGGGCTTAGCTACCGCATTAGGGATTTTAAAAATACAATATTTTGAGCTAAAAAGTAACTACTATTTCACTAAGTAAAGAAAGACATTGATTTTAGTTTCAACTAGTATATCAAGTTACTGAATGATATTTTGAACTTACCATCAGTTAGCTTGAGTTTGATTTCTGCTAGGTTATATATCGTAAAAAAGATATGTATAAATTAATTGAATTCATTCTATGATTTTAATATTTTAAATTAAGATATTTTGATGATAAGTCTTCAAAAAATAGTACATGAGGAACCAATCCATGATAAGTCTTCCAGCTGTGGACTCTCGTGATGATTACAAGAAATTTATCATACTAAATATTTGCCAAAATGAATGGGGAAGATATGTAATCATCTTTACTTCACCCACAAATACTTCCTATATCTATACACTTTTCTATACAGACAACCATTCCGGCCCTTAATAAAAAACAAAAGAAAAATACATCTAGGAAAGATTAGGCCTTTCAGGCTCTTAGCTCCACCTTGCCACTGATTTCTGTAATTTAAGAACAGGGATGGAATCCTGGCAATTATATTGATATTTAGTAAAATCAGATACAATTGATATGGATTCAATATTTATAGATATTGTACAACCCAATACAAATAGATTGGATGTTGCAAAGGTGCATCAAGATATACTACAAACAAACAATACGTTGAAACTATGATAAAATAAACCAAACTACAATAGCTTTCAAAATACATCCGGGAAGCTAAATAAAAATAAATATGATTGTTACAAATATGTAACCATAAAACCTACATGAATACAATATAGATGGTTATATAAACATAACCATACAACAATAATATTAAACCACCTAATTACCTAATAAACCACCTAATTACCTAAGTAACTACCTCAGTAAAAATTAATTAAGGTACAATGCATAATTATTTATAGTAAACTATGTTTACCCTAATTTCCCCCCCTTGATTTTAAATTGTCTCAAGTGAGGTGGAAAGGAACTCTTTGAATATCTCAAACTTGACACATGAAAGTGACTTTGTTAAAATATTTTCTCGTTGTTTAGCTGTTGGGAAAAAATGAAGTTGTAGATTGTATTTCAAGACATGCTCGTGTATGAAATGAACTTGTACCTCGATGTTCTTTGTTCTCTCATGAAACAATAGATTGCAAACAAGTTTCAGAATAAATTCATTTTATATATACATGGTGGTAGGTTTTTCCTATGCTATTCCAAGTCCTTCTAGTATGCGACGTAGCCATATGACTTTGCAGAAAGATTCACCTATAACACGATATTCGTCCTCTGTAGAAGAGTGAGCAACAATGTGTTGTTTCTTTCTTGCCCATGATATCAATCCAAATCCCAAAAAAATAAATAATCCAGAAGTGGATTTTCTATCATTAATGTTATCTGCATAATATGAATCCGAATATCCATTCAAGAAGAATTTATTGTTCTTCTTATACTCTAGACCAAGATTTACTGTACCATTGAGATATCTCAAGATCCCCTTGTCTTCCAATGACAAACTTTGGGATCCTGCATGAACCATGATAGATATCGGTCACTGCAAAGCTGATATTTGGTCTACTATAAGGTACATAAATGAAACTCCCAATCAACTATCAATAGAGAGTTGCATCTACCGCAGGAGATGGATTTGAATGATAATATTATAGTCTCGTCTCCATAGGTGTAGTAATAGGTGTGTAATCCATCATATTGAATTTATAGAGCATTGTCTTGGTATACTTCAATTGAGAAAGAAAAATTTGATTATCTTTCTACCATACTTCCAATCCAAGACAATAGTGCATGAGCCCGAGATATGTCATATCGAACGATTGGTTAAGATCTTTCTTTGTTGCATCGATAATCTTCACTAAAATGCCAGTGATGACTAGATCATCGACAAAAACAAAAACAATCACAATCACCCCCCTTGCTATTTGAGGTGGAGATTGGGATCATATGGATTTCTGACGAATCCATGCTAAATGAGATGCTCATCAATTTTGATGTACCAAGCTTGGGGTCCATGTTTAAGGCCATACAATGATTTCCCGAGATCGCATACATTTTTTTCTTCTCTAGGTATAACATAATCATCAAGTTGAGTCATATAGAATTCCTCTTGTAGATATCAATTTAAAAAAGAACTTTTCACATCCATCTGATGGAATTTCCAACCAAACTGTACAGCTAGAGAAAAGATCATCCTGATTTTTTTGAGCTTAGCCATGGTAGAAAATGTCTCCTCATAGTCGATGCCTTCCTTTTGTGCATACCCCTTTGCTACCAGTCTTGCTTTGTAATTTTCTATGGTACCATCTAATTTTTACTTTGTTTTGAATATCCATCTACAACCAATGGGTTTCTTCCCTGGTTGAAGATCTACAAGATGCCAAGTGTTGTTTTTCATTATTGACTGATATTGAACATGCATGGTATCTTTCCAAGATTTCAAATGTAGGGCTTCCTGGATAGTAGAGGGGATCAACAGATTTAACCACTCTACTCATCAAAGAAAATTTTACTTCTTCTCATGTTTTACTAAGAGTCCATGGTCCAATGGTGGATGTATCTAGTAGAGCATCCAATTTTGCATCTCGTATCATGCTAGTATAAAACATAGGCATACATTGTACTACTCCTGTGGGTTGTGGTCTTGTCTAATCATCACCATCACCCCCATCATCACTGTCATCATCACCAGGAACATCAACTTCTATTTACACAATAGGTGAAATATCTACATCAGGTGAGTTTGAAGGAGGAGTCTTAGCTTCCTTCTTCTCAAAGAATCCATTAAGAGCAACTGTGGGAGTTTTGTTCAGTCAATATATTGTGTTTTTTATTGCTTTATTCCGAAATTTCCTTGCTAGTCCAAAACCATTGATCATGCAACACACCATCTCCATGATAGAACAATTTCTTATCTCAACAACACCATTCTACTACTGCGGTGTGTGTGGAGGCGGCATCTGTCGATGAATCCGCGAGCTTGCAGGTAGGCTTTGCACTCATTATTGGTGAATTACCACCTTGATTTGAGTAGAGAGATCTTATATGATGGAAAATCTCATTATATATAGCCGCTTTGAACTTCTTAAAGTTCTCAAAAACATCACTTTTCTTACAAAGACAAAAAATCCACATTTTTTAAGAATAATCATCAACACATAACATGAAACACTGAAATCCAAAATGACTAGATTGCATTGGACTAAAAATATTGATATAAACCAAATCGTGCTTACCTAGAGCTCGATAAGTACTTTTCTGGAATGAAGATTTGTGTTGTTTACTTGTTAGGAAATGAGGAAACTTGTTTGTATCCTTTTTTAGAGATGGAAATCCTCTCACCATATCATACTAGTGAAGTGTTTAGAGATATTTGAAACTGATGTTGTTGAGCAGAAAACGTATGGCACTAAGGAGAGGGAACATAGAATATTTGTGCATAGGAATAAGGCACATTTGAAGGTGTGAAAGGATAAAAAAGGAAACGTGCACCAAGACAAGATGATTTAGGGACTTAGCCATTTTTCATGGTTACGGGATATTTTTAGATATAGTGTGCATAGAGCACATATTAGGATGGAGAATTGTCGTGATATGAAAATTGCTATTTTGGGATGAGAATTTGATGAGTTCCATACATAAGTTAAATATAATAATAGGATTACTACTTCCAATTAAACATAGGAGATCTATTATTAGCACACTTACATGTGTGCCTATTATTGTAAAGGTGTATGGATATTTTCAGCATGTGACCTATTTTAGGAAGTGATCTAAGTGGTGAAGGGAAAGTCCCCACCCTTATAAATATGTATTGAACTATGTAGTTTGATATCCTGAGACACTAAGTATGAGCTATTATGGAGTTATGATTTCAGATTTGATGCACACATAAACTTATGGTATTGTTATATTGTAAGAAGCTTCTATATTTATTGTGTTTAATATAATGGAGTGTATTGGCTGGATAATAGGTGTTAAACATAACTATAACTAGTTCTTGAATGGTTAATTCATATTATGTTATATTATTTAATTCATGATTATTTAAGATCTAGATCTAGTTATGCTCTGTGGAATGTTTATTCTATTTATGGATCTGAATGCATTATATATTCATCACGTTAACATCCTGCACAAGAAACTCTAAGGAGGGGCCTGGTACCTTTGTGTGCTTTGGGTGAGCACTTAGCTCAAGCTGGGTGATGTGTCAGTGTGCCTAGGTTGTTCATGGTAAATTCTAGGCTACATCATTGGTTCATTATTGGGACCTCTTTTTCAGCTATTTTCAGGATGGTTCATGATGAAGATGTACCGGTTGACCTTAGCAAGTGTTGAGGATTGGATAAAAGATCTAGAATAAGAGTACGCTTGGAGGTTCAACACTGGATTTGATTTTAATGCACACACATGGGTGGAACAAGAATATGTATGAATATTTGTATGAGAGCTTCTTTTCTATTTTCCTGGGTAGAACTGTATGAGTGGCTAGTTGCTTATGCATCTAAATGGAATTAGAGGTATCACACACTTGTCTAGATGTAGGAAGAATTTCAGGCCCTCTATGATGCCGATGTGATTTGGAAACGCACTGTGGATACTTGGTTCTGTGGTTTTTTCAACAAATATATTCTGGAGTAATCAATTTCCACTTATTCTTTCCCAGAGGTAGCTGAGTTCCAATTTTTACGTTATCCCAGGGGAACTTACTTGCAAGGCATTCCACTAGCGATCAAGATCTTGATGGTGACCCTGAACTTGGAAGAAAAACCAATAATGGCTAATCTATTAAACCCCACCACGTGTGTATGAGGCAGGAGACCTATTTTGAGTTTGGTGAAAGACCCCACCATGCAAAGCTAGCGGTAGAAAGGAAGAGAGAAGAAATGTGGCTTAAGTACAATGAGGTACATGAGAGGGAGATAGAGAAGTAACATGACATTACAAAGTGGATGGCATTGAGGAGAGAGATGGATCATGAAGGATTTAGAGCTCACGCAGAAGGCATGAAGCCAGAGCATCAAGAACTCCCCCATTTGGGAAAGCATGAGAGGGAACCCTCCTTGGCCTCACACAGGAGCGTGCTAGCAGAGATGACCTGGGCCACTGGCGCGCATCTGAATCTACCTTACAACCTAGCCCTTGCACTTGGTTTTCTAGTATCTAGTACATCCAATAGTCAGCAAGCTAATTTGGGTAGTAGAGAAGTAGGGGTAAGTCACATAGCAAGTACATCTATGGTAGGGAAAGACGTCTTCATTGTTGTTTGGAGGTACCTTTTCAGGCACATCATCAGCACAAAATTGAGCATGTAGAATTTTGGACTCACTTCTGGGAGTAGTACCACCATGCAAACTGTAGGGGTTCAGTTCAGTACTACTATTGGGACACAGGGAAGTACATCTTCTGGTCCACTTCCAGCTATAGGTGGAGGATCAGGGGGTATAGGTGGCTCTAGTTCTAGTGGATCTGGTGGTTCTAGAGGTAGAGGTAACACATGAGGTTCTGGATCAGGTGGGAAGGGTCTGCACCAACCCCAAAATATTTACATGGAGATGTCTCTCCATCTTCCAGAATATAGGGGCATAGAGGATGCTGCTGAACACGTACACATGTGTGAGATATTGTGGTGTGCAAAAGGGATCACAACTTCTGAGTGCAAGGCAAGTCAATTTGTAACTACATTACAGGGACGTGCACACAGTTGGTATATGAAGTTTGACCCAGATCAAACTTGCGTAGATTATGCAACATTAAAAGATGCATTCCTTAAAGAGTTCTATATCCCTGAATTTGAGTAGAAGAGTATAAGTGCACTCAAGGATATTAAGCAGGGCACTACTGAGAGTGTCCAAGAGTATGATGCCCATTTCAAAACACTTTTGTCTAAGCTTTCTTATGATATTCATACAAGCCAACATGCACAATGGTTCGTTGGAGGACTGATCACACCTTTTAGAAGGGCATTGTCACATAAGACATACACTGATCCATGTGAAGCACTTGAGGTAGCTTTGCATGCTGAGGTATTTGGAAGTATAGATACTGGAGTCAGCCCATTCTTGGAAGCACAAATTGTAGCTATGGAAAAATAGTTGGAGAAGCTATCGGTGAATTCAACACATGAGACGTGCACTAGGATTTGGTGTACAGACTGTGAAGTGGAAGGGCACACCAAGGATAGTTTTCCCCACAGGTCAGTGCATTCATTATTGCTAGACTATGAGATGTGTCATCTTAACCATGATGTCAACCACTACCCATTATTACAACATGTGATAAGGAAGAATGTATCCTGCTATTGTAAAATTTTGGTCCTGACTCATGATACAGAAGAATGCAGGTTGATTGGTCAGATCCATGATGCTATAGATATTGGTGTGTGATAGACAGGAGTATCAGATAACTCTAAGGGTAAGGGTGAGCACCAGGATTGGGATCAAAATCAAGTGCACTATGATCAGAATGAGGGGCGTTATGAAGGAGGATGTGGCAGAGGTCGAGGATACCATGGTGGATTCAGAGGTCGAGGCCGTGGTGGTGGATGAAGTGAATTCCCTTGTGGAACATGCTTTACATGCGGATCTCCTGACCACTACAGGTGTGAATGTCCTCAAAATATTACATGTTCTTTCTGTGGGAAGAATCATAGCTATGAGGAATTCCCAGACTCTATATGAGCATCTTAGCAAGTAACATAAATAGGAGAACAAAGGTGCAGGGATGGTTAGGATACAACGCACTGTGGAAAATTAGTGGATGCCAAAGTTGGCACTGGAACCTGAGGTATTACCTGTGAATATTACTACACGCATTGAAGCTACGCGTGCTAGAGAAGTGTTACAGCAGAATCCTACCATCACTAAGGAGGACGTTTTACATGCAAGGTATCCAGATCCTGCGCACCAGAAGGAGGTTTATCAGGAGACCATGGAGGTACTCAGAAACCTTCAAGGGGAAATACAATGTTTGAAGGAGCAATCATGGAAGATGGAACAGAAGAAGGTAGTAGAGATGGTCCATTCAGATATTGATGACTTGAAGGAGGTATGAAAAATGTTGTGCTAGGAGAATATCATTCCATTACTAGGGAGTTGGCTAAAGGGAAACACTCCATGTGAAAGTATTGAGAATGGATGTCAGATCCTACATGCAAATATTCCCCCTCATAGCTTAGATTACGATAAGGAAATCACTCTGAATGTTGTAGTGGATGGATGACTCTTGAGTAATATATTGATTGACACAGGCATGAAGGTAAATGTGCTTACTTTAGATGCATGGGTATAGATGGGGAGACCTCCATTACAGCCATCTTCTAATGTATTGTTTATGGCTAATCAAACTAAGGCCACTCCTATCAGAGTTTTAAAAGATGCATCCATTACTATACAAGGGGCCAAGTTCACTAGGGATTTTGAGGTTTTAGCACTTGTAGAAGTAGACAGTTTCCCATCTCTTCTTGGGCACCCTTGGTGTTATGCAAATAATGTTGATCTTTGGTTCAACAAAGGATATATAAGTTTTGAGAACAAGGAGGAAAGGGTTATTATCCCTTTAACAGATGGGAAATCTACACCTTATGTTGAGCCTTTGAGTGAAGAAGATCTAAATAGGATTTATGTACATGCCATTCGAGACCCAGAAGTACTCGAGCCATCTAAGGAAGGAATCCTTCAGTGGGAAGATGCACAGTCTATTAGTGATACCACAAGTATTTCTTGTGATAATTGGGCTCATGGTACTTATGAGATGGTTGGCACATGAAGTAAGGAGCACATTTACATGGAAAAGTAAACCTCATTGCATTAGGAGGATAGGTAACAACTCTGTACCTTGGTACACTAGAGAGGGAGACCCTATGGTATTCCTGTGTGCCATGGAGGAACAGTGGACAAACCAATTTGAAAGAAGAAATATGTTAGCATATACCCTGTGCGGGAAAGCGACGCACTGGTGGGTGGTTCACAGGGATAATCTTGTAGAATGGAATGAAGTTAGGATTTATCTAACAACTCAGTTTTCTAGGAGCAATGCACCTACTCAAATCTGCACATATCATGGTAATCAACCTGTTCAACACCACGTTCAGCAGTGTGAGAGGCTCTAGAAAGAGGGGAAGGAAGCTTTACCACCTTCGCTATGGGTGCACAAACTTTATTCCACTTTACAAGGTTGTGCACGTGCTTGGTATGTATATGCAGAGCTACATAGAGAGACTGGAAATTGGTAGGATTTGATTGCAGGAATGGTCCATAATTTTGACTACTTCTCTACTAAACCTCTAGTAGAAGAGGCATTAAGGGTTATAAAGCATTTAACTATGGGAGATAGTGCAAAGGTGGAAGAACTCATTCAGGAGTTATTTGACTCAGAAGTGAGCTTTGATAAAGAAGAAGAAACAGACACCACACTACTTAAGCGCACTTTCTTTGAGAAAGAAAAAGGAAATATGGTCTACATAGTGGATGATGAAGAAGTAGAAAATTTGGATATAGATCATTCAACAGGTCGGTGTGAGGTTTTGGAAAGTGTAGATAAAAAATGCGTGCCTATCATGAACCTATGAAGACAAAGAAAGTGAATATTGGTACAAATAATGAACCTAAGGAGGAAATCATTGGAGATTATTGGTTTGATTCTGAAGTGGAAAAGATAGTTGAGTTTCTCTGTGATTTTCAGGACTTATTTCCTAGGGGCTACCATGAATTAAAAGGAGTGCATGAATCATTAGGAGAGATGAAGATTAAGCTTAAGGAAGGTGTGTGCCCAGTCAGGAAAAGACCTTACAGAATGAACCCTAACCTGTGTGTAAAAGTTAAGGAAGAAATTGACAAGATGTTGAAATCTAGCATCATCAAGCCCCTAGAAGAATCAGAGTGGGTTAGCCCCATGGTCATCAGTATAAAGAAATATGGTTAGATTAGGATTTGTGTGGATTACAGAGAACTGAATGTTGCATGTGTGATTGATCCCTTTCCTACACCTTTCACAGAGGAGATATTAGAAGGTGTTGCAGGGTGTGAAATCTATTCTTTTACAGATGGATTCTCTGGGTATCATCAGGTCAGGATTACACAGGAGGATCAAGAGAAAACAACCTTCACCACTGAATGGGGAAGTTTTGCATATATTGTGATGCCCTTTGGTCTGAAAAATGTGTTTGTTGTATTTTTGTGCATAGTTGTTCAAGCATTCTAGGATTTTATTCACAACTTCTTACAGGTTTACTTGGATGATTGGATGGTGTATGGACTTGTTAAGGATCATTGTGACAATTTGTGCTTAATGTTTGAAAGATGTAGACAATTAAGCATCTCTTTAAACATCAAGAAGTGTGTGTTTGCTACACCTTTTGGCACTTTGTTAGGGCACATCATCTGCAAGGAAGGTTTTTTAGTAGATCCAGCTAAGGTTGCAGTTATTGTAGGCTTGGAAGAACCTGCTAGTCAAAGTGAGGTGCGCAGATTCTTGGGTCACACTAGGTATTATAGAAAATTTATCAAAGGATATGCTAAGATTACCACACCCTTGGAAGAGTTACTAAAGGGAAAAGGGACATTTTATTGGGGAGAACCGCAACAATGTGCATTTGAGGCATTGAAGGAAAGACTTACTACAATGCCTATTTTGTGTTTTCCCTCATGGAACCAACCATTTCATGTACATGTTAACACCTCTGGCATGGCCATTGGCATGGTGTTAGCTCAGCCTAGAGAAGGAATTATAGATCATCCTATCTATTTTGCTAGTAGAAATTTGACTCCTGCAGAGCAGAATTATACAACTACTGAGCATGAAGCCTTGTCAATGATCTATGCACTACATAAATTCAAACAATACCTGCTAGCAACACCATTTGTATTTTACACCGATCACATGGCATTGAAATACTTGGTAAACAAGCCCATTTTACAGGGGCATATGTTCGATGGGTTCTCTTGTTCCAAGAATATGATTTCATAGTTGTGGCAAAACCAAGTAAAAGTAATTATGGTCCGGACCACTTATCAAGAATTTAGTCAGGGGAGGACATGCAAACAATTGAAGATACAATACCAGATGCACAGTTGTACAGGTTACAATGCATGCCTTCGGAATTGGAGGATATTGCTATCTTTTTACGTAAAATTATGGCACCAGAAGGAATGAAATCCTTAGAGAAGAAACAACTTGCAATTCACACAGCACCTTTTATGTTGATTAGTGGTGACCTATACAAGTTAGGCCAAGATGAAGTATTGTGCTGGTGTGTACTAGAGCACGAGCACATGGATATCATGGAAGAGGCTCATGGTGGTATTGCAGGTGGGAACTATGCAGGTGACGCCACTACGTGTAAGATTCTACTCACTGGATTATGGTGGGAGACCCTTTATAAAGATTGTAAAGCATATTGTAAGGCGTGTGATCATTGTCAACACATTGGTAAACCTGGGTAAAGAGATGAAATGCCTTTAAGACCTATTCCTAGTGTAGATCTATTTGAGAATTGGGCTATAGACTTTGTGGGTCCTATTTCACCAGTCTGCATGCGTAGAACTGGATGCGCTACATCATCACTTGCACAAGATTATCTTACAAGGTGGGAAGAAGCAACACCTACCAAGGATTGTAAAACAACTAGAGAAGCTAGGTTCTTATGGGAAAATATTCTTACAAGGTATGGATGCCTGCTAAGCTTGACAAGTGATAGGGGTACACATTTTTTGAATGAGACAATCAGGATACTATTGGATGAATTTATGATTGCGCACCATAAGACTACACCCTATCATCCTCAGGAAAATGGGACTGTTGAGGCCTTCAACAAAATTTTGAGCCAGACATTGACAAAAATTTGTGATGTTGGAAGGAAAGATTGGGATGATAAAGTTTTTGTCATGCTTTGGGCATATAAAACAACATATAAGAGGTTGAAAAAGGCCACACCCTTTCAGTTGGTGTTTGGCACAGAAGCAGTTCTTCCTATGGAATTCATGTTACCTTCTTTGTGTATTACATGCGATGGAGGTCTAGATGATGAGAAATATTTGGAAGAAATAATTGATAAATTGATACAGTTGGATGAGAGGCATGCCATAACATTGGAGTCAGAAGCAGGAAAAGGCTAGGTAGAAGGCATGGCATGATAGGCACATCAGGGACAAAAAGCTTGAGATGGGACAGATGGTGCTTCTTTATGATTCTAAGTTTCTGCGCCATCTAGGAAAGCTTAAAGTGCATTGGTTGGGACCGTATGTTATCACTCACATACTTGAAATAGGCACTTTCCAGTTAGAGATGCTTGATGGAATACGGTTACCTAGTTACTTCAATGGGAGTAGGTTGAAGCCCTACTATAAATAAGTCTTCTTGGTGTTTGTAATAAGGCAGTGTTTCCATTTAGAATAGGATTTTTTGTATTTCCTTAATGTATTTCCTTCTTCATCGCTATGATTTGTCAATTTAGCTTAGTGTTTTGTGTAATAAGTGCATTTGTGCGTTAGAAGATAATTACCATTTAAAGTATTTTTATGCACATAGGACTGCACATACCATTGGTGTGGGGTGGTTACTCACAACTGGGTACACATGAGAAAAAAATTGTTACAGGTGCTAGTTAAGTGTGGAAAGGAGCTGTTAGAAAGAAGATTGCTCTAAAAAGATGACCATAGATGAAGATAAATGAGGGAACAATATAATGCGAGGTAAGCAACAACCGTGGAGACTACCAGGGGAAGGCACAGTGGTGAGGTACTCAGGTGCATGGAAGCGCACTGAAGAGAAGTCTGTAGCCAGAAGGTAGGAAGGTGTGCTAGAAGGTTATAGCTAGGGAGTGAAGATGTACCACACAGATATTGTGAAAATGGTCAATTAATGAGAGGATTGTTGGTAGGTGAAGGAGAAATAAATGCACTAAATTTTTGAAAATCTATATAAGGATGTGATGTGGGTTCATTTTTACCTTTGTGATCACAAGTATTTGAGCAAGCTAAGTGCGACTGAGATGAGTGAATCGTGTTGAGGTGTGGAGTGTTGTGAAACCAAACGTGGAGAGTAGACTATTGTGTGGAAGAGGCTTGTGTCCCCATTGGTGAAGGGTTTGAGTGAAGCAGAAGCATTGAGAAGGAGCTAGGGCACATGGTTTCAAGCTAGGGCACACAGATTCGAGCTAGGGTTTGAGTTTTCTAGTTACAGAAAACACAAAGGTAGGATTTTTATGATGGCACCAAAGAAAGCACCTGCAGCAGGCACGAAAGGAAAGAAGAAGGTAGAAGATGAAGTTGAAATTTCTCCCGAGAGTAATTTTTTAGAGATGCAATACCCAAAAGGAGTAATAATCAGACAAGAGTGGGATTCCCACATTTGCATGTGTAAGATAAGTGACTATAACCATTGTACCTCTGACAACAAGGGAGAGTTGGATGCGTTGCTGAATAAGAAGACCAACAAGTGCATGGTGGAGGATATGCCAGTGTATGATGACACTGGGGAGAAATTACTGAAGCAGGTAGGAGTTTATCAGTTGTATGAGCTCCCATATTTTGGAAAATATGAACCCTTATACCAATGGTTGATGAGAAGATTCCATGAGGACTTCTTTTATTTTGTCAGATGAAGGGTTAGGATCACAACAACCCTGGTTTCAACACTAACAGGATTGAAGGGCACAGGGGTAGACCTTGTTAGTGATCTAACTGATAAAGCACCAATCATAGAAATAAGGAAGGAGTTGGGGTATACCAAGGGTCTGCGTGGAATGGACATTGATAAACTGAAGAAGTTTCCTGTGGTGCAGGCAGCCACACATCTACTAACCAAGTTGAATGACTAAGAGAGATGGTTGCATGTAAACACCATGTGGCTTCATATTGCAAAGAAAATGTCTCAGGGAGTAGTATACAACCTAGCAGGCTATATTGTAGACACCATTGTTGAGGAAGTGCACACATAAGATAAAATATAAGTTTTGGTGCTATCCTCCTTTCTCTTGTGTTTTTAGAAATTGGAGTGCCCGATGGGCCAAAGAACAAAATCTATGGGAGTACCCCTTGGAACAGAAGTCCCTCGCGGAGAGGTTTGAAAAGTATTTATGTGAAGGATCAATGAGTGGGCCATTTAAGCAGAGGGTGGAGATGTGGTATGACCAACTTTGCATGGCATTTGAGGAGGAGTGGCACATTCCCAAGGAGCTACCTTTGGTGGTGGGCAAGGCAGTATAGTTCATGGTGTACCAATTTTTTTGCATCATGTGGTTTTCCATGAGGGATGGGACATGGAGCCCATGGTGCAAACTTCCCTATGCCTTCATAGCATGCTACTTCCAAGCATCAGTCCACTGATTTACTGATGCACGTCATCTAAACTTTAATGCAGACAAGGTAGACTATGACTACCACACTCTGAGGAAGACATATGTGTATCTAGGCTAGACTGCCTACATTGAGAGGCTCATCTCAGATGTAATAAGTATGAAGCTAGTAAGCTTGGCTATTGGGGATAGTGGAGCCTCACTCATATACCTTCAGCTTAAGCCTAAGCTGGAGAATAAAAAATATGTGGAGAATGAGTTCGTGCTCCTAGGGCCACCTAAGGGGAAACATACAGTGGAGAACATGCCAGCTCTAAAGCCTGTAACAACTATAGAGGTAGATGAGGAGGAAGAAGAACATGAAGATAGTGGTGGCTTAGATCATAGAGGTTAGAGGCAGCCCATAGATAGAGTGGAGACAGAGCATGTGGATACTCCACCTCAGGCACAAGAAGGAGATGAGGACTTGGATGTGGAAGCAATCCATGAAGAGTGTCATTTTAAGAGGGTATTCCGAAGAACAAGGACCCAAGGCATGGGAACTCCACATCCTATAAGGAGATCACCATGAATCTCCCCTCAGAAAGAGGCAACTGAGAAGAAGAGGAGGAAGCTAAAGCTGAATGAGGAGGTGGAGGAGTCTGCAGAGAGTGCGCCTGGAACCCCAGTGTAGCCAGAAGATATGGAGGAGCCCAGAGATGAGGACATGAAGGATGAAGAGGAAGGTGTGAAGGAGGTAGAAGAATCAGAGCATGAGTAGCCTCACACACATGACACTACCCAAGATGTCGAAGGGCCAACTCCAAACCTTGGCGCTCAGGTTCCTAAGGGACCAAGAACAAGGAGAACAAGTGGAGAATATGTTGTGCCGAGTATGGGCTATGTTGAGGACACAAGAAAAATCATCCATGCCCATTTTCAAAGCACAGTGGACCTAAAGGAGTTATATGGGTGGGAGCTGATGGACCCAGACATGGCCACTATGTGCACAAGGAAACAATTATCCTGGTCCATGCAGACTCACATGGATGAGCCATATTTTGATGTATGCGAGGAGTCTTGTGTGTCAAGAAGAGTGAAGAAGGCACCTCAGAGTAGGAACATGACTATAAAGCCCACTCTCATGTCTGATGAGTAGGTGAGAAATTCCTTTGTTAAGGTATCTACAGAGGTGGCACGGAGGAACATAGATAAGGCTGCCACTATTAGAGCACTACTTGAAGATAATAAGGCAAAAACTATAGAAATAATGCGTCTAAAAGGAGAGAAGGATCTAGAGAAGAAAAATAATGAGGCCTTCATCAACATGGCAGAAGAAATTGGTGACTATGTCCTGAAAGCAAGACCACATCTGGAGTCTAAGGTACCTGAAAAAGTTTCCTTCGGCTATGCATTATGTGTGCACATTAGTTGATTTGGTGCTTGAGGATGGACCAATTTGAATGCCAGTGCCGAAGGATCCTAAACAAGAAGCAGAGAGAGCCAAGGCCTCTATGGTTAGAAATATTTCATCTTACAAGGCATTACTCCAAACTTTACAAGATGAGCTGAAGAAAGCAGATCAAGCTCTGAACATATGCGCAACACTAGAAGCAGTGATTAGGATCAGAACTATAGTAGAAGATAATGAATTTCTGAAGGAAATGAAGGATGAGACTTTAGGGTGTGCAGAGAGATTGGCATTAGTAAAGAAAAAGCATGAAGCCCTTTGCAGCAACACAAAACCCACATAAGGAGAGGCTGGATGAGCTTGGAAAGCTCATAGCACAAAAGATGGATCTTTTGGAGGGAAGGATGTTGTCTATGGCTAATGTTGTCCTTGTATTGCAGAATGAAAAGGGAGAAATAACCCAGGATGAGTTGGAAGCTATTTCCACATACATTCCAGAGAAAATGAGAAATGCATTGGATGACTGGAAAACATTGGAGGATGAGATAAAAATAGAATATCTAGAGTTGATCCTCCCAGTTGAAGCAGAGGGTGCTGCAGAATAGAAGTCCATTCTTTGTACAAGAAATTCTTTACATTCTTTCCATTCTTATTCTTTATTGTTTGGGAACATCAGAAGGAAACCCCATTTTCGGGGTGGAAATGTAGTTTAGTGTGGGGTAATGTTGAGCAGACAGAGTATGACACTAAGGAGAGGACACACATAAGATTCGCGCACAGGAATAAGGTGCATTTGAAGGCGTGGAAGGATAGGAAAGGAAACGTGTGCCAGGACAAGCTGATTTGGGGACTTAGCCATTTTCATGGTTACGGGCTATTTTTGGAGATAGCGTGTAGAGCACACATCAGGATGGAGACTTGCATGACACACAACTGCTATTTTGGGATGAGTGTTTGATGAGTGCCATGCACAAGTTGAAGATAATAATAGGATTACTACTGCCAGTTAACTGTAGGAGATCTATTATTAGCGCACTTGCATGTGTGCCTATTATTGTAAAGGTGCATGGCTATTTTCAGCATGCAACCTATTTTAGGAAGTGTGTAAGTGGTGAAGGGAAAGTCCCCACCCTTATAAATATGGATTGAACTGTGTAGTTTGATATACAGAGACACTGTGTATGAGCTATTATGGAGTTATGTTGCCAGATCTAATGCACGCATAAAATTATGATACTATTTATTGTAAGAAGCTTTTGTATTTACTGTGTTTAATATAATGGAGTGTATTGGCTGGATAATGGTGTTAAACATAACTGTAACTAGTTCTTGTATGGTTAATCCTATCATTGCTATTATTTAATTCATGATTCTTTAAGATCTAGATCTAGTTATGCTCTGTGGAATGTTTATGCTATTTATGGATCTGAATGCATTATATCTTCATCATGTTAACATCCTACACAAGAAACTCTAAGGAGGGGCCTGGTACCTTTGCACACTTTGGGTGAGTGCTCAGCTCAGGCTGGGTGATGTGCCAACGCGCCTGGGTTATTCGTGGTAAATTCTAGGTTCACCAGTTCCTGCTCATCCCTGTGGAAAAAGTCAAGTTGGAACATACGTCCCACATTTGAGGCTTTTGTAACAATTTTCAAGCATCTTGATTTGTCTCGAATCAAACACACTTTCTTACCAGAATGACTATCAAAATCAATCTTCAGATTATGATCTAGAAGATGAGTAACTGATAGTAGATTCTTTATTAATCCAGGGACATATAATACATCTGTTAATCCATAATTATGTGAACCAAGTGGTAGAGACATATTCCCAAAACCTTATACCATGTAAGAAGAATCATCACCTACCGAAACATGGTTTTTTGAAGGTGTGTCCCTCAAGGTAGTAAACTAGTATTTTTTCCTGGTCGTGTGTCAATTTGCTCCTGAATCAACGTACCAAATATCACTAGATGGCATGGATGGTTCACTATAATGGACATCGTACATGAAGTCCTCATTATGTGAATGATTTTCTTGCTCAACTACATTTCCTTGTTGATGGGGGCTTCTTTCACTAGTTCCTCTTCTTTTGCCCTTACTTGTAGTGTGATTGTCCTTGATGAGACTACTGATTTTGAGGTCCAAAGTTTTCTGATGAGCCTTTCTTGTATGTATTGAAATAAGAATCTTTTAAATCATGTCCTCTTTTGTAGATAGGACATTTCTTCTTTTGCTTTTCCCCTTGCTGATGTTATTTTTGGGACTTTTGAGAAAATTGTGCTTTTCCTTTTCCTTTCTAATGAGAAGATAGTGCATGTTCCTCTTCATCTTCTTTGTTATACAATCCTTCTTCTTATTGCAATAGATTCACTTGTTTGTTAAAAGTAATTGTCTGATATGATAAGTTTAGTGTCATCACTAAAATGCGGTAAGAGGAATGAACTGATCTCGGAACAATGGGAACGGAATCTGTATAAGTAACCTCCTCTCCCAGGTCTAGAAGTGAAGCCCTCAATTTCACAACTCTCCACAAGAAAGCTTCTACTTTCTCACTCGACTTGAATTTGAGTATATGCAATTGAATCTACAAATTCAATATTGTGTTCTTATTTTTGGCCTCGTACACGATGTTTAATTCATACCATTCTTCTTTGGCTATTTTGGCGTCTCAAATGTGGGGTTGCACATCATCAAACAATGTGAACAATATTATGACTTTGGCCTGCTGATTGGCCTTGTCAAACTATCTTTGATGGGTTGCATCATCTGGTGATTTGGTTGTAAAACCATTGACAACAAGCCAAATCTCTTGAAACTTTAGTAGAGTTCAATTTCTGGTCTTCCACGCGACGTAATTTTCACCATGAAGTAGTTGTGAGTAAGACAAGAATAATTTCAGGGATTTTTTTTCCATAATGGGTGGTTAAACAATTCCCAACTATACAGCTTCTTAGCAAAAAATGCAAAAAAACACTGAAAATATGATATACAATATTACAGCTGATTGTGCGGAAAAATGGAATAAAAGGTAATTTTTTTTTGTTTTACAAGGCCTTGGTGGCCTCCAGAGCGCAAAATGGCTCTTAGTGCTATAACCCAAAAAAAAAACTAAAAACGAAACTTTTAGGTACCCCTCATTTGGAAGAAGTTGCGTAGAATGACTTTTTTGGCCAATTTGGATAGTTGTAGTTAACCATTTTAGTAGGTTGTATGCCACTAAAGTTTTTTGATAGGCACTAAAAACTCCACCAGATTCAAAATTCTATATAAAAAAAGTGAATAAAGTAGGGGTTGAACCCCTAACCTACTATCCCTAATACTTTTCTACCAACCAGCTAAGATATAACAAGAGATACAATGTAAAGTGAATAAATTTGTATTTAAACAAGCTTATAAATATTACTCACCTTTAAAAGATGTTTCACTCTCCTAGTGGGCCACGTAGCATATGTTGGTGCATGGGCAGTTTTAGGTTTAACGTTACAAGAAAATCTAAAATTCTTTGAACGCTTTTATTTTACGTTTGCCATTTATTTGGCTTGTTTGATAATGGCCGCCGCATGGTTTGTGTCTACATTGATTTGTGCTATTCGCTAATATCTTTATTTATCAGCATGTGTATGTAATGGCCGTTGTGGATCAGATGGAAGGAACACATGGTATGGGCATGCTCTAGACTCAGCCCGATGCAATTGTTAACTTGCCCACATTACAACTCAACTCAGTAGTGGTATGTAAGGCCGTGGAGACTCGATGTAAGGCTTGGCCTCAATGTAAAGTGAATAGGGTGAATGGAGAGGGATCGCCCATTTCAACATGCCAATGCTTGGAGCTCGATGCTTGAGCTCTTCAACTTGCCAGATAGAGATAACTCACCTGACCAGGATCAACTCGATTCAGCAACCCGTCAGCTTGCCCAAGAGCTCGCTAGATTGGTCCAAACTATGCATAACCAATGTAACTCATTCCCAACTCAGTGGCATGGTTAGCAAAATGTAAGTCTTCCAAACATTACATAGAAACCTTCAAATACAACAAACTGCTAGTTTTAGTAGTAACTAAATACACCTCTAAATTTAGAGGGAAAACCCCTATTTGGGGAAATGATTTTTTATAATTTATTTATTTCTTTGAATTTGATTTTCTTGAACCATATTTTCTTCCAGATGAAAATTATTTTTCCTAGTGTAGGAGGCACCAGTGTAAAAAAAATTCTTTACAGGTAAGTGCATGGAAATGGGGGACCAAAAGGGGGTCAAAAGTGGATGCATTTTTCCTGATATCAACGAAACCTGAACTTCATCTAATAATTTGGCATGCATATGCTCAAAATTTGACAAAGTGATAACAATAAGTACCGTAAAGCTGGGAATCTAGTTTCTAAACTACTATTGTTTTTAAATGGTGGAGATTAAGAGGGTCAAATGTGGTGTGCACACAAAGTATGTCTATTTTTGTGTCAAAAAGATATGAACATCTTGTGTGTGCACCCCGTCCCCCCCCCATTTTATGAGTTATATAAAAAAAAATTTCAAATCCCTTTAGTGTAAAGTTAGCTAAGACCATGTATGAGGTTCCACTAATTTTTCATAAATTTTGGATGAATATATAATTTTTTATTAATTTTCAAAGTGCACACATCCTAAAAATGAAATATTTGTGTGTACACCCCCGTAAATTTGAGGAAAAAGTCATTTTTTGTTTTTTTAAATGTGTGTAGAATGGAGTTTAGAAGAGGCATTTTTTTTTGAAATTTGGATGAAAAAATCATAAATTGTGTACAAAAATGTATGCATACATTTTGACAAGAAAAGAAGGCACTAGTAAAAGAAATTAAGGATGAAAGCCTTAAACTAATCAAATTTTAGAAAGAAGTATATCGGCACTAAGGTAAAACCGAGCTTGATGTCGAAGTATAATTTTTTTTGGAATATTATATTATAACACATGAGATATCGGGGTGTACATGTGAGATTTTGATTTTTTTTGTAAAACATAGATTTATTCACGGGTTACACAGTCCTAACCTTAGGATGGATATCCAAGGAAAATCCAAGCCTATGGATTAAGAATTTCAAATCCAAAGAAGGGAAAACCTGCTTGCGTTATAACATGCTCACATTCCTGTTTGTTATGTGGTATTTGTGCTTTTGGGAGGGATATATTTACTAAAATAAATGGTTTAAGTATAATTTTTTCATTTATTAATCTTTATTATTATGTGACTAAATCTCCAAAGCTTTAATCATTAAAGGATTGTTGATTTATTTAAATAATAAAATTTTGAGTTGAGATTCTTTATAACAAGTGTGTTATAATAAACTATTGAAAAATAAAAGTGGTAGTGAACAACCTGAAAATTTGATTAAAGAGGGTTAATTAAAGTGAAAAAGTGTGGAGCCATTGTGTTGGTCCATAAATACCCATGAAATAATAGAAAAATACATATGAAAGTGAAAAGAAAACATGGTTGTGATTGGAGAGAAAGCAATTAAAAGGGAGCCTAAGAAATACTGTGGAATTGTATCCAAGATTTAACTGGTGGAGTAATTCCAAAGTTGACCAAGTTACAGAAAGAAGGTGGGTATGAGAGAGGGGCACCAGAGGTGTCCTAACCGGGGGTATAGTGTACAACCTTGGATGGTTCCTGACCAGTGCAACATGAATATACACTGGGTGTATAACATTTCCTCTCAGTAGTGTAGCCATAGTCTGGTGTCTATTACCTATGTGTGCATTAGAATTTTGTATCAAATTCCTGATCATTTGTCTCATATAAGTTCTCACTAAAAAAACTATGTAACCCCTGTTGAAAGTTAACAAAAGGAAGTTAAATTCTTATCCTTATTTAAATAAATGTGCATGTGAATTTATTATTTTATTGGATTATGTATATTGATGGAATATGTAATTGTTATTATACAAACAAAGAATCACATAATTTAGATATGTATAATTTTATTAATGGTTTATATGAAACAATGCATAATAATAATCAATGTATGTAATCAAATGTAGTTAGTAGATAATCAAATTTTACCGTAGTTTTTTTTAGATTAGGGAAAAAGTTGAATTTCATTTAGCATCCGAGCAAGCATCCTCATTTGAAACATTTTGTTGTTGTTTTCATCCCCCGCTCTACAATTATTTTGGAATTAAAGACATGACATCCACTGATTTGTCGATGTGTTTCCTTTGTGTCTTACATGTTTTGTCCTAAGTGTTTTTAATTTCCTATGTCATTGTGGATGCCAACCTTGTTTTAAAAATCAATTTATTCTATGAACGTCACATGCATTCAGAGCCATCTCTCAAAAGTATGGTGAAATGTTGCCATGTGTCACCTTCGGTCATTCAATCATCGCTAAGTAATGCCATCTAATTGGTCCTCCTATCTCTTTCTTCCATTGACATGTATTTTGTCTCCCCTATTTCGGACCTGAAACCTTTCTTAAATATAGATAATTCTAGAGGTCTAAGTCCGTTGGACCATAAGTGCCTTCAACTTACCCGAAACTTTTGACACGTAGCACTTTCTTTCATTGTTGCGATTTTGCCACATGTCCTTGTCCTTTCGCCACTGATCTTCACCACTTGTCCTTGTTCTTTAACCCCGCTGACTATTCGAACCTGAAATTATTTTTGCTTTGGTTAATTCTACGATCTTGGTATTTTTGGGACAAAATTGTTTAAAAAACCTGGAATCATGACCCGTGTCCTCCTTTTAGTTTCCCATATTATTGAAGGAATCATGACCTTGGTTGATTCTTGGAGTTTTAAGTCCGTAGGTGCCCATCTTATTGAAGACTTCTGGAATGGAAATACGTGTTCCTTTCGGATTTTGTTGATCATGCCTCTATGCTTGGTGATTATAATTGACAGGAAAATAAATGTCCCACGAGTTTTCAAATATTTGAACGGTAGAGGCAACGGAAAATATTTTAAAACTTCAACGATTTTCCTCAAATTTGACATAAAATTTGTTCAAAAACTCCCTTCAATAGGATATGCTATTGTATCACCTTGTTCTCATATATTTTTTATGTGATGGCTATATTATAAATAGTGTAAAGGGTTACCAACTCAGAAAAATGTGTGAAAATATTCTGGAGGTTAAAAATATGAAAGTTTGTGCCACTGTTGATACACGTACTATACAAAACAAGAGTCATTCATTGAAGTAAAATGGACTATTAATAATGCAACATTTGTTTTCTTGATTGATTCATGTAGTAGTCATAATTTTATATCAGCTAACTTAGTCGAAAAATTGAAATTTGTTTTCCAAAAAAATCAAACCCATAGCTGTAGAAATGGTTGATGGATGGATAGTAAGACAAACATGAGCTTTTGTGGAAGAATTATATTTTCAAAATTATAATATTGTATCTCATGAATCTTTTCATGTACTTAACTTTGGTCAATATGATGCCATTTTGGGGATGACTTGGTTAGAAAAGAATCATGCTCTTATTAACTATGAAAATAAACAAGTATGTATTCAAGATCAATATGAAGTTACTCATATTTTCCAAGGAACTAAAAGACAACTGACTTTAAAAACTATTTCTGCTGTTCAACTTAAAAGAAGTCTTAAAGAAAAATGTAAAGTTTTATGTGTCATGATTACTCAACAAAATGATAAACTACAAATAGATATAGATGTTCACCTGGTAGTTCAAGAATTTATGGATGTATTCCCTTCTTGATGTTGAAGAGTTACCACCTAGGAGATCTATAGAACATGCTATTAACCTCATTCCTAGATCTGAACCGGTGTCAAAATCACCCTATATGTAATCTATACCTGAATTAGCTAAGCTAAAAATATAATTGACTAAATTATTGAAACAATGAAAAATTAGACCTAGTGTTTCTCCCTGAGGTGCACCCGTGTTGTTTGTTAAGAAGAAAGATGGGACTATGAGATTGTGTATTGATTATAGACAGTTGAATAAACTAACTATTAAGAATAAATATCCTTTACCTAGAATTGATGATTTATTAGATCAATTGAATGGTGCTAAATGTTTTTCTAAGATTGATTTACATTCTGGATATCATCAAATTAGAATAAAAGATGTTGACATTGCAAAAACTTACCTTTAGAACTAGATATGGACATTATGAATTTGTTGTTATGCCTTTTGGATTAACAAATGCCCCAGCCACATTTATGACATTGATGCATGATGTTTTTAGACCTTTCTTAGATGTGTTTGTGATTATATTTTTAGATGATATTTTGATCTATTCCAAAAATGAAGAAGAACATGAGAAACATGTTAGATTAGTACTTCAAACTTTAAGAAAACATCAGTTATATGGTAAGTTAAGTAAATGTGAATTTTTTAAAACTGAAGTCTCATATCTAGGACATGTTATCTCTAAAAAAGGGATTGTACCAAATCCTTCTAAAGTAAAAGCAGTACAAAATTGGGATACGCCTAAAGATGTACAAGAAATTAGAAGTTTTCTTGGATTATCTGGTTTCTATCGAAGGTTTATTAAGAATTATTCTAAAATAGCTACTCACTGACAAATTTAACAATGAAAAGTAACACATATAATTGATCTGAGGAATGTGAAGGCTTTTAGTAAATTGAAAGAATCATTAACAAGTGCACCTGTGTTATGTATTCCTGATTTTTCTAAAACTTTCATTGTTGTTACTGATGCTTGTGGTTCTGGTATTGGATGTGTATTGATGCAAGATAATAGAGTTGTGTGTTTTGGATCTAGAAAATTGTTTCCCGTTGAAAAGAACTATCCTACTCATGATTTGGAATTGTTAGGGATTATTCATGCTTTAAAAATTTGGAGACATTATTTGTTAGGTCACAAATTTGTTTTGAAAACTGATCATAGAGGTTTGTAGTATATTTTTACTCAACCCTTATTAAATATGAGACAAAGAAGATGGGTAGAGTTATTAAGTTAATATGATTTTGAAATACAATATGTACCTGGTAAGGAAAATTTAGTTGTTGATGCTTTAAGTAGAAAAATAATGTGTGCAAATGCTTTGTCCTTAGAAAGAAGTCAATTTGAACAAGAGATAAAAGATGCATTGCCTAATGATAGTTACTTTGATGAATTATATTCTGGTTTTAAAAATGGAACATCAAATACACATTTAAAGGATAGACTTACTTCTTATTTACTTGGTGTGAATGGGTTGTTGTACTATAAAGGTAGATTGTGCATTCCTAACCTTCCTAACTTAAGACAAAAATTTTAAGAGATTCTCATGATATTCCTATAATTGGTCATCCTGGATTTCAAAAGACATACTTATCAGTTAAAAAGAATTATTTTTGGCCTAGAATGAAACAAGATATTAGAAAGTATGTACAATAGTGTATGACTTGTCAAAAAGTTAAAACTGAACAATGTAGTAAACCTGGTCCATTACAACCTTTGTCTATTCCTGATTGGAAATGGGAGTCAATTAGTATGGATTTTATTACAGGATTACCTAAAACCAAGAATGGTCATGATGTTATCCTTGTGGTGGTTGATAGATTAACTAAAATGGCACATTTTCTACCAACCAAAATCAAAACCTCTGCTTCTGATATAGCTCATTTGTTTACTAAGGAAATTTTTTGTTTGCATGGTCTTCCTAAAGATTTAGTAACTGATAGAGATCCTAGATTTACTTCTTCTTTATGGAGATCTTTTTTTGATGAATTAGGTAGTAATTTGAGTTTTAATATTGCTTATCATCCTTTAAGCCAGATAGAAAAATTGAAAGGATAAATAGAATTTTAGAGGACATGCTTAGAATGTATACAGGTGAAAAACCTAGAAATTGGGAACAATATTTGCACTTGATTGAGTTTTCTTACAATCAAGGTTATCATACTACAACCAAAATGGCCCCTTTTGAAGTTGTTTATGGTAGGAACTTTACTACTCTGATTTCTTGGTCGAATCCTAAACATAGATCTTGGTATGCAAATGATAACTTAAAAGAAATGGAAGATATTATAAATAAAGAAAAACAAAACATGAAAGTTATCCAAGATAGGTATAAACATTGGCTGATTCAAAAAGATTGTTAGAGAATTTGAAATAGGTGATCAAGTATTTCTTAGAGTTAAAGCTAAGAAAAGTTATTTAAAATTGGGTAAATATGCTAAATTAGCTCCTCTCTATTGTGGACCATTTGAAATTTTAGAAAGAATAGGAACTCTTGCTTATAGACTTGCTTTACCTCATGAGTTATCTAGAATACATAATGTGTTTCATGTAAGTTTGTTAAAGAAATATGTATATGATGCTAACCATGTTATAGATTGGAAAAACATAGTTATTGAACCTACATGTGAATTTAAAATTGAACCTGAATTAATTTTGGAAAGGACTAAAAATATTAGAAATAGAGAAATTAAAGAGGTTAAAGTAAAGTGGACTTGTTGTGATGTTGAAAGTGCTACATGGGAAAGAGAAGATTTTCTAAAAGATCAGTATCCTGAATTATTTAACTAATAACTTATGTTGTTCTGTGTGATTTTCAGAATAAACTTGGAACTACTGAGGACAGTAGCTGATTCAAGGGGGGGGAGAAATGTTATGTGACTAAATCCCAAATCTTTAATCATTAAAGACTTGTTGATTTATTTAAATAATAAAAGTTTGAGTTGAGATTCTTTATAACAAAGGTGTTATAATAAACTATTGAAAAATAAAAGTGGTAGTGAACGACCCGAGCATTTGATTAAAGAGGATTAATTAAAGTGAAGAAGCGTGGGACTATTGAGTTGGTTCATAACTACCCATGAACTATTATAAAAAGTCATATGAAAGTAAAAAAAGAACATGATTGTGATTGGAGAGAAAATAATTATAAGGGAGTTTGATAAAGACTGTGTAATTGTATCCAAGATTTAACTTCTGGAGAACTTCCAAAGTTGACAAGGTTACAGACAATTAGTGGGCGAGAGAGAGGGGCACCAGAGGTGTCCTAACCAGAGGTACAATGTACAACCTCGAATGGTAAATAATAAAGTATTAAGATTATTAAATGAAAAACTTATACTATAAAAAATTAGGGTCGCTCTGCACCTTATGGAACTAGTCTCACAGCTCCATAGTCACGGTTTAGAAGATAGTTTTTCATATTCTAATATGGTCAGTACATAGGTATTTTTCAGGATTTCAACATTCAGCCTAAAGCTTTTAGGGTTTAAATTCTACAATTGATATCTATTTTGGGAAAGAATATAGTCATTGTTTAGGTTTTGGGGCCTTTTGGATTGTTTATTGACATTTGTAGGAGTTTTAGATGTGTCAAAATTAGAATTTACAAACCTCACAACTCCCAAAGGTAACGACAATTGATCGAATATATGGACTCATGAATTTTCCCATGAGCATGGAGTTGAATCCCTAATTTCATCTTAGAATATGGTAGAATCATACTATGGATGAGTACCTACTTTACAAGCTTAGGGAATGCATCTTTAAGAGGACCACTTGAGTGATCCTCACAATCAACAATGCAAGGGAGTGACCTTGGTTCCCATGTTGGCATGTATATAATCCTTTGATCCTTATAATATAGATTAACAATAGTAAGGTGTGGGAAAGAAGATGATCTATCTAAGGACCCCATAATATCTTCATTTGTTCAATAGAAGAATAAGACGTAACTTGAAGAGTTAGAAGCTAAAAGAGTGCATCACATCGATATATTTATAACACTCAACAAAAGTTAGGGTAGGAGTAGGTGAAAATGTGCAAAATCTTCCACACATTCATTTACTTTCTATGGAGAAAGAAACTCAGGACTTTCATCAAGATTTATGCTAAGTAAATTAGTTACATTCTCACCCTAGTGTAGGAGTAGGAAGGTTGATTCAAGTGCCACATACTTCATAAGCAATCAAATCTACATCAACATTAAGAGAAATGCTTTTCAGATATCCTTTTGTGTTTTTGCCAAGAAACCCTTGAAATAATTTCATATATGGACAAGACACCAATGAAATAATTTTGTGCATTACAAAAAAGGAATTTGGTGAAAGTGGTAAGAGGGTGTTGTCATGCAAAATGTATGGCATGAAAAATTGAAACTTTGAGCATGAAAACTAAGCCCACAGTTGAATCTTTCACTTCCCAGTCACTGGTGCATCCTTCCTCTAGCCAACCTACCTCAGTACCACTCTCAACCTGGCTCAAAATAAATTATTAACAAGGTTTTTAAGTTTGTTTCAATGTGCAGGGATGATTGAATATGATGATTGATGAGTTCAGTGTGACTTGATGGAAGATAACTTCCTTTGGAGGCCTAAAAAGGCCATTCTGAGCTAATCAAACACCCTCTGGGAGAGTTCAAGAAATATATTAAGCATCCAGAGGTGATGTTAGGGAATCTTGGAAGTTGTTGGAGGAAATTTATTAATATTTAGGAAAGGTTTTCTCATTCAAGGGAAATATTCTCAACAACGGGTTTTCTAGGTGTAGGGAACAAACACTCTAATGGTGAAATCTGACTTCTCTAGATTATTTTGGGAGCTCCGTAATGAGTTAGGAGGAAAAATAATAGGCATTGAAAATATATGTGAATCCTATACATGTTGGTAACATCCATTTTTCTCTAAGACTTGAAGGTTTCATGAAGAATTTCAAAAATAGTGCAGCTGCCCCTTTCGGTTCCAGACAAAAATGGCCCTAAATTTGCAAGCTCTAGAGAGATGGTCACCACATGGTGATAGGTGAATATTTGTAAATGTTGATAAGTACCTCTCAGAATGGGTACTATCATAAATATACTATTGTTTACCATGGGTGAGGATCTCATGAGGATGGGGCCAAATTTTGTGAGTTGAAAACACCTTCCTAACACCCCAGGTTGTGTTTTTGAGTGACGAAACTTCTAACATGAAAAAGTGGTAAAAAATGAGTTACCATGAGTTGAAAGCATGTTTCTAAAACCTCAAGTGATGAATTAAGTGTTTAGAAACATTGTTATGAGATCTACATTGTGATGGGAATATGATGATCTCTTCTAATTACAAGGCAAGAGCGAGGATCACTCTCTTACTTTTCAAGGCCTCCACAATTAACCCTAGTGATCACAAATCAACTCCATGATGCTCAAACCATTTTTTGATTATCTATCACTTACTGAAATAGGTATTCACCATGTAGATGGAAGGATTTCTCACTGAATGAGATTCTTGTCATGTGGCCACCTGTTGGACTGAAATGAGGTGGTTGTAATGTCCTTCCTCCTTTGAAGTGTGATCACACTACAAGGTTTGAATGAGTGTTTAAGAACACTACCAAGTGAGTGACATCAAGTGAAACTCAGATGATTTCTCATTCTTACATACATGGTGCTCTATATGAAGATCATCCTCTTACCCCTCCTGGCTCCAGAATTCTCCTCGGATGGAATCAACTTTAGGATACTCATACACCTCTTTTCTCATATGCCTCTCATGGAGATAGATGATGCCTTGATCCTTCACACATGATGGTCTTGAATGCCTCGGTAGCTTGACTAGCTCATCTTGGCTTGTTCCTTGAAGAGGTTTGAACATGATGGAAGAGTCAAGATATGATGATCCTCAACTTACTCCATGAGCTTCCCATTTCACCTTTGAACATGATGACACCCTTTTTAACTTCACAATTCACTTCCCTGACCAAGATGTCACATGAGTGGAAACATGCTTATAGTATCTAGACACATCTTCACTTGATTTCTCCTCATGGAAATAGGTTTCCTCCTCTATATGGAAGGATTGATCCCTGAATGAGACTTGAAGGAATGTTTGAGGGTGAGCTCCATCTTCTTGAACTCCAACTACATTGAAGCACTATGAAAGCCACTCCCTAAATTGCAAGATGTGAGCACATTACCAAGTATTGATTAAGTGTTTAGAAACAATCTCAAGAGATATGCATTGTTTTTGAGCTCAAGATGACTACCATCACCACTCATGGTGATATTTTCTCATCATGCTCATGATGATCATTCCCTTGATGACTTGAATTTCAATGAGGTTCTTGATGTTTCAGATCCTTCACAGACCTCATGATTCTCCTGATTACACCCGTTGTCCAAGTGAATGTCTATTACACATTTTGATGCATATTTTTTTCCTCTAAACTCATTTGGGAACTCCAAAATCTTCCATAGAAGACAACATTCACCATTGAAGCTCTCATTCCCTACACCCTGAATACCCGATGTTGAACAGATGGATCTTGAATGATATTTTCTTTCCTAAATTTTCCTAAATTACTTCAGACACCTTCAATTCTCTTCAAAATCACCCTCAGATGCTTTAGAATTTCCCTAAACATTCCCAAAGTGTGTTTACCAGCTACAAAATGGCCAAAAATGTCCTTTTTAGGCCTCCGGAGGAAGTTATCTTTCACTGAATCTTACTGAATTAATTTATCACCTTGGGTAATCATCCTTGCACACTAAAAAAACTTTAAAACCTTGTTAGGAATTTCCTCTAAGCCAGGGTGAAGGTTGAACTGAAGGCAGGCTAGTCAGAGGAAGGATGCACAGTGACTAGAAGGATGCACATATTGATGTCTATCAAGAGGAAAGGGATTGAATATTGCTATGCCCTTAGTCCTATAACTTATACTTGCATATTGTGATCATTTATCTACATTTTGGTGTTCTTGGTGTTCTATTGTTGTTGATATTCAAATCTATCTAAGTAATTTCATTACAAATATACAGTGGTAGTTCATGACATCTAGCATTTACTTCCAACCTTGACTGTGTTTTGTTAACTCTCACGGTTTTTCTCACCTAAAGCTTAATGTTGGGAGCATATCAGGCATCCACAGATCTGGGTTATAAAAGAAGAAACTTGAATTTAATCCTCCTAAAGCTTATTCAATAGGTAAATGAGTCAAGAAGGGTGTGTATGATAAGAAATCTGAATTTTCTCCCTATCAGGTTATCTAAAACCCTATTTTGGGGTTTCAACAAGAAAATATTAATATCTCAGCTGATAAGGATTCTTAGAAGATAAATCTACCTAGAATTGGGTTATAAAACTTAGGAGTCTTCTTGAGTCACACCATTGTGGAGAAGACTCTAATACCATTGTGGAGAACACCCTTTTGATCAATTTTATCCATGTGGAATTAGAACTTGAAGGTGAATCACATGTTCCTGACCTCCACAATGTATTGAGCTCATTACCAAGCACTAATTAAGTGTTTAGAAACACTCTTGGGAGGTATGTATTGCTTGAGAGTATGAGATGATTGCTAGCATCACCTTTGGTGGCCTTGGATCAAAATGGATGCTCCCACAATGTAAAGGATTATTCAATATTTTTGGTGCCTACTTTTTTTTCCTCCTAACTCCTTACGGAGCTCCCAGAATCAGCTGGAGAAGTCAAGGTTCACAATTTGACTGCTCATTCCTTGCACCTGAAAACCCATTGTTGAACAGACTATCCCTGAATGATCAAAACTTTCCTAAATCTTCCTAAACTACTTCCAACACCTTCAAGGCTTTCAAATACCACCTTTGGATACTTAATACCTTTTCATAACCCTCCCAGAGGATGCACACAGGCTCTGAAATGGCCAAAATTGGCCTTTCTAGGCTTGCCAGAGAATTAGTCTTTTACTGCACTTCAATGAATGGAATAATGGACCTTGTTAAACCTTTTTGAAAAATTATACATGTTCACCCAATGCATTAGGAATACCTTCAAGGACAAGGTGATCATGACACAGGAGGAAGGTTTTCTGGAGAGGGATTCAAGAAGATTTGGGAGCAAGATTTCACATTGTGGCTTGGTTTTCATGGTTTAAGTTTTACATTTTTGGGTTAGTCAATTCACATGACAACATCTCCATATGAAGATCATCCTCTTACCCTTCCAGGATTCAAAATCCTCCTTGAATGGAATCATATTTAGGATGCTCATACACTTCTTTCTCATATCCCTCTCATGAGAATAGGTGACTTCTTGATCCTTCACACATGATGGTCTGGATGCCTCAGTAGCCTGACTAGCTCATTTTGATTTGTTTCTCGAAGATATTTGGACACAATGGTAGAGTCAAGATATGATGATCATCAATTCACTCCTTGAGCCTCACTTTTCACCTTTGAACATGATGATCTCTTCTTAATCTCATAATTCACCTCCCTGCCCAAGATGTCACCTGAGTGGAAGCATGCTTATGATGTCTGGACACCCTCTTTCTCAATTGCTCCTCATGGAGATAGGTTTCCTCCTCCTGATAGAAGGATTGATCCCTGAATGAAACTTGGAGGAATGTCCAAGAATGAATTCCATGTTCTTGACCTCCACACTGTACTGAAACACTACAAATTCCACCTCCCTGACTTGCAAGATGTGAGTTCATTACCAAGCATTGATTAAGTGTTTAGAAACACTCTCATAAAATATGCATTATTTGTGAGCCTGAGATGATTTCCACCATCACTCATGGTGAGATTCTCTTATCATGCTCCTGATGACCATTCCCTTGATGATTTGAATCTCGATGAAGCTCTTGATGTTTCAGATCTTTCACAGACCTCATGATTTTTCTAATTGCACCCATTGTCCTCATGATGTTTTAGATCCTTCACAGACCTCATGATGACCATTCCCTTGATTATTTGAATTGATAAAAACTTACATATGTGTTTTGATTTATTATGTGTTATAAGGAATTTGCATGAGTCCATATATTTGAGCAATTGTTGCTACCTTTGGGAGTTGTGAGGTTTATAAAATATAGTTTTGACACATCTAAAACTCCTACAAATGTCAATAACCAATCAAGAAGACCCCAAAACCTAAACAATGACTATATTCTTTCACAAAATAGATATCGATTGTAGAATTTAAACCCTAAAAGCTTTAGGTTGAATGTTGAAATCCTAAAAAATACCTATGTACTGACCAGATTAGAATATGAAAAACTATCTTCTAAAACCGTGACTGATGGAGTTGTGAGACTAGTTCCATAAGGTGTAGAGTGACCCTAATTTCTTATATTTACTAAAATAAATTTAAATTATTAATCATTTATATCTTAATAAATGAAAAATTTCTTATATACTTTTGTATTTATTTTAGTAAATATATCCCTCCCAAAAGCACATATACAACATAGAAAAAACAAACAAGAACGTGAGTGCGTTATAACGTGCTTGTGTTTTAGGCTTGGTAATTACCAATCCTAATAATTCATAAAGTGGTCACACTTTCCCAAAATGCGCTCGGAGTTCACCTCAAATCAAAAATTTTTTATAGGGAGAGGATCTTCTTAAACTAAGGATTCCTATGAAACCTCCATAAACAACTCAAACCAAAGTTAGGCAGACTATTTCAACCACCAAAACAATCTATGTACGCACTAACAAATATATGCCTTATAAATAATAATTCCTAACATTCCCCCCTTAGTGTGAACATGGGAAAAACCTATCTTTGTACTTACACCTACTTTCATGATTAGGTGATTTTTACTGTAGGATGATCACAAACCGGTTGTATAGTTTTCAAACGGTTAACCACGAACTAAAAATGGTGGTTTTCAACTGGAGTACCAAAAACCAAAAATGAAGGTTTTCAAGTGTTTTCCCTATAACCATATCATGATGTGCCATGAACTATTATCAGCTCTCATCACATTTCACCGCTATGGAATACCATAGGAAATTCGGTTGAATTTTGCTGCTCACACACAAACTGAAAACTAAAAATGGAACACTAGATCATGTTCACTCGTCAATGTGAAATTTCCACCTAATGAAAACATGAACATTGCAAACTGCAACACACTGAAAACACTGACAGTAAACACACTACAAAATGTGTCATCAAATCTTCATGCGGCCCCGTCGTTGGTGACTCCCGAGAGGTTGTTGATTGACCTCCTTCCTCTGATGCCTCTGGCCTTCAGTGTGATGCTGCTAACTCAGCCGGATGTGATCATGAAGCTCAAAAAATAACCTCCACAAGTTGGACGTCATGTATAAGCGAAAATGCGTCCAATCCTTGAATAGTGAGGCAATTGTTTTTTTATTTTACGGACTTTTTATGAACGTACTTGACAATCTATGATTTGACAATAAAATTATTGATACAATTTTTTTAACATTGAATGAAAATAAAAGACTCTTAAGAAACACAAATTTTATACTTTAGAAGACACTACCAAACACGACACAACATGTGAAACTCAACTCAAAATACTAAATATGAATAACACAACAAAGAATTTTAATACAAAAATAACAGCTTATTCTTGACAATTAGACCATGGCATTAACAAAAATTATTTATAAAATGACACACACAAACTTTAATAGTAATTGTTGGCTAGAGTTATCAAATAAAAACTAATATTTAATTACTTTTTAGAAGAATACAAAACACTATACTATTAAAAAAACTAATCAGAAGGGACTCAACATTCAAACAAAAAGACTATCCAACTAATACTTTTATCTAGACTCAATAAAACTGTAATTACTCAATACGATGTAACCTAACATGAGACATTGAATTACTTATCATGAGACGTCGGTACTGGTGGAATAAACACGGAAAGCAAGGAAGATGCTGCAGGCACACAGATCCAGGCAGTTTCTGAGAAACTGCATTAATAGTTCATCGTCTTGGTCACCTTCACTTCAAGAGCTACACACTTCTCTAGAACATTGTAACGTTTTTGAAGGGCTGTGAGAATGCTGTCAAGAGCTGCGTATTTGGACAAATCAATGTGCTTATGAAGAGCTGATACGCCCGGGCAGTGTAAGACACCAGACCAATGCACTGAAAATTCGATGCAGATTCTAATTTTCTTTTATACATATTTCCACCACCACATTTCTGCCATGATCATGGGTTGACGGTGCTGTACATTGAAATGTCATTGTTTTGCAATACTTTGTTTGGACGACATGCTTGATGAATTAGATCTACGCATATAGATTAACAGGAAACACAAATATTCTAATACATCATCAAGAAATCCTGCTCTTGACCTGCACGTTTTCTTCTTTGCAAAGACAACGCTTCTCTGATTTACTTTTTTTATCCTGCACTTTACTCAACCAATCATCCTCTTGCATATGGTATTTCCAGCAAATAGATGCAATTACAAAGAAGACGGTTCTGCAGATGTATGCTACGGGATGTTTGGATTTAAGACAGAATTTAAAGCACCTCCTTCTATCTGATTAGATCAGACGCCTCTCATCTCTCTCTACCAAACGCCTCTCATCTCGCTCTGATACCACCGATATAAATCTGAGGAGCTTATACAAAGTTTTATCATGAATATTAATACAATGAACACAACGACTTTTCTTATTACTTAATCTCCACCACAATTCATATTTATAGGGAGAGATCTCCTTACACCAAGGAGTCCTATGAAACCTCCACTAACAACTCAAATTAAAGTTAGGTGGACTGTTTCAACCTCCAAAACAATCTATGTACGACTAACAAATATGTCTTATAAATGATAATTATTAACAATTATAAGATGGCCTCCATTTTATGATTCAATCTTCTTTAACACTATTCACTGTATATAAACATGTACATACACCATGATTGAAAAATGAAATTCTTCATGAGGTACCCTGCTAAACCTGCAAACAAATGAAAAATAAGGAGGAAAATTTGAAAGAAAATTTATTCATCTCAAAGTGAAAATTAGGGAAAATAATAACCCTAAGATCTTAAAGTTTGGAATGAATTGACCTCATGACCATATTTTAACCATACAATTTTGCTTAAAAGGAGTTTACTTTTATAGAAGCAATTTATTAAGCTAACTTAAGATAAATCTAATGGGTTAAAAATTGAATAATGTACACATTATTTTAGTGAGGTGTTTTAAAACATATTCTATATAGGTAATATTAAATAAAATTATTAGATTAGTTTGTGATTTATTATTAGTTAAATTTATGGAAAAATATATGAGTTAATATACTTTTTATAATGGACATAAATAAATAATAATTAAATCAACTAATTTCAACGTGACTCTAATTTGAAAGCTTCTAACCCTAAACAACTGATAGTGTATGAGATAGATAGTGTGCCATAGTTGTGGAATAACATCAAATATTTAATAAGATTTAAATTATAATTTGCTTTGAAAGAATTAGTGAGAAGGAAAATTTGAAATAGACAATTTTAATTAAACAACACAATTAATAGTCTTTTGCTAATGTTGTTTATTCTCATACATTCTTATAAAAAATATTAGCAATAATTTAATGGCTAAATTAGATTAATTTGGGTGTGAAATATTAGGGTATTACGTTATAGGTATTTAGAGGAGGCACTACATGATAATAAATATGTACTTCATTGACCTTATGAGTCTCTACATGATGTTATGGTAGATTGGTAAATGATTTCAATATAGAGGTAGGTTGGGCTATTACTATGTAGGTGTATGTATTTTAAGTGTTACATACAAAGGTTTCTTTTTCCAATTAGTTCTTGTATCTTATGTTGTAATGCAAAACATCTATTCATGGAATGTCTAGGACATTGATGTAATTATAAGATTCATTACTTTATACCATCACACATTGTAGTTGATTAGTATCAACATTAGGTGGTGGAGGTAAATAAATCAAAATTTACTTAAAGATTAATTGTATTATAATGTGAGGACAGTCTAGTAAATAGGCTCATTTAAGTTTTTGAGGTATTGTAAGGATTGTTGATAGTGTTGTTTTCACAACAATTACTACTTCAATTTTTTTTTGCTATCATCTAGTTTTCCTTTGCACGGTGGATTTGATTGGAATTTTTTCACACCAGATACAAACATGTTTTCAAGGATCTCTTAGATATTCCTAAATTATTTTCACTTATTTTAGAGTAGCCATTGCTATAGATATGAAGAATTGAACCAAGTAAAAAATTCTAGTTTCCTCCATTTCTAATCATGCAAATGTCATAGAGCCATGCCTTAATAAGAGAAAGGTCATGCAACTGAAGCGTGCCACACCACACTAATACAATGCTAGGTATATTCTTTGGTCTAGTTAGTTACCTATCATTATGTCAAGAGACACAAGGGAGCCTAAGGGGGGTTTCTTATATCACGACACTTGCACAAGTACCTAAAATAAATATACGAGGTTTGATCTAGCATAAGGGAATATTGTGGAACACTTTTATTGTTTTTTCAAGTCAACTTCCAAGGTTAGTCCAACCTCACCATAGACATGATTTCTCCTTTTGGTTATCTAATTCTTTGATTAAGGGTATTGTAGGTTTCTAAGATTTACACTTTGTTGCAGGTGATTACAGGTCATCTTGAGGTTACACAATGAAGAGAAAAATATAGTTAAGTAAATATCTAGACAATTCAATCACACATGAATTTTCAAAGTCTAATTTCCAAAGGTTCCAAAACTATACACTTTCAGTCATGACCCACACTTTTAGGTCTAGGTCATATAAAATTCCTACATTTTTCAACTAGTTTGGTTACTAGTTCAGATGTTGATAACGAAGCATTTCAAAAAAATTATCTATCTTTGTTATTAATATGCACACTTGTATCTTTTTTTTCTTACCTATTCAACTAATTATTCATTTACTCTTGTGTGTTTGAGCTATCATTTTATCATTTATCATTGTTAAAATCATTACTGTATTATTCTTATTATATATGGTTGATTATAATTAATTAGATCAAAATAATCTCCAATAATAAATCCTTACATTCCTCTTTACTATTATGTACTTTCCCTTAATCATATATCTTATATTGGATGTATATAGCCTGACTTGTGGCTATCATAACTTCTTATCATTATGTATCTCTTTCATATATGTTATATTATCATTAGTGGGTTGGCCTTGGTGTTGGCCATAGCATAGGAATAGTATATATAGAGGTTAGTAGGTAGTAGTTGAGGATCATCATATTGAGCATTTGAGTCTTATTGTATGGTTTGGAGGTTGCCCCCTTGAAGTGGCTAAGTTATTCTACTTGCATATTGATATCATTTATCTTGCAATATTGTGTTATTGGTGTTATTTATCTGCTGATAATAATTATTTATCCAAGTAATTCCTTACAAGTGGTATCAGATCTTGATCTCGGCCAAAACTGCGTCAAAACCCTAATTTTGAAGGTTCAACTATATCTAAAAAATTGGTAGTTAATTTTTCTGCAATTTTTTGGGGTGTTGTGAAATCAATCAAGTAAGCTCCTCTCCAAATTTTAAGATATTTTTGACTTGTTTGAAAAATTTACATTAATTTTAGGGTTTTTGATAAATTTTACCTATCGGGTACAAATTTGGGAAATTTTCAAAGTTATTTACATTTCCAGAAAGAGGATAAAAATTAGTTTGAGTTCTTTCTTTAAGTTTTTTCATAAAATTTGGCCGAATTCCTATTGAAATCCCAAACCCTAAATTTTGACCTTGATCCCTAAATCCTACCATTTTGGGGCATCATGGCTGGGCCTTCGACAAGAGGAAAAAAGAATCCCATCACTTTAGGTAAAACCCCTGACAAGGATGAGATAATAGTTGAGGAGTTAGAGTCAGAAGGGGTAACTAAAGATTCCTCAAGGTTAGGGTTTACTTTGACAGACCATAAGGTAAGCTAACTTGAGTTAGAGTTGTGAAACCTTGAAGTTTAGAGTGGCCAAAAAAGAAGATGTAGAAAATATTGGACAACTATTGGAGGATTTCATTCACCAATTTAGTTCAAATATAATGGGTCATCATATTCTTCCTAATCAGCCACAACTCAATCATACTCATATCAACCAAGGTGGATCTTCAGGTCAAAGTAATAGACAAACTAGCCAGGGTGGATCTTCGAGCATGCCCAATCCAAATACAAACACTCTGCAGGCCCGTAACATGATTCCAAAATTGTAAATGCATAAGTTTGATGGAAAGGATCCACTCAATCGGATTAACCAAATGGATAATTTCTTTGATCTACATCAAATTCCATTAGGATAAAAGGTTACCATGGCATCCTTATATCTCAAACCTGACCAATTCATTTGGTATCGATGGTTATGTGCTCAAAGGAAAAAGAGTGGTCTCAATGTTACATGGACAGTCTTCATCGAAGAGTTGCAATTACACTATAGTTCTAGTGTGTCATAGAATTATTTCAGCCAATTAGTAAAGTTAAGACAAACAGGATCAGTCAAGGATTACATTCATCAATTCCAAAACCTTTCCTTATGGGTGGAAAATATTACTGAAGAGAATCTGAATGACTTATTTCTTGGGGGTCTTAAGGAACACATTGAGAATGAGGTGTGTATGTTTAATCCTCATAAGGTTTCAAATTCTATTATCATGGCACGTAGGGAAGAGGAAAAATTTCTTTCCAGCAGGAGACAAACTATCACTAATATCAGAGATCATAGCACCTTGCCACCATCATTCCCTCGGCCAGTTAGACTGACACCTCAACAAATTGAAGAAAAGAGAGCCAAAGGGTTATGTTTTAATTGTGACAACAAATATGGACTAGGACATAAGTGTGATGAAAAGAAGTTGTTCTACATTGAGGGGCCTAATGAAGAAGAAGAGAATGAAGAAGATGAAGAGGTAGAGCCAGAGGAGGAATTAGGAGATCATTAGCCAATGATATCATGCCATGTAATTTTAGGTATTAGCACTCCCCAAACTCTCAAAGTGGTTGGATTCTTAAAAAAATAGAGGGTAACAATGTTGATTGATTTGGGAAGTACTCACAACTTCATCAATCATAAGTTGGTGGTACACTTGAACTACTTTGTTTATCCAACTCCAGAATGTCAAGTAATGATTGTTGATGGGGGAACTATTAGTTGTTCAGGAAAATTCCATAACATTAATCTCACCATGGGAGATTACTTGCTAACTAGCAATATGTATGCCATTTCCATGGGAGGAGCAGACATTGTGTTAGGAGTTCAGTGGCTTACCACCTTGGGAACCATTTAAATGAATTTCCAAGAGTTGTTCATGTGATTTCAGTTAGAAGGGAGGAATTTTAAACTAAAAGGATTAAGAGCAAAGTCCCCACAGTTGGTGAGTTCTCATCAGATGCAAAAATTTCTTAGAAAAGGTGTAGAGGGGTTTGTGGCACAACTATTTTCATTGGAAGCACATCATTCAAATACATTTATACCCTCAGATATGCAAGTAGTTATAGATGAGCACTCAGTGGTGTTTGGAGATATGCCAAAGGGTTTACCTCCAAAAAAGAGACCATGACCATGCCATCCAGCTAGTACCAGGGAGTCAACCACCCAACATCAGACCTTATAGGTACCCCTATTTGTAAAAGAGTGAGATTGAGAAGATAGTACAAGAGATGTTAGAAGGAGGAGTTATTCGTCATAGTTAGAGTGCTTACTCTTCTCATGTAGTAATGGTATGGAAAAAAAATGACAATTTGCATGTGTCTAGATTACAGGGAACTCAATAAGTACATAGTCAAAGATAAGTTTCCTATTCCTGTAATTGATGATTTGCTAGATGAGTTACATGGTGTTGTTTACTTTACAAAACTTGATCTTCATTTTGGATATCATCATATTAGAATCAAGGATGAAGATATTCATAAAACAACCTTCAGGACACATGAAGGCCATTATGAGTTCTTGGTAATGCCTTTTGGACTAACAAATGCACCCTCTACATTTCAAATCTTGATGAATTCTATCTTTAATCCATTTCTGTGGAAGTTTGTTTTAGTGTTCTTTGATGATATATTAATCTATAGTAAAACATCGGAGGAACACCTGCATCATGTAAATAAGGTGTTGGAAACTCTTGAACAACATCAACTTTATGAAAATCCTTATAAGTGTTATTTTGGTGTCAAGAGGTTGAATATTTGAGTCATATTGTCTCTTATGAAGGTGTTAAAGTGGATCCTAACAAGATAAAATCCATGCTTGAATGGAAGGTTCCCAAAACCCTAAAAAAGCTCTGAGGATTTTTTAGGCTTACAGGTTATTATCTGTAGATTTGTAAGGAATTATGGCAGCATAGCAGCACCACTCACAACTTTATTGAAGAAGGAATCTTTCCATTGGAATGAGGAAGCTACTATGACATTTGAGAAGTTGAAGGAGGCCATGTGCACCACTCTAGTTCTAGCCACCCCAGATTTTTCCAAAACATTCATTGTTGAATGTGATGCTTCAGGGTATGGTATGGGGGTAGTACTCATGCAAGAAGGTCGACCCATTACCTTTGAGAGTTGTCAGTTCAAAGGTAAGAATATATCAAAACCAGTTTATGAGAAGGAAATGCTAGCCATACTTCATGTAGTGAAGTAATGGAGACCATATCTAATGGGTAGACATTTCAAAGTAAAGACAGATCATGATAGTTTGAAATACTTCTTAGAGTAATGTTTATCATCTGAAGAACAACAGAAATGGGTCTAAAAAATGTTGGGGTATGATTTTGAGATAATATACAAGAAAGGGAAAGAGAATGTAGTTGTTGATGCTTCTATCTCGGAAGGATGAATCAACTGAGGCATTGTTGTGTGCCATATGTATATTATATGAGGATTGGATAGAGTATGCAAGGTCTGAATGGTAAAATGATCTAGGTACAAAAAATCTCATTCAGAATCTCCAACAAGATCCAAGCATGTCAAACAAATTTGTATGGAAAGGAGATGCTTTATGGTATAAAGATAGATTATACCTATGTAAGAATTCAACCCTTAAAAATAGGGTTCTATCTGAGCTCCATGCTTCTCCAGTAGGGGGCATTCTGGCTTCTTGAAGACTTATCATCGAATCAAGCATGATTTCTTTTGGGAAGGGCTAAAAGGGGATGTCAAAAATTTGTGGTAGAATGCATGGTTTGTCAACAAAATAAGGGTGAAACAATTAAGTCCCCAAGGTCTTTTACAACCTCTATCTATTCCTAGCCAAAGGTGGGAAGAGGTGTCCATGGACTTCATCATAGGATTGCCTAAATCAGAAGGGAAAAATGTAATCATGGTGGTGGTGGAAAGAATCACCAAATATGCCCATTTTTGTGCCTTATCACATCCATTTGTTGTGAGTACAGTAGCAACAACCTTCATGGATACAGTTCAGAAGCTACATGGGACACCAAAGATTATAGTAAGTGATCAAGACCCTATCTTTACTAGTAATTTTTTGACTGACTTGTTCTCATGTTTGGGCACACAACTAGCTCATAGTTCATCTTATAATCCCCAGTTTGATGGGAAAATAGAGGTGGTAAACAAGTTCTTGGAGGGATATCTTCATTGTTTTACCTCAGATAAACAAGTGAGATGGGTCCAATGGTTACCACTGGTAAAATGGTGGTATAACACCTCCTTTCATACTTCATCTAAAATGTCTCCTTTCTTGGCATTATATGGGTACCATCCACCATCCATCACCTCATCTTTGAGATTCCAACCAAGGGTTCGAGCAGTTGAAGAACATATTCAACACCAACAAGAGGTACTTTCTAGTCTCAGGGAGAATTTGGCCATGACACAAAACCACATGAAGCAGCAGGCATACCAATGTTGCAGTGAAAGGTATTTTGAATTCGGTGATTGGGTTTTTGTGTCATTTACAACCATATAAGCAAATGTCATTTGAAACAACAGAAAAATGATAACAATATTTCACCTAAGTATTATGGCCCTTATCAAGTGTTACAAAAGATTGGCAGTGTAGCATACAAACTGGAACTTCCTCTGGCCACTTGAATACATCCAGTCTTCCATGTATCTTTCCTGAAGAAGGTAATTAGAAAGATGGTATCAGCCTAAACATTGTTACCAGATCTTGAAGAGGAGGGAAGAATCATCTTGGAACCAGAATGCATCCTTCAGACACACACTAAATGATTGAGGACAAGGGTCATCACTGAGTATTTGATTAAGTGGAAAAATCTAGACAATGAAGATGCAACTTGGGAGGATGCAAATTTCCTACAACAACATCCAGAGCTTCTCAACATTGGGGACAATGTTGCTTCGAAGGGGAGGGGCATGTTATGCCCTTAATCATATATCTTACATTGGATGTATATAGTCAACTTGTGGCTATCATAACTTCTTATCATGATGTATCTCTTTCATATATGTTATATTATCATTAGTGGGTTGGCCTTGGTGATGGCCATAACATAGTAATAGTATATATAGAGGTTAGTAGGTAGTAGTTGATCATATATTGAGCATTTGAGTCTTACTGTATGGTTTGGAGGTTGCCCCCTCGAAGTGGCTAAGCTATTCTACGGTTGAAGGGACCCGTTCCCTGTTTACATATTCAGAGGCCTAACCTCGAGAAAGCGTGAAATACAATCCCAAAACTGACATCCAAAATACTGTTGGATATTACGAACAAAAACCAACCCCTATCGAAATAGCTTTAACTATAAGTCAAAGGGAATTAATCCCCAGACTCCATTGAAAGAGAGACACACGCCACAGGGGATGCCTGACCCAAGTTAACTTCCTCATCAAGATCCATGTCCACCGCATTGGCATTAGCCCATCCCCACCAAAGGTATTCATAAGCGCCACCTACTTCAACACGCATCTTGGCCCACCATGATGACACAGGTTCCAGCGGAGAGTTACGTGCCTACACATTCAGGAGCACCAGGCGAACGTGACTCAATAGAGAAGTCCATGAGCATACGCAATGAGATTCTCGGTGAACATAAACAGAATGCCAAACCACTTCTCCAATTCCTTGAAAATACCCACCTCCACACCATGCGTTCCCTGTACCAAGTCCTCCACAGCCCAGAACACCAGACAACTACTAGCCACTTCGAGACGCCAAATTATCCACGGAATGAGGGCCAAAGCCAATGCAAAGCGAGATTCACTGCATCCACCTTCGAAGGAGGAATAATCAAGAGATTCTCCATGAAGACAGAAGCAACCCCACTGTTAACGTGCGACCACCCTTCCTCTGATAAAAAATCAACCCCCATAATCAATTTTATGACTTCCAAGTCCTCCACACAGGAGATATTAAAGATTCTCTTCTGACGACTATCAAAGCTACCAATTCAGAATGCCATCTCCCTCATTTCACAGCATAGGGCAAGGCAAGGAACACGCAAAGTGGCCATCGAAAATAGAAAAGATCAAGAGGAGAGACAACGGGTACCCTCTTTAAATAGACTTCAGCCCATTGCATAGGCGCACAATCAGACAACAGATCTTCATAATGCCAAATTGTGTGAAACAATCACCTCCAAGCCATCCCACTCTTTAATATTAAAGGCCACTTTCTCCTTTTGTACTTTCTCGATCCCCGCTTTGGCCAGCCAATCAATGCACGTAATGATTGCATTCTCTAAACACATGCTTAATATTCCAAGTTTTAAACTTCTCTAATTGCCACAAGATTTTTTTGATGCCCAAATTGAGCTTCCACGACAGAGCTTTCCTTTTGATGATTGCATTAACAATCACCATCGAGTCACCTTCGATCTCCAAGTTTTCCACCTTAAGGGAAAAAACCAGTTCAATACCCTTACTTAGAGCATGTAGCTCGACAAAATTACACATGCCATCCTGAAGTTTGATAGAAGTTGCACCAACAACCTGACCCAGCTCATTACAAACTATGCAGCCAGCACTAGAGGCACCAAGGTTACCCATGGCCGCACCATCGAAATTGAGCTTGTGAAACCCCGAGGCTGGAGGTTTCCACTTAGCATTCCTGCGAAGCAAAGAAGATGGAATCGCAGAACTCCTGGCACCATCCCTAGGCTTAACAATTTTAGGCCACTGTTTCTCAATTTCCCTATCAAAATTAGAAAAGTGATGAAAGCAGGACCAATTAGAGGAAACAACCTCAGAGATAGCCCATTCCAACCTTAAAATGACCTGCTCCACCGAGTTCTTTTCATTTCTGAAAATTCTTTTATTTCTCTCCCACCAAATATGCCAAAGGAGAAGAACAATACTGCAAAGCTAGATTGAGGAAAGAGCGCCCTGATGTAAATTAACAGGCCACACGCCAAAATGGCCTCAGGAAGGGAAGAAGGTTGAACCCAAGGAAGATTGAGCCTAGCACACAACCAGTTCCAACATTCCATGGCAAAGGGACAATGCAACAATAAGTGATCGCGATCCTCCTCATGCTTTTCACAAAGATAGCAAATTGAGGGACCATGAAAACCATATCTCTTCCTTCTTTCCTGAGTGATAATTTTTCCCTTGAAGGCCATCCATGCAAAGAGGCCAGCTTTAGGGGGGCAAGAGGAGGCCCAACAGTCTTTCCAAATCTGATCTTCTGTTCTCACTTCAAAATGCAGCAATTTGTAACCGCAGCTTGGGGAATACCTACCAGAAGAGGCCGCAGTCCATACAATTTCATCCTACCGCTCAGAAAACATAATCTACCTCTCTTAAAGGACTGAACAGAAAGCTAGCTTTTACTTCCTTGGGAGTGTTTAGGTGATCAATTCTTTTCCACTAAAGCAAGGTGGGAGTATGGCCCAAGAACCTGCCCATAATTAGAGACATAGGGACCCCACTCCTCGACTAGTAATCTTTTAATTTCCCCAAACTCGGGGGACTCCCCAAGCACAGGAAAACCATTCCAAGGATCATCCCAGAACCAACGCCCTCTCCCCATTTTCCATCTTCTAGGCTGCATTGTAAAGAAATAATTCTCTGCATTCCACCATGAGATTCCATATATGAGAGCCATGAGGGGGGTTCGCTATACAAAGAATAGATTCAGGAAGAGGGGCGACCAAATACTTTTTTTCCACCACCTGGTTGTAGAGACTAAGTGGATTAGAAAGGAGATTCCAGACAAGCTTGGCACCAAGGGCCAAATTTTGGAAACTCAGATTGAGAATTCCAGCTCCACCAAGGTCCTTAGGTTTCAACAAAGTATCCCAACTGATCAGAGGATTTTTTCTATCCTCAAAAGCACCTTGCCAAAGGAATTTTCTCATAATACCAATCAACTTTTCCAGAGCACCTTTGGGAATTTTAATTATGAAAAGCATATAAAGTGGGGAAGCACAAAGAACATTCTTAATAAGCACCAATTTCCCCGCCAATGACACTTACTTCCCTTTCCAAGAGCTCAGTTTCGATTCCACATAAGAAAGAAGATCCTTCCACAAAGACGATCTGCCCATGCCACTAAACAGGGGGACACCAAGATACTTGACCGGAAGAGATCCTCTTTTAAAACCAAAAATTCTCAAGATTCTTGCCTCCAATTAAGGGGATACATTAAAAAAGAAGATGAAGGATTTAAGAAAGCTAACCTCTTGGCCCACAACAACTGAGTAAGAATCCAACACATCTTTTAGCTCCTTAGCTTCCTTCACACTGGCTTTACCGAACAAAAAGGTGTCATCAATGAATTGCTGATGGGAAATGGGATTAACCCCCTCAGTGTAATTTTAAGGCCCTGTAGTTTACCCTCTTGAATCCTCTTGCAAATGGACCTACCAAGAGAATCAACCATCAAAATATATAGGAAGGAGGACAGTGGATCCCCCTGCCTAATGCCCCGATTACATTCAAAAAAACCTTCAGCATTCCCATTGATCAAAACGGAAAAAGAGGGACCTAAAATACAACTAAAAATCCAATTGCAAAACTGAACACTGAAAAACCAAACTTTCTAAGAACCCTAACAAGGAAACACCAATTTATCTTGTCATAAGCTTTAACAACATACCCGGATAATTGTTGTTGGAAATAGAATGAATAAGCTCATTGGAAAGAAAAATACCATCAAAAATAGACCTTCCAGGCATGAACCCGGTTTGCTCCTGAGAGATAAGAGGACCCAACACACTTTTAAGCCTGGAAGCAATAGCTTTTGAAATGATTTTGTAGGTTGTATTGCACAAGGAAACATAGGCCTGAAGTCAGCAAAGGAAGAAGGCTGAATATTTTTCGGGAATAAACTAATAAAGGAGCAGTTCAGTGTTTTAAGCACTGAGCAAGATCTTTCGAGATTCTTCAACAACAACCCACACATCATATCCCACAATGCTCCAAAACCACTGGAAGAAGTCACTTGGAAACCATCAGGACTTGGAGCTTTATTCTTGGCCACAGAGAAAACAACCTTCTCCACTTCCCCCAAGGAAAAGGGCTTAAGAAGGGCATCATTTTGATCATCAAATACGAAAGACGAGATATTAGCCAAAATAGAGGATTGCACCTCATCAAAAGAGGCAATTTCACCACCTAATAGAGAAGAAAAAAACCAAACACCTTCTTCCGAGATCTGTTTTTGATCTGAGAGAACCACCCCTTCGCTATTCTTAATTTCAGAGATAAAGTTCGAACTCCTCGATTTTACAGAAGAATGAAAGAATTTAGAATTCATGTCTCCATCCTTAAGCCAAAGTTCTCTCGATTTTTGCTTCCAGAAAACTTCCTCCCTCAGGAGCAATTCACCAAGCTCGGCCAGAAGAAATTTCTCCAACAAGTACTCCTCCTGCCTCATACCAGAATCAAAGACCTTCAAATTCAAAGCTTTCAAATCAGCTTCCACTCTAGCCTTTTCTTGGAAGATATTCTTAAAACAATTCCTATTCCAATTCCGCAAGTCCCCTTTGAGAAGCTTGAGCTTTTGAGCTAACACAAACATTTTTGTTCCATCAATCTTATAGGAGTTCCACCACTACTTAATATTACTTTCCAAAGAGGCATCCCTAAGCCACATCAGTTCAAACTTAAAAGGGGATTTATGAGGAGTGATATCAATATTGACTGAGAGAGACACCAGAAAATGATCTGAACCAGACCAAGGCAAACACCAAGCCTTCAAGGACAAAATTATTAAGAGACCAATTGGGGCTAGCTGGAAACCTATCCAGCCTCTCAACAATATTACAGAAATCCCTTCTACGATTACTCCAGGTGAACCACCCCTGCTTGGGTTCAATATCAAGAAGGGAACTATCACTAATAAAGGAGCAAAAATCTACCTGAGATTGCAAGTTCCTTCTGAGACCGCCTTTCTTATCCCTATCCGAGGTAATGGCATTGAAGTCACCCCCAAGTAAAAGAAGATGTTCCTCCAAAGATTGTAGGGACCTGGAAAGCTCCAACCACACCGACCTTTTACCTATGATACTATTTGGACCATAAACATTGAAGAGGTAGAAGGAAGTTTGGGAACGCCTAGGACAGATAAGACCCAACTACCAGTTGAGGCTCTAGGAAATAAAATCAACATGCTCCTGACTCTCCTTCCAAAGGAAGCCCAAGCCTCCAGAGGCTCCAGTGGCATCCGAAAAGAAACCCTTCCAACCCTTAGCCGTCTTACCCCATAAATTTTCCACCTCCACAACATACATCTTTGTTTCCTGCAGCAAAACAATGTAAGCATCTAAGGAAAAGAGATAACACTTTAACAAGTGTTGTTTGTCAGGGGTATTAAGACCCCTGACATTCCAAGAGATGAGCTTCATTGATAGAAGGGAAGGACTTTCACCTTCTTGGACTTAGCCTTGTTAAAATTCAGGACACTCTGCTTACCCGCATCCACTTCCTTCTATGGGCAATTTCCTGCTTAGATTTTTTACCCCTTTTTCCCTGAACCACAATTGGCCACTTTTAATCCTTCCTTGACCTGAAGCCATTTTAGAGGGAACCAAAATAGGAACCAACTCATCTAGTTCAATTTCCCCATCCTCCAAACTGCCACCCCCTTGAAGGGACTGTAAGCATCTTTTCCTCAACCTTTTCCAAAAGCCAAACTTGAAGATTATTCAAAGAATCTGCATGCCCCTGTTGAAACCTTCCTTAATCAGGGACACCAGTTCCCCTGAATTCTTATGAACTTCTTCAGTTTCCTTCAACAAAGAAAGAGGTGACAATTCCTCAACTAGAGGGGCATTCAGGAAGCCATCTTGCTTCCGGAGAGCACTGGATAAATTGAAACCAGGAAGAGACTCGATTCCAATCACCATGCACTCCGTCTGAGGAGTCTCCTTTTGCATTGGGGCTGACTTAGATTCCTTCTTCAATTTGACACTTTGCAATCCTTACTCATATGCGCCAGCTTCCCGCAATAGAAACAATTCGCATTCAACCCCTCATACTTGTTGACTTGGCTCCTAGGGCCTAGATTGGTATGGAGACACAAAGAACTAGGCAGCGGGGCGGTCAAATCCATTTCCACACAGACGCGAGCCGCGAATTTCCTCCAAAAATTCAAGGAAGGGTTATGAATGGGCACGAAGGCCCCCAGAGAATTCACGATAGTCTTAAGGGCCGATCATTTTTGGAATTCAGGGGGCAAACCATGAAAACTCAGCCAAAGCGGGTCTCGGGAGATTTTTTCCTTGGATCAAAATTCGGAGACCAGGGACGAAAATACAAGCTGGAAGAATTCAAAAATCAGGGGCCACCCTTGTATACCTGGTCCAACAACTCAAAAGAGGGAAACATACCTGGAAGAAGCCATTGGCAAGAAAGCTAACCCTAGGTTTAGCTTTATTGCCCCAAAACCGAGCAACCCAATTCAAAATCCTTAGCGCTCCAACAAAGGGCTCAACAAACTCCAATACTAAACATTCCTCCATGTTGTCACTAAATCACTGCACCCCCCTGAATGACCAGAATACTTGAATGACATTCGGTGTGATTATGACACATGGGATCACCTCTCAAGTTGTGGGACTTGGGCTCGAGGTGAACCTACGGAGAAGGCCGGCTTCCTCTTCTTAAACCAAGTGCTTTAACTACTCCTAATGACTATATAATCCTAGGCTAACATCTTCATGAGTTTTAGGGAAAGATATTTTTGTAAAATGAAACTATCTTAGGGGTGGTGATGCACCAAATTTAAGGGGTGTTTAATCTCAAGAAGGGTTGATGTGGATAGGATGATTACATGATTGGCCACCTTCACCTATTACAACTTGGAAAGGGTACAAAATGCCACAAGCCAGGGGCATACATTCATTTATTAAACTTGAGCATATATAAGAGAGAGATCAAATTTGATGCAATACCTACTTAAAGACAGAGTTTCAAAACTTTTGCTTTCAAAATTATTGATTTTGGAGATTTGGAACTTTTCAACTTCGGAATTTTTCACTTCGGAGGTTTGGAAATTTTCAACTTCAGAAATTTTGACTTCGGTAATTCAGAACTTTTTGTTTTGGGTTTTTGGAAGTCGAGATTTTGGAAGACAGGTTTTTCAGAGATTTCTACTTCAGATTTTCGGTTTTCAAGTTTTCTCTTTCAGAAACACTACAGTTCAGGACTTGTTTTTCGAAATTTCTCTTCTTCGGGACCTTTCGGGACTTTTTTAACTTTGGGCTTCTGAAATATATAGCTTGATGTCTACTTTCACATCAAAGGGGAAAGAAAAGATGAAGTATTCATTTCTTGGAGTTGCTCCTCACTCCTGCTTGTCTTCTGACTTCGGAAATATAGGAGACACTGACCTGGGACAAATCAATTTTCTAGATTTCTGGGAAAGAGTGAAGGTTCCTTAAAAGAAACCATGGATGCAGGCTATCTATGACAGTGGGACTCATCCTAGCTGTTGGATTCCCCACGTCTATGCATTTCCCAGAATTCCTTCTAGTTGCAGTAAACTCACTTTGACATGGAGTCCATGTCAGTTAAAGATGCTGATGATAAGGTGGTAATCCGTCTGGACCCAGAATTTTTTCGAAGATCTTCTTAAACTTCTTGACGTCGAAGATTACACCATGATTTCACCAGAGTCAGTAGTGGAACATTGGGACAAGGAAGTGGAGTTATGCTATCTAGCTAAGACATGAATTTACCAAAGATGATATAAGAATTCATTCAGGAATTCAATGATATTTGGCTTTTAAGAGTTTCAAGTCTTCCACGAAGTAATTTCAAAATTACCAAAGAACAATAAGGAATTTTGTTATAGGTATTTACCTTAGCTCAGACTTCATTCAGGATTTAGTCACTTATGTGTGTGATTTTATCATTGTAGGAGATATTATCTAGTTGTTTATAGTTCTTTCCTTGATGGTATTTTCAAGTCTTCCTATGGTCTGACTAGTTCTTTGAACTAGAATTCATGGCATCTACGACCTTGACTGGATGTTCCTTGCCTATTTACATCGCATTGACCATCATTTGTTTGTAAAGGTTTTAAAAATAACTTTCATCTTAATTTATAACATCTGTGTTCTTGGGGATTTGGAGCATATCAATGGCGAGAGCTCAGTAGCTCTATCTGCTATCAGTTGGGTAGAGTGCTAACCACAAAGACCTTCTACATGACATCCTTTCTGGTGTATGTTGCTACTAAAATGGGAGATTTTGCAAGGTTGAATACTAAAGGTATTCGTAGCTCCTCTTAAATTTATGATTTCTATCCTCAGCTCACACTGAACGAAGGGAGTAAGCATTTTTGTAGGGTAAATGACGCCTTATTTGTGGTTATTCTCTACCGTTTTGATAAAGAAATATACAATCGAAGAATTTCTGACGAAGCCTTCAAAGAAGTGCGAGAGTGGGGAGAAATCTACCTTTAGTTTCCCACATTTAATTACCTTCGCATTCCTAGACTTCATAGGTGCTCCCAGATAAATTGCCAAGATGTCCTACGGATAAGTGGGTGCTACTGTCAATTGGTTTGACATTTGTTAGATTATCATCGAGATCCAAAACAAACGCCACAAAATGGGAATGCATTTCCCTATCTGCAATTGGTAGATACACCTACCCGAATATTCATAAGGCTAAGAATGTGGATGCAAAAATGGTTGAAGTAACATTGCGAAACCTTTCATCCACGGACCAACTTCGACTATTGGGGTAAATTTGGCGAAACAAGATGGTCCAGTGCTCACATGCCCCAATTAGAATATATCTAGATCCATTTTTGGGATGAATATATCATCCGACAGAGAGATTATGAGAGGTTGAATTTGGATGAGATTCAAAAATTTGGTATAGCTGATGTGCCAGAGGATGTGAAAGACAATGATGAGGTATTGGATGCAGCCTATAAAAATGATAATATTGCCAATCAACCACTACCATGGATTGATTGGTATGTAGAGGAATGTTGTAATACAAAAGAGAGGGTGGGTCCCATTCTCCAGAGAACTTACAATTGGTTGGCTACCTTGGGAATCTCACCCAAGGGAATTGATCAACCTACAAATACAGGAGCTCCACCAAGTCAATCAACACCAACAAAGGGAAAGAGGTCTACTCAGAAACCCCATATATTGCCAAAGAAGATTTCATTTGTCGTAGGGGGCTCATCTCTCTCCAAGACTTCTATTTCCAAGGCTATGTCTCCTATAGCAACCGTGACAGAAGTGGTCGAAGTCACTGATTCTCCCAATACCCCACAAGGCCCATCATTTCCCTCTTCTCTTCCAGTGTCCCTTCCGATACCAGTTCCTTCCACTTCTACCATAATTTCTTCCTTCCCATCTCCTTCTATGGCCCAAGTCTTTTCACCCTTCTAGTTTTCTCAGCTGGAGAGACTATCGGGTCACCCATTCCTTCCTCACTTCCTTTGAAACTTCCATTTCCTTCTATTTCATCCCCTAGCATTTTTATGTCAACTCCTATGGATGTACTCACATCCACCCCATCCATCATTGCCACTTCTATCCAAATGCCAACAAATGTTTCTAATGCTCTTGTCTTGACTAATGTTTCAAGTATTATATCTAATGTTTCATCTCCATCAACATCAACCATCCCAGAATGGCTATTTAGGGAGACTCCAAAGCAAAATAAGAAGGTGCCTCTCAGAGATGTCATAGATCTCATCATTTTGGAACAAACGCCCAAAAGACAAGCTAAGAGGCCAAGGACCGTGCCAAGTCTGACTGTAAACCCATCTCGAGAACGGGTGATAGAGGTTGCCACTCCCGTGGAGGGAAAAACTAAAGAAACAATCACATCTGCAAACTATTGGATCTCTAGATTTTCATTAGGAAAGGCCACCCACGAAGGAGCTAAACATGATGTGCATACTGCTCTTGGGGATTTACTGGAGAAATATGAAAAAGATAAGGCTACGAAAGATGAGCTCAAGGCCAAAGTTGAGCAGCTCAGTGCATTGCTGCGCAAGGTAATCCAACCTACTCCATCCACTGAATTCTCATCTACTATGGCCATGACAGTTTCAGCTACTATTGATGACTTTTCTTATCGTGATCTTGAAAAGCTAGGCTAGAAAGGGACAACAATAAATGGATGGATCGAACGAATATTGCAAGAAGCTAATCCTTTAATCAAGGAGGTTGTTGAAATCTATAATGAGTCTGTAGGCTGGGAAAAATACTGTTTGCAAAATGGATGAGGCCTTTTCTGAAGATAATAATAATCTGAATTTAAATTTGGCAACGTGGAGTGAAATCAGAGTAGAAAATCCAGACTTTCTCCTTCAAGAAGATGTGATTGACGATATTTCCAAGTTGTTTGAATATCACAAAGCCATGGAATTCCAGTGTCAAGTACTACAAGATTTGATTAAGAAGTTAGATGATAAATGATTGGAAATCATGAATGCCCTAAATGATATCTTAGAAGAATTTGATGTTGCTAATTGCAAGTTCTTCAATGAAAAAATCGATGTTCTTCCTGAAGAACAAATTAAAGAAAGTTTCAAGGACTTGGTGAAGCGTGATGACATCGAAGTTACCAGAACCTTCAACTGTGATTCTATTGACAGAATGGTTTTATGTCAAAATTTCATAGGAAGGTTAATGAAAGTTTTGAGCATATTAAGGAAAGTTCTAGCCAGGATAACAAGGGAGACCGAGACGGCAGATGTAGTGAATCACTACGCATGTGGACCTGAAGATGAAGATGTCCAGGGAATCATTAAACTTCATCGAATACAAGCACCGAATTGGCTGCGTGGGAAGAAAGCCAACAGGAACCTGTGAAAGAAGAAGACATTGCAGAACCAAGCCAAGGCTGAGCAACCATGGAAGGGAAGATCCAAGCTTTGGATCGGTCAAAAGTTGCAGGGATGACTGGGTCAAACCTTGCAACAAATTTGCTATTTTCATGGGAGTTTTTTTCCCTTAATTTAATAACATTTCTATTTTTAGTTAAGTGTTAGTTAAGGGCCCAGCTGTGTAATGGCTCAGCCTAAGAACTTATAAATAGTTGAGTGTATGGAGTTCAGAGGGGAGGTATTTTTTTAGAGATTTTTGGTGAAATTGCTCTTCAAGCTTGGAAGAGCACTTTCAGATATTTGTGAACCTTTTAATTATATTCAGAGTTATACTTTGCCATTGAATATACTGAGTTATTGTGTTAGATGATTAGTCAATAAATGCTTTGTGAATGTGTGATTCCTTGGTATGAATGGATTAGTTTACCTTTATTTCAGGTTGTCTATTTCATATTGTGAGAGAATAGAGTGATTATCTTTTTCATCAGTTGTGAGAATCCTATTTTCCTTCTGTCGATTTAAAGTTATATTATTATAATTCTCAACCAGTGAAATGGGTGCTGTAATATGTGCATGTGTTTTTCCTCTTGACAAATTAATTGTGTATTGCATCAAATCTGATTTCTCTCTCTTATGTATGCTCAAGTTTAACAAAGGAATGTATGCCCCTGGTTTGTGGTATTTTGTACCCTTTCCAAGTTGTAATAGGTGAAGGTGGCCAATGGTGTAATCATCCTATCCACATCAACCCTTCCTGAGATTAAACATGCCCCTTGAATTTGGTGCATCACCACCCCTAGGATAGTTTCATTTGCTAAAAAAACTCTTTCCCTAAAACTCATGAAGATGTTAGCCTAGGATTAGATAGTCATTAGGAGTAGTTAAAGCACTTGGTTTAAGAAGAGGACGTTCGGCCTTCTTTGGAGGTTCACCTCAAGCCCAAGTCCCACAGCTCGAGAGGTGATCCCATGTGTCATAATCACACCAAACGTCCTTCAAGCATTTTGGCCATTTGGGGGGGGGGGGGGGGTGCAATAATTTGGTGACAACACTCCACAACGAAATTCCCCAACACCGGCGCACCAAACATAGAAACCAGATTTTTAACAACCCACACATGAGCAAAAATTATTGACCAACTCAAACACTTCCTCCTCCGCAGCTGAAGAATGCTCATGTCCCCAAAATTCCTCACTCCTTCCACCACCCAAAAGGATCCTGTTCGCACCCATGAGGACACCATAATCAAGCGTGAAACCCCCAACACCCGCCACCCACCTTATCTTTTGAAAATTTAAAAATTTTCGCCCCTTTCGCACTTTTCACTTTTTTTGGATCTCCATTGTTAGATATAATTACATAGTGAGGTTTGCATTCAACAGGTTATATTATTCATATACAAATTGATACAAATAGATTTTAGAGTTCAAAATTCAGAATTATTCAAGGACCAAATCCGTAGAAATAGTTATAGACATAAAAAAGGTAAAAATTCACACTGGTGAAAACCATACAACTAAGTTCAAGAATGTACTATGGTATAGACCCCTAACGAATGTTCCTGATTTGAGGTAAATGTACCATAAAATTCCAATAGTTACATATTATTACAAATATTTACAAACTTCTCATATATATTCACATAGATGACACAATTCAAATTATAATATAGGGGGCATGATTACCTCATTCCTTCTTCATTACACTAATCATATACAATTATAAATACATGGGTCTGGGGGCATGTGTCTTATTTTCATTTAAATTACTAAAAAAAATCATAATAATACTTAGCTTTACAAGACATGGTGGGGGAATAGGGCATCCAATCCCTTACAACCTTATGGTTTGTTTACAAATTCAGGCCTAGATCCATTTGCAACAATATGGTCCTTGGGGTTGGAATGTATGGAATTGGATAAATTATTTGTAAGTTCTCCTTCATTTCCTTTTATGTATTTGTGTGATATGGTATTAAGGTTTCTAAAATACTCTATACACTGCTCTTCCCTCTTAATATGGTGTTTTGGTACCTCTCCACTTCGGTGTTGGGTCATGTGTACTCAACTCCATCTCCTACTTTGGATTCTCCTTCAACACAACTATAGATTGATCATCACTGATCCTTCACCAAGTCAACAAAAAATCTAAATCTTCAAAGTACAACAAGAACATGAGATCCTCCCCCTTATAAAATGAACATGTGTTTTCTTTCCATATTTTACATCTCTTTACTTTACTTTATACATGTTTATTTTTTTAAGTTATTAGTATTATTTACATTTAAATTACAATTAAATTTCTATTATGGACATTGACTACACTCAGTGTTGTAGGTTTCAACATGGAACCTTCCAACACCACCAAGGACAATAACAATATAGCAAAGACAAAGTGTGTATGTATATTGATGTATGTTTCTCTTTTAAGCACATAATTTCCAACTAAATACTTAAAGGGGGGCAAATGTAGACACTAAAATTTGGTAAATTATCCTTCAAAAATGGAAAATTTGAATTTGTTCCTATGTTAAGATAAATACTGACATTCTAAGTAGTAATTTAACCCCAAACATCATTCTAAAACTCCAGGGTTTACATCTGTTGTCGTTCAAAATCAGACTGTCTGAAACTTTTCGATTTATGTCCCATAACATTAAAATTTCCCAAGAGATAAATTTTGAGTATAAACACCCCATGTTTAATTGTTGTCCTCACTAACCTAGCCACGGTCTTGATGCCATCCGTCTGGTCATTATTTCTCAGTGATCTTTATTAACCTAATTATACTAGCATATGGGTTGCGAAATAGATAATGCTTCATGAAGGTCTTTGAAAGGCCCCCGGAGTTCCTTGGTGATTTTTTTGGATAAGAAATGTAAAACTTGATCATGTCCCTCTTATATAGAACCCAAGGAAAAGTTCTTGTGTTACTTCTCCCCTCCATTTAATAGACATGTTTCCCATTAATCAGTGAAGTCGGCCTCATGGGGAAATGGAGGACTGTTTCCAATATTCTTCGGCTCTGAGGATGAAAACGGTGTTGGGTAAACCCGAAGGCTCTCAAATTTCATGAAACTTTGGCGCGTCGACCTCTTTATCATGACCAAAATCCACATCTCCTCCTTAGTGAAGTAATAAAACTATTTCTACTATTCAATTGCTCCACATAATGTACACATTAATGGTGGATTTATATGTCAAAGAAGAACAATTATAGAGTTCGAAGTCATCGACTACATGGACTCCTCAAAATAATTTTATCAAAGTTTACAATGCTTAGGTTTCACACAATCTCTAAACTACCAATCATGAAATATTGGAGCAACTGAGTTGCTTCCATCATAGCATATATCAGACATGTAAGGTTTTACTATCGGAACCTCCTTTATATTATAATATGAACAAAATAATACAAGGTGTTACATAGTAAGGGGCGGCTAACAGTGGTCACAACAAAAGAAAAAATGATAAAACAAACGCCACAAGGGTAGACAAAAAAATGTCACACAAGCTACAAAAATATGAAGTGATCATGGTGGGCCGCTGTAGACATGTAAGGTTTTCATTGATAGTGTCTTCATGAATAAACACTTGGTCATTACAAACACAATGCGATATTTGTATCCTCTAGCATGATGGCTAAGTGGGACCTAGAACATTATGCTTTGTGGAAAATACATGGGTTGATGTCTGATATATCAAAGGTATTTTCTTCCCAAGGAAATCATCAATACGAAGAAAACCATTTTATCCACAATATTCAAATGTAGAGTTAAATATCAATCATCCACTGTGGTCCATGGAGGAGGCCTTGCCAATATGTAGCATCTATAAAGTATAATCTTACAATCATTGTTACACAAGTTACAATTTTGTACCACGGTTTAAACGATCGTGACAGGTCATTCTCAAGCAATGAAATTCATTTGCATAGGATAGTTATAATCAAAGGAACAATATATTATGAAATGGAAAATATTGAAAGTGATCAAGCATACGGATCAAATGCATAGGATGCATCCCTAGAGATGTAAAATTCAATTTTGATTTACAGTTTGTTGTTGAGATACGAATATCTCTAGAAAGGAATTGAGGATGGGCTCCTCAAGAAACACGAAACCACTACAGATTTAATCAAATATGGGAAAATTACCATACCTAAAAGGATTACTCGCCAACTGTTAAACAAAATTCCTCAACAAAATAGAAAGCCTAAATTCCAGAAGCGAAGTTATGACAGGGACAAATTGGTTAGAAACCTAGAATAGGTGGTCTGTAGTCAATTTGTGATGTGAAGGAGACTCTTTAAGATAATATGAATGTTTAATACTTAGGAATGAAGACACAAGATGATATGAAATATGTTGGCACACCTTTGTCACTAAGACTATCGAATGGTCATATGAAAAATGTAAGGACTATTTTAGGATATGACTAAATACGGAAACACATCACCTTCAAAGATGACAATGTTCTTATGGCATTCGGCAGAGATAATGAAAGGCATATCTTGATTCCCAATGAAAGGATAATGTGGATATTGTTGAAGAGGAACTCGTGCCACAAAAATCTTGGCATTTGTTAATGTAGAGGCTAGAGTGCTAGTGTGAAATATCTGAAGGAATTGAGTGCTTTGCATCTCCTAGCATTGACTCACCCTCAAGCTGGATCAGACTTGGAAAACATTGATTAATGGTGATCAATTAAATATTAGATGACATTACATATTCAATCCGTAAGAACTAAATAAATTAGTTTTTTTGTGAGTCAATTAGATGTAATGTAACGGTGATGAGGCCGATTTTAAAAAATCAAGTTGGGTTAGATTGTGCTCGAATTAAATTTGAGTAAAAAGTAGTTATTTGACTACTTTGAGATGTAAATGTCTATATGAAAGGCTAAAACACAATTGTAAAAGGCTCTCCATCTGTGGATATTGGACAATTAATGTTGTAATTTAGTGTATATTGTTTTTCTCTCAATTCCATAAATTCAGATTGTTAATGTTTTTTAATTATAAACTTTGTCTTTATGTTTATGATTAGATGATGCCATTAATGTTGTTTTTATTCCTTGATGTATGTGATTCTCTGATAAATCAGAATTTGTATTGAATATTGATGTTTGTGGACTTTGTGTCATATCTATAGAGTTTAAGGGGTTGCGTAGATTTTTGCTTCATATTATGCATTTGTCATTATATTATGTTCTTCACACGAAAGAGAGATGGCTTTTATGTTAAGTTTATGTTTGAGATATCTCAAGAATTCTCTGTGTTTATCCTGTTGTAGCTTTCTTGGTTCCTTTGTCTTTTTTCTCCTTCTTTCTCCTTCCCAATTTTTTTGCCTTTATGCTTTCCGGTTAAAAGCACCAAAAACCCAAATACCTCCATCATACAAGGGAACCACTCCTCTCAAAAGCAAAGGAATTTCACCGTGTCAATAGGTGATTTTCCCTAACTGTTGTTGATTTTACACCACCTTCATTGGGCTATTTCTAAAAATATAAAGTGACATAAATTTTGCCAACATTTTTTGCTATCTCTGTTGGGGATTGAACTACTTGTCACATTCACTTTCCCACATCAAGGAACCTCCCCTGGAATGGAGGATGGCATTTTTGCATGAAGTCGGTACCTAAAATCAGAATATTGTCGAAAGATGAAATCAGCATGTTGGCACCTTGTGTCAACAAGAGACAGTGACAATGATGAAGAGGAATAAAATGGCATTCCCTCTCAAGGCATTAGAGTTCCAGATGATCAAAACATGCATAGTTTCTAAAGGAGTTATATGGTGGTTCAAATTTGCAAACAACAAAAATGTCTCCCATTTTGATTCAAACCCTGCTACAGGTTGAACAAGTAGAAGGAAGAAGTGTTTTCTCATTATCACACCATCATGATGACCCTTGTTTCAATGGAGAAAAAGGTTCACCTCTCAAACGTTTTGATTTTTTGCATCTAAGAAAGAAATTTTTTGACACATCCTGCAAGTTGTAGAAGAGAACAGAAAACTATAGGCAAAGATAACCAGATTGTACAAAATTTCTACATCTAATGATCATATCATCAAATCCTTGCTATTGAAATTTAAAAAGAGTGTTGCTAACAAAATAAAGATGAATATTGAACCCGTTGATGATCAAAAATCTAGGCATCTGATGAGATAAGTGTAGAAAAGACATAGAATGTTGCAAGCACATGAGAAGTCAAAGCAACTTGAAGATGACCCCTTGGACAAGGTAAGTGATGATAAAATATGTTCAGGGAACATATGTTGAAAGTGATGTTTTGGATGTTGCACAGCTTGTTGAAGAGCTCATAACATTTCCTTTTGTTTGTCTTCCCATCGATGCTTTTCTCACTTATGGAGATGAGGAGATGATTGCCCTAAAGGGGTACGTGCAAAGAGTTGTGAGAATGACACAAGGGATTTAGATCTTGGCCTTAATCTTGAAATCCTACACTTTGTTGAGGCTATGCAAAGGAATTTTGAGCAACTTGAGACACTCCAAAATGAGAAAGAGGTCAACAATCTACCGGAAATTTTTCCTAAAGATCCTCCACACTTAGAAGTGTTTGTTCCTGATAGATACCTTCATGCCACTAGTGAATACATTCTTTGTGAACCTCTTGGTGACTTTCAATTTGACATCGCTAATAATAATGAAAATAGCAAAGAAATGGAGTTGTCATCCATGATTTCATCTCATCTTAAGACATAGCTTTGTGAAGAAGTAACTTGTAAGGAAAGTGAAGTAAATTGTCTTGTCAAGAGTGACTTGATGCTTGTTGAAGTTGCTGCTCATCATGAAAATATGCCAAATATTAATACTTATTCTCTACCATAGACATTTCAAGAAAGTGACGTTGAGGTAATTATTGATGATTTTTGTTTTTTGTTTTGATCCTTCATATGATGCGAAAGTATTCCATGTACAAAAAGAGAAAATTAAAGAGCTCAATGTCCCTCTTGAGACATTTATTGATGTTAATGAGTACATCAAACCTTTTGAAAGAATCAAACACCATGGAGTTCTTGCTTCATATTGAACATAACGAAGATGATAATGCTATTGTTGATTGTTTCTTACTTGGTCTCAACACTGCTAAATTCTCTATTGATTCTAAAAAAATGCACATTTTGTATGGAGATCATGACCTCTAAAAAGTCATATTTTTTTGGAAAGACAAAATAATGTCTTCCTATAGTTAGCATAGCCAAGATGGAGACTATGAAATCAGAAGAGGTAGAAGATGATGATGATTTATCATTCAATGGTCAAGTTCTAGCCTCTCTCAAAATAGATTGTAAAGAGAACCTTGTACAAGTACATGACTCTTCTAAATTAACCTCTGTAGAGTGTAACAGGAAAAAACATAATGACACATGATTAAATTTCATGCAAAACGGTGTGCTCAATGTGCCAACAAAAAGAGTGTGTTATAGTAGTTAGGACTTCTCATGAGAATAATTTTAAGGAAGAAGTAGTTCACATACATAAGAAAGGAGGTAATCAATGTTCATACAAGATAGTGTTTGATGTAGGCAACAATTTCATTTTTAGCACTTACTCATTGCCAAAGGATAAAAACATTAAACAAGTGTCAAGCTCATCATTTGAATTGAGGAACTTTTTAGTGCAGTATCAGTTTGAGAATGTAATTTTGGTTTTCATTCTTCTTCTCAGGCCATACAGAGCTATCAAAAAGTTTTTTTATGATCAATTAATCATCTTCAGGCCTCAAACATTTTTAACATTTATCCCACTTCTCCATAAAGGTACCTATTTATCTCATCTTGTTACTAGGTTTATATGATATCAGCGTATTCCTCTCCTCCCTTTGTATATAGTTCCTTCTCCTTTGTAAATAGTCTCCTTATTTTGGCTTGTTTTTTTATATTTCCTTATGCTTATGTGTGTGTTTTCAATCGATGCAGATGAGAGAGATTCCCCATGTATTGTGTTGAACCTTGTATGTTTACCAATGGATAAAGTATTAGTCTATTTCAAGCCTTGAGATTTTAGAGTTCGAAATATGCCTTGTTTGTGTCTTTCCCTATTCAAGTCATGTCCCCAGAAGGATCCAATTGTTGTCGCTCAAAATTAGTTTGTTTGAAACTTTTTGATTTATGTAACATAACTTCAAAATCACCCAAGAGATGAATTTTGAGTATAAGCACCCCATGTTTAATTATTTTCCTCACTGACCTAGCCATGGTCTCGATTTCATCCATCTAGTCATTATTTCTCAATGGTCTTCATTAACCTAATTATGCTAGCATATGGGATGTAAAATGGATCATTCTTCATAAAGGTTTTTGAAAGGCCCTTAGAGTTCCTTGGTGACTTTATTGGATAAGAAATGTAAAGCTTGGTCATTTCTCTCTTATCAATAATTTATGGAATAGTTTTGTGTTCCTTATCTTCTCCATTTACCCGACATGGCTACCTCTCATCGGTGAAGTCGTCCTCATGGGGAAATAGAGAAATGTTTCCAATATTCTTTGTTGGATTTGAGGATGCAAACGGGGCAGGACAAACTTGAAGGCTCTCAAATTTCATGATACTTTGGCACGTCAACCTATTGAGCCTAGCCAAAATCCACATCTCCTCCTTAGTGAAGTAACAAAGTTATTTCTACTATTCCATTGCTCCACATAATGTGTAAATTAATGGTGGATTTATCTCAAAGAAGAACAATTATACAATTTCCATAAAAAACGTAGTTGGCAGGAATAGATTCATATATCTAACATGAAAACCATGTTCAAATCCAAGTCATTGAATACATTGAATCCTCAAAATAATTCATCAAAGTTGAAAATACATTGGTGGTGTTTCCCTTTTTAGGAACCATGGGAACGGTTCCCATGTTCCATTGGTGCTTTGATTAGCCAAATCAATCGGTAGAAGAATTGTTAATTGGGCATTTTAGTCAGTAAAGTTGTTCATGTTTGGAGCATTCAAAATGGCGCTTAGGTTCTACATCATCTCCGAAGGCTCAATCAGAAAATATTAAAGTGGCCAAGTTGCTTCCATCATAACATATGTCAGATATGTATTTTTTCATTGGTAGTGCCTTCATGAATGAACACTTAGTCAATACAAATACAATGTAATATTCATATCCTCTAACATGATGGCTAAGTGTGACCCAGAACATTATGCTTTGTGGGAAATACATGGTTTGATTTATCAGTACGGTATGGTATTTGTGAGAAGAATTTAGCCCATGCAAGGAGAATTCCACCGATTTTTTTCACATAGTTGAAAATAAGAGCGTTGAAGAACAAGAAATTTTGGTTAGCTTTTATGTTATTTCTCTTTATACAAAAAATTTGATTGATGATGCTATATAAGTGATTAAAGATTTAACTGACCACGATACAACAAAATTAACCAAATTTTGTCTTCACTCCACTTTCTTCACTTTTGATTGTAAATAATTTGAATAAAATGAGGGGGTTGCAATGGGATCTCTTCTGTCACCTATTGTGGCAAAACTATTCATGGAAAAAATTAAAGAAAAAACACTTAGATGTGTACCCCTAAAACCTGAGTGGTGGTATAGATTTCTTGATGTACTAACGTTAACTGGAAACATGGTATGAAACAACTGCATAAATTCCTTGAGCACTTAAATATGTAATCATCACACATAAAATTCACCATGGAGATTGAAGAAAGTGGAATGCTCCCATTTGTTGATGTCTTAATCAAGTGGAATGAGGATGGTTCTCTTGATAGACAAGTTTATTAGAAAAAGACTCACAAGGACATATATATTAGGGTGGACTTGCACCATCACCCTTCTCAGAAGAATGGTGTATTAAATACCTTGATTACACTAGCTCTTAGAATATTTGATAAAAATCACTTACCCTCAGAAGAGAAAAACCTAACCAATGTTCTCAAAAGTAATGGATACAAAAATTAGAAAATTAGATCCGATGCCAAGAGGGCTAATATCTGCTTATTAAGGTCACCTCGGTCCTCAATGTTTTGCAGTAGTGGTAGTAATAAAGCTTTCTTACCACACATTTCTAGGGCTACTGATAGGATTTCCAGGATATTAAGAAAAAATGGTATAAAAACTTGTTTCAGACCTATAAAAACTATAAGAAACAAATTAAAAAACCCTAAAGACCCAATATATCCCAACTTAAGAAAAGGGGGATACTCCATACTATGTGCTTGCTGTAAAACATACATTGGGTACTACATGCCCATTGTAAAGATTTAGAGTATACCTGGGTTGGAAAATTAGCTTTGGGAGAAAATGAAGACATCACAAAACATGCCATTTGCATCGACAACACAAAATTAATAGCAATAGAATCACACTACACAAACAAGAAATTACGTGAAGCCGTCGAGATTGGAAAACATACAAACAACCTAAATCGTGACGATGGGTGGAAACTAAGTCAATCATGGAAACCCATGTTGCATAATTTGACATTCCCTCCCCCTTCGGAAAGCATTCGTTGAATTATTGTGTCTGCCCTTTCTTTCCATTTCCTGTTTCTTTGTGTTTATCCTTTATTTTACCTTTCATGTTCGCGCTAATTGTGCGGTTGAATTTTTCTCCCCCCCCTCCCCCCCTCATAATTTTTCATTTATTTCACTATTTTTTTGTGTTTTGTCCACTTCTCCTTATTAGCATTTTTTTAATTTATTTTATTTCACTGATAGGATTTCCAGGATATTAAGAAAAAATGGTATAAAAACTTGTTTTAGACCTGTAAAAACTATAAGAAACAAATTAAAAAAACCTAAAGATCCAATCTATCCCAACTTAAGAAAAGGGGGATACTCCATACCGTGTGCTTGTGGTAAAACATACATCAGGTACTACATGACCATTGTAAAGACTTAGAGTATACCCGGGTTGGAAAATTAGCTTTGGCAGAACATGAAGACATAAAAAAACATGCCATTTGCGTCGAAAGGGTCGTACAAAATTAATAACAATAGAATCATACTACACAAACAAGAAATTATGTGAAGCCTTCGAGATTGAAAAACATACAAACAACCTAAATCATGAGGATGGGTGGAAACTATGTCAATCACGGAAACTCATGTTGCATAATTTGACATTCCCTCCCCCTTCGGAAAGTGTTCGTTGAATTATTGTGTCTGCCCTTTCTTTCCACTTCCTGTTTCTCTGTGTTTGTCCTTTATTTTAGCTTTCATGTTCACGCTAATTGTGTGGTTTAATTTTTCTCCCCCCCCTCATAATTTTTCATTTATTTCACTTCTTTTTTGTGTTTTGTCCACTTCCCCTTATTATCATTTTTTGAATTTATTTTATTTTACTGATAGGATTTCCAGGATATTAAGAAAAAATGGTATAAAAACTTGTTTTAGACCTGTAAAAACTATAAGAAACAAATTAAAAAACCCTAAAGACCCAATCTATCCCAACTTAAGAAAAGGGGGATACTCCATACCGTGTGCTTGCTGTAAAACATACATCGGGTACTACATGACCATTGTAAAGACTTAGAGTATACCCGAGTTGGAAAATCAGCTTTGGCAGAACATGAAGACATCACAAAACATGCCATTTGCATCAACAACACAAAATTGATAGTAATAGAATCACACTACACAAACAAGAAATTACGTGAAGCTATTGAGATTGAAAAACATACAAACAACCTAAATCATGACGATAGGTGGAAACTAAGTCAATCATGGAAACCCATGTTGCATAATTTGACATTCCCTCCCCCTTCGGAAAGCGTTCGTTCAATTATTTTGTCTGCCCTTTCTTTCCGTTTCCTTTTTCTCTGTGTTTGTCCTTTATTTTACCTTTCATGTTCACGCTAATTATGCGGTTGAGTTTTTCATTTATTTCACTTCTTTTTTTAATTTTGTCCACTTCTCCTTATTATCATTTTTTGACTTTATTTTATTTATTTTATTTTACATTATATTATTAACTTCATTACTCTTTTTCTTCTTATTTTATTTTCACATCTTTTTGGGAACGACATGTCTCTTGGAAAATTGATTATTTAAAATAATTCATTTTCCATCTCTGATCTCAAGCAAAAGCTTCACCCTGATGATGGTTCCGGTACTGGAACCAAAATGCTGGTATTAATCCTCCCTATATAGTGCATCCAGAAAATTCCATTTCACCTCTGACCTGCAAGATGAATCTTAAATCTTTGTCTTACAACCTTCCATCAAATGAATCTTTTTCCAATTTGAATATCTTAGGTGTGTTATTTTATCTTCCCAGCTTGGCCTTAATGATAATGTTTAACCTATAGAATACTAGATATAAGCAAGTCAATTGTATTTCATAAATTGCATGGCATTCTCATGATATCTCATTCAAAATATCAACACTAAAGCACCTAAGGCTTCCTAAAATATATCTAAAACAGTTACATGTCAGTTAGCTCAGTGTAGAATGTTAAAGAGGTGACCACATTATAGAACATGTACTTACAAAGGGGGTTGCACATGTTGGAAACCATGACGTGCAAAGAGACAAACAATCATATAAATAAGAGCAATAACAGTAGTGATAACAAAAATAATAACAATACTAGTAACAACATAGATGTAATAGAACTAAAATAGAGAAAAAACACCGATCAAGTGAGAAAGCACAATAAAAATCATGTAAAGTAGAGTCACATAAAGGCATACAATTACAAACATGGGACAACCATAGTTTCATAAGACAATCAAAGCACTTAGGTCGCATACAAGAGAATAAATGTCACACAAGAAGGTGTAGATCCAAAAACATGGGACATCCACATTGTCACAAGACAAGTAAGGCACTCAAGCCACATAAAATGAAGCATACAAATAGTTAAAAAAAGAACTAGCAATCATATGTAGTAAATAATAATGTCAGATAGTGATAAAATCAATAAGTAGTAAGAGAGCATATAAAGCAGTATATGTCAGTGATGTATAATAATGTAGTAAAGTATAGTTAATCTAATCTAGGAGGACATATAAATGCATAAAATAAGTGTACTAAGACAACATGTAAATGAGATAAGTAAATAAACTAATGAAATTAAAAACCCTAATGTGCAAGAAGGGAAAGGAAAGAACTCAACTGATAAGTAGATGACTATCTTAGACTGTGTCGCAGTGATGTATACTGAAAAATCAGAAAGTAGGAATGACTATGTAGGAGTGCTGAAAAGGACAGATCTGGATGTCGTGCCTAGACTGGGGCACCTGAAAGAGGACTAGGGCACCCGTGGGTGCTCTGGTAAGGAATATGGGTGCCTTGGTCTGGGAAAAATGTCTAGAACTGGTGCTCACAGGGTTGGAAGGTGATGTGAAACTCTAACTGTCTATCACATTAATTTTTATGTACTACACCAAATGCTCCAAATATTCCAAGAGGAAGAAATAACCTGTAAAAGACCAAAAGGAAGTATCAAAACCCTAAAAAAGAAAGATGTAGAATGAATGGGTCAGACTGACCTCAGCTGCCACAATAGTGGGCTTACTAACTGAGCATTGCACTACATTTCAGACCCAGATGTAGTTTAGTGTGTGTGTGTGCATGTCATGCCCTAAGTGTTCTTGTGTCAGTCACACTTTGTGAAGTAGCGAGAAATAACTAAATGTAGAAAATGTAATAGAATGTGTGCATGAAATAGAATAGAATCCCTCCCCCTATGAAGTGTGATGCAAATGTCCTAGCTTGTGCCTTGATGATGGAGCTATGTGGATGCCAATGCAATAGATGGATGCAACTCTAGATGGAGTGATAGTAGTGTATGATGCTAGGTCCCTCATTATGGTCTCATAACTTTATATTTATAGGGTTCTCTTGCTCTAATTTTGTAATTAACCCCGAAAAGGCCAACCACAAGAAAGATAAAGATGAAAAATGGCTAGAAGAGGCCCAAAAAGTGGTGGGAAAGTGCTAGAAGGATCAGGGCACCCCCAGGTGGGACCAGGGTGCCCATGGGTGCCCAGTACTAAATCTGGGTGCCCCAGCTGAGGCTAAAATAATGTGGGATGTCTGAAAATGGCTGGGCATATGGGTGTAATAGGTCACAAATTATGAAATAAAATAAACAAGATGGCTAAAGGATGGGGGTTAATTAGTACTTTCTTTACTCAAGAACCTTCTAAATAGTAGTATGAGACCGGGATAAATAAAATGTCTAAAGTGCATGATTTTGTGACTACATTTTCCCCCCACTTTATGTTGGTGAGCAGAAATCTCGGTAACATAAAGTAGATAGAGATGTGTACCTGATGTCCATGAAGAGTGTAGTAGAAGCGTGCCGAAGGACTAGACAAAAGCGTGGAATGATAAAAATATGGAGGAGCATGGAAACTATAGATGAAAAATGTGCAAAGAAAAAGTGATGAGAGTGAACCTAGGGTGAAACGTGTGTGTGTAGCTGCCGCATAGTGTAGTGTACCTGCATGGTGTAGTGTGTGTGCTATAGTGTGCTACCACATAGTGTTGTTTTTCATTTTGTTGTTGTTGTTTGCCCCCATTTGACTGCTTGTTTCTCATATGGCCAGACCTGCAAGGAGAAAATGATCAAGTAGTCAAATATGTATGTATGTAAGTGTAAAAATGCTATGTAAAAGACACATGTGTATGTAAAAAATATGCAAATGTAAAATGGAAAATGTAAATGTAAATGTAAATGTAAATGGAACATGTGCACCTGATCCATGTCGAGAAAGAGTGTAGAAGGATATCCTGTACTGCGAGTTTTTTGGGTGATCTCATGCCATAGGCTGAAGAAGTGTAGGGAGGAAATGCTCTGTGTCCTCCAAGCTCTAACCACTTCCTAAATGTGTGTGAAGAGATCTCTGTACTGTCCTAGTTTTTTGGGTGATCCTGATGCCACTGCCAAAGTAGTGTAGGGAGGCACACCCATTGTAACCTCCAAGCATGTAACTGCTTCCCAGAAATGCTAAGGACACCATGTCCTGTAAAATCCATTGTGTATGGGGTTCGTAGACTGGTCTGAACCCACTCGCTGAATATAACTGAACCAAAATGGTGTAGAATCTTTGTGTTAGTATGTAAACCCCCAAATGATGCCCCCCTCTTTGGGGGCGCATGCAACATCACTGATAGGAGACATGTGGCCCCAAAAGAGGACCAACCACATGTACATTGTAACCCTGGAAAGTGCTTGGTAGAAACCAAGGCACGCACAAACAAGAAGGCTAGCCAAAGACAAGTGAAAACATGCATGCATGAAGAAAACAATGTATAAGCTACACAAACAATGTAAAAGCTACCAAGAAATGTAATGTAAACATGCAAGAAGACAAGTATGCCACACAAAGTGGGTTGCAAACATGGGACATCACTCATGATGTTGCAAGACATGCAAGGCCATCATGGCCACAAACAATAGACAAGTGTGCACACCAAACATAGGGCAAATCCCAAACAATAGCAAACAAAGAGACAAAGACAATGTAACAAACAAGTATGGAAACCAATATCCCTGCATAAAAAATGTTGCACATGAAGCACCCATTAGCATGTTAGAAAGATAGCTAGTATGTCAAAAGTGTGTATAAGCAAGTAATGTAAAGTGCTAAGTACAAAATGAAACAATAACACCTGGAAGAGATGAATGTGGATGCCCCCAGTGACCAGTGTAGGAAGGGTAGAAGGTGAGCATCCATGTTGCATGTAAGAGACCTGTATCTGTGATCACAACTAGAAGAAGGCATGAACACACATGTGTGTATGATATAGATAAATGACATACAAGTAATCAAACTAGCATGTGTAATAAAGTGACCATGAACAAACAAAAGTAAGCAAGAGTATAAAAACCATAGTATGCAGTATGTTGTGGATGGATGGAATGGAATGCAATATGGAGTGATAGGATCCATGTGCCCCCCGAGTGGATGGAAATGTATGTAGTGAGGTTCATTTTGTTTTCCCCCTCAGCAGTCAAGAATGAACCGTAAATGAGAGTGCGTCATCGGGAAATGGTCGAGTAGTGTGTTGTGTCTAGCGTGTTGTGATGAAATGTGTATATATAGTGGTGATGATATGCGACATGTAGAATAGATGTGCGTGACCTTATATCCTAAGTGCATACTAGGATGAGATGAAATGTGGAGTGATGATTTATCCCTAAGCGTATATCACTATAAGATGAATGGATGAGTGTGATTTAACCTAAGGTGTATATCACTACAAGATGTAAAGAGGTGATGATTTAGCCTAAAGGTATGACAAGATGAATAACCTAAGTGATGTAACCTAGGTGTATACCACTACTAAGATGATAGAATAGGTGATTTAGCCTAAAGCGTATGTACTACCTAGTAGGGATGTGATGTAACCTAAGGTGTAATAGGTGATGATTTAGCCTAAAGTGTATGTCACTAAGCTAGTAATGTCACATGATGAAAGGTGGAATAGTAAATGTGTGGTGAGCATGTAGGGTCCATTTGATTTGTAAACCCTTGGCAGTCGAGTATGGACCGAGGAACTAAAGTGCGACATCGGGTGGTGAGTGCAGCATGTAGAAGACAATGTAATATATATAAGGATAAAATCCGACCATATGATGAGTGGTATATGTAAGGATGTAATGTGTAGAATGTGTAAATATGCTATGTGTAAAATGTAAATAATATGTGTATATGTGTAAATTGTAATGTAGAATAGAAACATGTATATGTATGTAGATAAAATAGTGTGAATGTAATGTTAGATGTAGGATATATGATGAAGATAGTAGAATATGTGTGAAAATACATGTAGGTAGTATGTATGGTATGTAGATGTATGCAAATATCATGATGTATGAGGTGAAGAGACAAATGATTCAAAAAATGTTGTAGAATATAATGACATAATGTGTGATGAAGTGTAATGTGTAATGCCTATAGTGTAGTGTGTGGGGTTCAATGTAGTATTAATCCCTCAAGAGTCAAGTGTGAACCGAAGCACAAGAGTGTGTCATCGGGTAATGACGCTAGAATATATGATGAGTATGCCTATGTGAGAAGATATGCATGTATGTGAATGTGAAAGTATGATGATTGTGTGACTATGCTATAGATAGTGAGAGGGGGGAAGGTGAAGTGATCATGCCCCCCAAGCATGTGTGAATACAAATGAACTATCCAATGATGGTGAAGGATGGAATGTCCTTCATCTGAACTGCACAAGGTGAAAGTGTGTGACCATGCTCTAATAAGTGGAGGTATAGTAGGACAAACATGCTATAGTGGTGAATGAATCCTATGTGCATGTGATGGATGAATGTATGATGAATGCTGTGGTGCAAAAAATGTGTTGGTGATGGAGATCTATGTGATATTGAAATGTGAAGGTGAAGAAGACTCATGTGGAATGCAAAACGAGGTGGTGATCCTATGCATCACGATTTAGTAACTATGTTGTGAGGAATAGGCCTATACCAATGCATATGATAGTGGAGCGACCCATGGTCATGATCCAGATGATACATGAACTGTAGTAAAAGATAGGAGTAGATTACAACATGGTTTTAGAGTAACATAATGTGATGTGGGTGAGATGAAGTATAGAGGTGCAAAACTAGATCTCCATGTGAGGAGATGGCCACCTAGATGGAGGGACTCCATCAATAGAGATGACCTGATTATTGTAAATAAATTTGACTATAGATGATTCATAGAAATGTTGCTCTGATAGATTTTGAGTGAGGGAATCCAATTGAGACTGGAAGCATGTTCACATCCCTCAACTATGTTTCCTAATTGAACAAGGTGTATATTGCATCAAGTAATTTGACCAACTTATGTGTGTGACTTAACACCACCCAAAGGTTTTTTAAAGGGTATGCCAACTTGATGGATCAAAAGGATACGTAGATAGCCTTTTGAAGCAACATAGAACAAACTAATTATTGCCATGATGGGTCAATCTACTTGTTTTTGACCCATGTTGAGCCAATAGATGAGAGGTGTGGATGTGCAAATGGGCTCACATGTAAACTACATGTTGATAATTAGATGTTGGAAATGGAGATTATTGGTGGCTAAACTTTGTGTTAGAAATAAGAAATTGTCAAGCTCTGGACTTCAGAAGGAGAAATGATTGTGACAAAGATGAACTGAGGTTGAAAAAGTGATACCACATGTATTTGGTCCAATTGTTAAAAATTTAAGTTGGTTTGTGAAATTGACATTGTAGTAGAAGTTGGATTTGATTCTGATGAAGCTCAATTTGTCTGAAAGTGTTGTCCAAGAAAATTTTATTTGATGAAATGTCAGACTAATTTTCTTCTACAAAATGAAAGTGGCACATAGGTACACTGCCTTAATGATGAATGCTCAAATAGAATTTACAAAAAATTAGCCATTTGGATAAGGCCTCAAGTTGATAGAGGGCATGGAGGTAATAAGATGTACTATTCATCAAGTGAGGGATGTAGAAAATCCTTACCTCCAGTGGTGTGCTTTCATTAATAAATTTTGACCCAATCTAACGTAATGAGTAGTGGTCGAACACACCTATGGAATAGGATTACTAGTTTACAGTGGTTTTTTATCACAATGGGAATTAAGTTGAAAAAGGATTGCCAAGATGAAATTACATGGTCTTACACTTGTGATAAATAGTGGCATACAGTTAATTTGTAGGAGATTTCCTAGGATTAGAAGAGTTTAGTTTCATACTAAACAACTTGAGAGTATGCAATCAGTTGAACAAATGCTAATGGATCTTTTAATTGGATTAATTTCTTATGTACCTTGCCTTAATAGATTTTATATGAAAAAGCTACTAATAAAATAGTGAGAAAGTTAGACCAATTTGGTAACTTGTTCTTTATTTCATAGATCAAATCAGATACAGTGTGAATTAGGTGGAACACTAAAGAACTGTCTCATTGGGCAACATATCTTAGACCAAGATAATGGGCCCTATAACTGAATAATGGCAAGTATATGGCTAGAATGTGATGTGAGTATATTTTTGAATGTAACCAAGATAATATGATCAATGCATTGCATACTCTTGTAAACTATGAGGTAATTAGGTACAAATATGTTTTTAATGAACAATGATCTAGAATCCACATATGACCATACAAGGCATGACTAGAATAGAATTTATGAAGAAATAGTGTTAGAACGGGTCAAGTGGTGGCCATTTAATTGTATACTTAGAGATATGTACAAACTTAGTCTTCATAGGACATGAAATCTTGGTGGGAACAATATCAGACAGTTGAATGAGTGGTCCTGAAAGATCTATGAGCCCTCAAATGAGTAGTAAATGTGATCTAAATGGGATAGCTGAAATGATTCTTCTAAATGTCCAATCTATTTGTCTCTCCATTAAAAGCCATGGTCAACATCATTATGAGGAACAGAGTTGAACCTATGCAAACAACATTACAAATTTGACATGGAACCATTGATTGGAGTGTAATTTTAAATAATTCCATAGAGGAACATGATGTTGGATAGACCTTCATTCAGGATGAAGGGGTCTTAAAAGTGTCAACCATAAGTGCATAAATGTAATCAAATTGAATTCAAGGACAATTTTCTTAGAGTTTGACACATCTTATGAACATTTGACCCATGATATGGGTTTTCAAAAATGATCACAAGCCAGTAATTCACTACCCAGCCTTGGTACCACTTGAATCAAAATGTATGCACCTTAAAACATACCTAATATGGGTCAGAAAGATGGCAAAATTTCATGGAAAAATTGAATCTCAATGATATAAAAGGCTCTATTGGTAGTTCAAAAAACACCATTGTAATGAAATTACTTGTATAATTCAGATTATGAGCAGCAATAGAACACCAAATAACACAATATTTCAGAATAATGATCTCAATATGCAATTAAAATAGCTTTCCACTTCGAGGGGGCAACCTCCAAACCATATAATAAGACTCAAATGCTCGAATGATAATGAACTACTACCTACAATCCCCTATATATACTATTCATATGTTATGGCCATCACCAAGGCCGACCTATTAAGCATGAGAAAGTATAAATGATATAATAAAATGATATGGTAAGCCACAAGTCGGCTACTCATATCCTAATACAAGCAATAGGTTAAGGGCATAGCATGCCCTTCCCCTTCAAACCAATGTTGTCCTCAACATTGAATAATCCTGGATGTTGCTGCAGAAAACCTTCATCCTCCCAGGTCACATCTTCTATGCTCAGATTCTTCCACTTGATCAGATATTCCTTAATGTCTCTAGTTCTCAGCCTCTTAGTACGTGTTTGTAGAATCTTCTCTGGCTCCAAAATGATTCTTCCTTCCTCATCAAGTTCTGGTAACTTTGTCTGGGCTTCAAATTTCTGTCCAATAACCTTCTTCAGGCAAGGAAACATGGAATACTGGGTGTATGTGTGAAGATTGAGGCAACTCTAGTTTATAAGCAACACTTCCAATTTTCTGTAGAACCTGATAAGGGCCATAATATTTAGGAGAAAGTTTTTGTCCTTTTTCTGTTGGTTTCGAGACATTTGTTTGTAAGGCTGGAGACGTACAAAAACCCAGTCACCAATTTCAAAATGTCTTTCACTACGGTGTTGATCTGCTTGTTGTTTCATCCTGTTTTGTGCCAATGCCAAATTCTCCTTCAAACTAGCCAAAACCTGTTGTTGATGTTGAATGTGTTCCTCAACATCTCTGACCTTAGTTTGCACCCTCAAGGAAGAAGTGATAGATGGTGGATGGTAACCATATAATGCTAAAAATGGGGTCATTTGAGAAGAGGTATGAAAAGATGTGTTATACCACCATTCTGCCAAGTGGTAGCCATTTAACCCATCATTCTTGCTTATCTGATACAACACAACGTAGATACCCCTCTAAGCATTTGTTGACCACTTCCTGTTTCCCATTAGTTTGAGGATGATAAGATGAACTGTGAGCTAGTTGAGTACCCAAACATGAAAATAATTTTGTCCAAAAATTACTTGTGAAAATAGGATCACGATCACTTACAATTATCTTTGGGGTTCCATGTAGCTTTTGAACTGTCTCCAAAAAAATAGCTATGACTGTACTGGTTGCAAATGGATGTGATAGGGCACAAAAATGGGCATATTTTGTGAGCCTATCCACAATCACCAAAATAACATTCTTACCCTCTGAACAAGGCAATCCTGTGATGAAATCCATGGAGACCTCCTCCCATCTCTGGCTAGGAATTGGTAAGGGTTGCAATAGACCTGGTGTCTTAATTGTTTCACCTTTGTTCTGTTGGCATACCAAACACTCTAATACAAATTTTTTTACATCACCCTTGAGTCCTTCCCAAAATAATTATCTTTTTATTCTATGATATGTCTTCAAGAACCTAGAGTGTCCTCTAACAGGTGATGCATGTAGCTCTACAAGAATCTTATGCTTCAACTCAGAATCTTTACACAAGTATAACCTGTCCTTGTACCATAGGGCATTACCTTTCCACTCAAATTTGTTAGATGTTATAGATCCTTGCTTGATATTCTGTATTAGAGATTGTGTATCCTTGTCCTGATCCCATTCCAATCTTGCTTCATCTACCCAATCAGCCTTCAACATGGACATTGCACATAGTAATGCATCTGCTGATGTATCCCTTCTAGACAACGCATCGGCTACTACATTTTCTTTACCCTTTTTGTATATGATTTCAAAATCATAACCCAACATTTTTGTTACCCACTTTTTTGTTCCTCAGATGATAACCTTTGCTCCAAAAAGTATTTGAGACTATCATGATCAGTTTTTACCTTGAAGTGTCTACCCATGAGATAGGGCCTCCATTGCTTGACCGCATGAAGAATAGCCATCATTTCTTTCTCATAGACAGGTTTGAAGATATTTTCCTTTGAATTGGTGACTCTCAAATATAGTTGGTCTTCATGTTTGCATTAGAACTACTCAAAATCTAGATCATGAAGCATCACATTCAACAATGAAGGTTTTTGAGAAGTTGGGAGTAGCCAAAACTGGGGTGGTGCACATGGCTCCCTTCAACTGCTCAAAGGATTTAGTGGCTGTGTTTGTCCAATGGAAGGCATCCTTCTTTAGCAATGCAGTGAGTGGAGCTGTTATTCTACCATATCCCCTCACAAATCTTCTGTAGTACCTTGTTAGTCCTAGGAACCCACGAATATTTTTGAGAGTTTTGGGCCTTGGCCATTCCACCATAGCTTTGATCTTCTGAGGATCAACTTTGACACCTTCATGGGATACAATGTGACCCAAGTACTCTACCTCTTGTACACCAAAAGAACATTTGGATGGCTTTGCATAGAGTATGTTTCTCCAAAACTTCCAACACTTTATTTACATGTTGTAAGTGTTCTTCCCATGTCTTACTATAAATCAATATTTCATCAAAGAAAACTAATATAAATTTCCTTAAAAAATGGCCTAAAAACAGTGTTCATAAAGCTTTGAAAGGTTGAGGGAGCATTTGTAAGACCAAAAGGCATTACCAAAAACTCATAATGGCCCTCATGAGTCCTGAAAGCCATTTTATGAACATCTTCGTCTTTTATTCTAATTTGATGGTACCCGAACGAAGATATAGTTTTGTGAAATAAATAGCACCATGCAATTCATCAAGTAAATCATCAATTACTGGAATAGGAAACTTATCTTTGATGGTGTACTTGTTGAGTTCTCGGTAACCTGGACACATCCTCCATGTTTGATCCTTCTTACGTACCATGACCACTGGCGAAGAATATGTGCTCTGGCTATGCCTGATGATACCACCTTCAACATTTCCTCCACCATTTTCTTGATCTCACTTTTCTAGGAATATGGGTATCTGTATGGTCTGATGTTAGGTGTTTGGCTCCCTGGAATCAACTAAATGGCATGATCATGATCCCTAACTAGTGGTAGTCCCTTTGGAATTGCATCAAAAACAAATGAGTGAGCATCAACAATCTTTTGAAGATCAGGTGGCATTGAAGACTCTGTATTTTGTACTTCTATGGAAAATAACTTTGCTATAAATCCATCTACTCCTTTTCTGAGAACCTTCTGCATCTTATGAGAGCTAATAATCTGTGGAGACTTAGCTACCATCCCATTCAATTGTATTGTCCTTCCATCTGAATGAAATCGCATGAACAATTATTGGAAATTCATCTCTATAGTACCTAAGGTTGTGAGCCATTGGACACCCAAAACAATATCAGCCCCTCCCATAGAAATAGAAAACATAGGTGAGTCTAACATGTAGTCTCCCATGGAAAGCTTGATACTATGGCACTTTCCTGTGCACTTGACTGTCCCACCATCCGCAATCATAACTTGCATTTCTGGAGTTGGGTAAATAAAACAATTGAGGCGGGAAAGCTAACTTACTATTTATGAAGTTATGAGTACTCCCCGAGTCAATCAACACCATCACCTTCTGTTTTTTGAGATAGCCAATAACCTTGAGTGTTTGAGGAGTACTAATACCTGACAATGCATGGCAAGAAATTGTAGGTTGGTGATCCTCTACTTCATCTTCTACTGGTTCCTCAGCCTCTCCTATAATTTCAGCTTCCTCATCATCCTCATTACCTCCGTCAATATAGAACAACTTCTTCTCAGCACATTTGTGTCCTGGTCCATATTTGCTATCACAGTTAAAACATAATCCTTTTGCTCTCTTTTCTTCCATTTGTTGAGGAGTCAGTCTAATTGGCCTAGCAAATGAAGGGGAAGAGATACTACGGTCTCTGGTGTTAATGAAAGGTGGCCTCCTACTACAAAGAATTTTTTCCTCTGCTCGACGTGCCATGATAATAGAATCAGAAAGCTTGATTGGATTAAACATACGTACCTCATGCTCAATGTGGTCCTTAAGACCCCCAAGAAACAGGTCATTCAGATTCTCTTCTGGAATATTCTCCACCCTTAAGGATAGGTTTTGGAATTGATGCACATAATCTTTGACTGATCCTGTTTGTTGTAACTTTGCTAATTGACTAAAGTAGTTCTCTGAAACACTGGAACTATAGTGCAATTGCAACTCCTTGGTAAAAACTGTCCAAGTGACACTGAGACCATTCTTCTGCCTCTGAGCACATAACCAACAATACCAAACAAATTGGTCAGGTTCAAGATATAGGGATGCCAATGTCACCTTTTTTCCTAATGGTGTTTGATGTAACTCAAAGAATTTATCCATTTGATTTATCCAATTCAGGGGATCCTTACCATCAAATTTGCGCATATCCACTTTCGGCATCATGTTCCGTGGTTGCAAATAAGTTAGATTCTGATTGGGCTGGAAAAGTGATCCAACATGGTTATTTTGTCCATGATTTTGAACTGAAGATCCTCCTTGGTTGATATGGGTCAGATTTGGGCCATAATATGTTTACCCTTTACATGTTGCATGATATCATCCAACCGATGATTGATTTGGTCTATGTCTCCTTTAGAGGCCATCTCAGATTGTACATTTCCCAACTCATACTCAAGTTGGCTCACCTTATGATCAACTGAGGTAAACCCTAGTGCTAAGGAATCTATATTTACCCCTTCTGACTCCATCTCTTCAATCACTACCCCATCTTTATCTGGGGTTTTACCCAGAGTAACCGGATTCTTTTTTGCTCTTGTGGAAGGCCCCGCCATGATGTCAAACCTTAGGGTTTAGGGTTTTGATACAAATTTTTTTGAACAGGAAAAAACACAGAGAATATACTAATACTATTTTTTCAGAGATTTCTGAAAATGTAAAGAAATTTGAAAAATTTCCACAAATTTGCACCCTAGGGAGTGATTTTATGAATAAAAACCTAAATTTGTAATAACTTTTGCAAAATAAAGTCAAAAAGTCTGAAATTTTTAGGGAATCTTACTTGAAATTCTTTGCAACTTTGGTAAAAATATTGCCACAAATTCACTGTTTTTCACAGATATGTGGTGGAAACAAAAAATTAGGGTTTTTGCCCTAATTTCGGCCTAGATCGCAGCTCTGATACCACTTGTAATGAAATTACTTGTATAATTCAGATTATGAGCAGCAATAGAACACCAAATAACACAATATTTTAGAATAATGATCTCAATATGCAATTAGAATAGCTTCGCCACTTCGAGGGGGCAACCTCCAAACCATATAATAAGACTCAAATGCTCCAAATGATAATGAAATACTACCTATAATCCCCTATATATACTATTCATATGCTATGGCCATCACCAAGGCCAACCTATTAAGCATGATAAAGTATAAATGATATAATAAAATGATATGGTAAGCCACAAGTCGGCTACTCATATCCTAATACAAGCAATAGGTTAAGGGCGTAGCAATGAGAAGGATATCATCCATGACAAGGGAAATCTAATCTATGGATGACTGATATCTCAAGATATTGATAGAGACACCAAGAATACTTACTGACTAATAGGGCTTCAACCTATCCCATTAATCAATGGAACAATAAAGTGGCAACAATCTTGCAAGTCGAAGCACTTAATTCAATATCTTTGTTACTAAAATGTAACTAAACCAATGTTACTAATGTATAGTTAATCTAATGTAGCGTGGAACATATAATGCAATAACCATATATGCAACCTCAAACAATGTGTCTTTAAATGAGTATCAAGTCATAGCCTTTTGTCTTGCCTTACCGAACATTAAAGATCCAATGGGCAATGCCATATGGTAACATGGAAAGAACTCATTAGTTTTTTAATGTTCTCCTCAATGGCTTGCTCATAACTAGTCCCCCTACACAGTAGGATACGCATGGAAGGTAATCATGCCAAAGTAATCAACAGGAAATGTAACCTCTCACGAAGGACAAACACCAATGATGAAGTCATGGACTGTAAGCATGTCATAGTGTCAGTAAATAATCTGAAGTGGTACCCATGATGCCCAAATCCTACAGTGCCTTGGTCAAGCATAAAAGCATTCCAGAACACTTGAAAAATCACATATCGAAATCACATCTTAAACCCTTAACAATGGTAGTCTTGTTACATGCAAGCTTTCAGTATAGCATGAAGTGTGGAGTGATCTAAGTGAAGTCACAATGGTGGTCCACCTAGAAAAGTGCCAAAAGGAAGTATCAATTGTCAACCATAATAAATAAGTAAATATGCAGATGAATGGATAATAGTGTGAAAGACATAACTTGGACATTATTGTTAACCAATGCTTGCTAATGTGGAATTCATTTCCCACTAAGATATCTTGGACTCGGAAGTAGTTCTGATGTACATTCCTGTTGATGTGCTCCATAGAAAATGTTAAGCCCACACTTTATGATATCATAAAAGCAATCGTAGATGATGTAGATAAGCACCAGTGTTAGAACATGGATGGTGACTTCTTAATCCCTCCCCTATGAAGGGTATAGCAACTTCAGCAGGGCATAAGCTGAGTTCAATTGTATTTTTAGAACTATTTGCATGTCAATGGCATTCATCCAGTTTGTGTGCAACTTCCCAATGAGGTTATAGTAGTGTATGACACTAGGTACCTCATTGGCATGGTCTCATAACTTTATATTTATAGGGGGTCTTGATCTAATTTCATAATTAACCCTGTTAATTATCAATTGATTACCTTGTGCATAGTTACATCATCAAAAAATTGGCTTGTGAACTTCCAGTTCTGAGCCCCACTGAATATGGGAAAGTTTTAAGGTGGGCATTCAAGGATTAGGACACCCCAAGTGGGACAAAGGCGCCCATTTTGAGTCAAAGTCAAGGCTAAATCTGAACCAAAAGTTGAAAAAAAAGTAGTGGATGTACTGGAAATGTGTATGCCTTCTTGATTCTTGTAAAGGTGCAAACATTGATGTGGATATCAAATAAGATTTCATCAATGGGATGAGGTTAATTAGGTACTTTATTCCTATGTCAAGAACCGGTCTAAATAGTAATAGTAAGAGCGGGATAAATAAAATTTATAACCTAAAATGAAAATGTGTAATTTGTGACTACCTATATAAAATAAGGCTCCTGATTACAGTATAAGACTTTCCTGAAGTCAAAATATGCTATATAAAAATGGTAACAATAAGCAAGAATTACATATGAAGACTTAATCTAATACATTTGATAGAATGAACATTGGAAGTCTTGTTGGGCAAGCTGAAATGTTGAACATCTGTAAGACTACCTGTCGTTAGTTAATGGTTAGGTAACATTCTGGAACTGTGTAAATATGGACAACTTGCACAACATAAATTACAACACCCTTGCTTAATGTACAATCATAAATTATGATGATTGGCGTTATTTCTATATCAAAAATATATAATATATTTGATAAGGTGGACAAGCTCTGATGGGCATTGATAAATACTCTTCAATTTCCACTGAAGAAGCATCTTGAGGTAACATTGCACAGAAAGATCGTTTATCCTACTGTATTCCCAAGTGACAATTGCACAAAGATACGGTGGAAGATAGTGCATACCTTTTACAGTTACAACTTTGACCCTGATTCACAGTCAAATTTACTTGAACTTAGTTGACACAAATCGATCCAATGCTACATCTCAGACTCCATGAAGTTCTTTTAAGTGTGTGTAGAATTGTTAACTAGGATTACCCTATTAGTGTAAATTGCACCTTGATAGCATATTAGATCTAGAATTAGAATCTGTATACACCATGTGTCTTGGATCAAATAACTTTCCCTTATCCTATGGTTACGTATGTAGAAGTGATGCAACCCTTGTCCCTTGCCCAATAAATCTATTTGGGATTGTTTTGAAGTGCTTGTAATGGTGCCTTTAGATGCCAGATTAGGTCTATCAAATAGTAATGATTAGAATCTTAAGGTCCCATTTTCAACACATATTGCATTTATATGATCCTACATTTAAATTTTATTATTGACTGATTAGAAGGCTGACCCATACAATACTTAAAACACGCTCCAAAAGCCATAAAATTTGTGTCAATCTAAGAGCATTTCCCTTAAGATAGAAAAAGTTATTGACTGCTTACTCAAGGATCAAGAGTTTTCCTATATTTCATTATTATAATTCTTCTGGTGATCTACAAAGGCCATAAATTAGGGTAATAAATGGAATAAATCTATACTTAGCATACTTCAATATTTTAATAAAAAAGGCAAAAATTTAAGAAACGTAGGAAAAGAGGCCAAAGACAGTCATCAATATTAGTTTTTCTTTCTCAGGAATCATTCAAATAATTGAGTAATTCTTAGGATAATGTACCCAATCCTGTGATTTTTACTACATTCATTTTCCTACATAGGCCTCACAAGATATGAATCCAATAGCATATCCTTGTAAGAATACTCGAAATGAACCATTTAATATGCTTCCTTTAATACCGAACATGTGATTATGATAATATTAATAGAGTGTGAAACAATGAATGCACCACCTATTCAAATTTTTCATTGAATCATATGGGGCATGACATTCTTATTCATAACATTTGATTTACATCTTGTCATTCCGCCTACAAAATTTAAAGGTTGCAAATCCTTTGACTCATGCCAATTCCCACTAAAACTTGTAATTTTAATTACAACTTGAATAAGATCACGTACCATACTATTGTCAGATGCATCACTATTAATGTTCATGAACTAATAAATCCCTACAAATATGGATGTATTCCATGCACTATAGGTATGCAAGATCCAAAATGAAAAAGCCTAACAATAGGGCCATGAACGACTGCCAATTAATGTGTAAATTAGGTTGATCTGACATTAATCGCGCATTCTGAACTGGAAGATGGTCAAGCAGGATATAATATCCCACAAAATGTACACAATCAATAGGAGAGGAGAAGGAACTCTATTAACCAGGCATAAATAGGATCTAACATTGAGATTTACATCCATCAATTCCCTATGTGCCACAAAAAATGTCTCTGCCTTAAAATATGGAAGATTAGATTACACTCATTTAAAACCTTCACTTATCAGAGAGGGGGGGTTGGAACTATTAAGGAATAATGATTGATTGCATGTTTGCAAAATAAATTTCTACAAAACACATGATCAATTAAACCTGGAGTAGTTCAAAATATATAAAATGCATAACCCTTTAAATGGAGCGATTTGCTAAAATTAGGTCACCCTAGAAGAGGATGGACACCAATTTAACAACATGCAGCTATAATTGGATTATGTTATTGAAAGCAAATCAATGGTTGAGTAATGTTATGCAATTATTTTAACATAAAATCCAACACCCACAAATGAGCTCTAGATCTTTTTCTAAGAAACTTAGCTACTATTTGGTGTGATTTTTGCATAACATTGGACCATATTTCTCAAATGTGGGACTTGCGGAACTTGAGATGGCCCTCTGGAGAAAGCTCATTTCTTCTTCCTAAATCCTAATGCTAAACTACTTCTAAGGAAGGAAATGTGACTATCTACTCCTAATCTAATAATTCCAAGGGACTGGGGAGAGAGAGAGAGAGAGAGAGAGAGAGAGAGAGAGAGAGCATGAAAATCAAAGATTCCTACACTAAAGAAGTGATAACACCGAGAGAAGGGAAGTGATCAAAATCTCTACCTTCTTGAAGTGGAGAGAGGTGAGAAAATGGAGAGGGCGGACAGATGCACCACAGACCAGAGTCTGTATATTTCACACAGAACCACTTCAAAACCCATTAAACACAAATCTCCCAGGACCTGCAACATAACATCAGACATTATGCACAATATACCTATGCAATGTGAGAGGCAAGAATAGACAACAAAAATGATATTAAAGGATGGACAAAACGTATAACACGACTTAACAAATTTTATTGCTCCAAGATATTCCACAGTACACCATTAATGGGCAAGAGGAATTATAATGCCATTACAAAGCCAAGGGAGGACTCTTAAACTCTCATTCGACCCTGGAGAATAAAGAGATTTAGGGGAACAGGGAATTTGAAGAGTGAATAACAACTAATTAACCTCTCGAAATGGATACCTCTATTACAATATATAAAAGAATGGGAGAGAGAAGAAGATAAAAGTTTTTGAATCCTACTCTAACCATTTTCTGAGATGAATAAGATTTGTCCCCTTGAATCATTCATTTCGAAAGCTCAACCACTGAAAATCAAATGATCTTTCTTTAAAATTTGCCCTTTGAAATCCATCTTTAGGGACGCGTGGAAATGGTTCCTTGATTCGGCACCTTGAAAGAAGAGGGATCGACGGAAACATATCGAATCTGATCTAGTTTTGAGATAGATGGATCTTGCATTGAAGGCCTAAAGACATTTACTCTATATTCATACCTTACCTAACCTCCTCAAAATTAAAGTCTCATGGACCTCTATGGCGTAGGTGAAGCCGAGACTTTCCAATGGTGACATCAGATTTGAACCTATATTCAGACTCGCACTCTTCATGAGGTCGAAAGATATGTCCCTTCAAAGTTTACAGCATGTATCCCAAGTACAAATGGATAGGGAAAACAGTTTGAAAATGGGTCCCCCTTTTGGTTTGGAGACATGTGGCAGCCGAATTGAGAAAGCTCTAATCGGGCTCGCAAGTCAGCAATTTATCACTTTGCCCTTTTAGACCAGCACAAAACACAAAACTCAAAAACTCTTACAGCCCTGAAGTTCCACCTGGACATGTGGCACCCTTCGATTGGCTAAATAAATGCGCTTCCATATTTATCTTTGTGCCTTTTGAAAAAAGTAAAACTTTCACCTTTTCCTCCAATTCCCCGCTTTCCTTTGACTTGGGCTTGAACATTGCTAAAATATCAGCTTCATGATTTTCTCTATTTAATTGTTTTGAACAAAATTCTGGGGCATGAAATTTGGGATATCAATTTGGTGACTCACAGGGATCATTTACCTATTATTATGAAGAGACCAATGGCCTTGAAGCATCCATTGGGCATGGAATCTCTTGATAAACATGAAACTGATTTGAACCTTTGAAGGTCTGATATCTGAGCCACTGCAAGCCTGACTATATGCCTTTTCTATGTTTTGTCTGACCCTGAGTCTGCACTCTCAATCATAAGGAAATCTTGGAAATGGAATTTCTAAGAGTAGAAAATTATTTTAACTTTGGGAGTTCATCTGTCCCTAAAAGTGGATTGTTTTGAACTGACTTTAGTTTCTCTGCATTTGTTTTCTTTTTTAAATTTGCAACTGTTACATGCAAATGAGATTGTTCTACCGTAAATGTGAAGATGGCCTTAAGCACCTCTAGAGCAATGCGATCAAAATGGCTATACAAATACCAAAGTCATACATGCCTCAAATGAGACATGCAAAGTGTGGATAAGCACTTCTTCTACTGGAAAAAAATTCTACTCCTAGTCCTACACTAACTAGAGAGAAAGAATGCTAAACAAAGCCTGCTACATGCATGGAGAAGTAGCTTCCCTTTCTCAAGAGGTGAAACCATGAAAATTATTTGACACTAAATATAGCTTTGAATGAGTAAAAGAAATGACAATAAGCCGGTCATCCACCCAAATCATCAAGGTATCATCATTAATGGAAAATACACTCTTCAAGCATCTTGCATTAGAATTCTGGAGGTGTTGATGATGACCCTTGGTACTTTGATGCTCATCCTCATGCCCTAGATTAGGCATGACTAGTTTTGGCTTCTCCCTTGGCTCTAATGAAGCCAAGTATCTGATTGGGCACAGTCTGATCCGTTTGGATGTGCCCATATCTCTGAGTTTTAACTCCGAAAATAGATTCCTCCTGCAGGATCCTTCCTGAAGTGGAATGGCGTGGAAGAAGATGGTGAAACTCTTCTACTCTTTCCCTTCCTTAGATTTTGTGAAGAACATGGAAGATCTGAATCTCCCAAACTTGATCTCAAAAGGCTATTATAAGGTGCAGACATGCTGCAAATGAATGTTCTCCTCATGGAACAGCTATTGAAGTATTCCAGTCTTATCCTTTTGGATAATTTGGAGTAGCTTCTCCTTCCTCTTCTGTTTAAAGATGCCATCTTTCACAGTGTCCTCCTGATCTAACTGGATAACCTTCTTCCTCTAGCATGAAGCTACCACTGAAAGATCAAACTCTTCAAACTACTGCTCTGAAGATGGACTGTTTGGGACAGCCATGTCTTCTTTAGCCTCTAGATTTTCCTTCATGATGGGTTCATCAACCAAAATAGGCCCTTCGAATGAGTAAGCAAGAAATTATCAATGATGCTTTCTTCTTCTGCTGTTACAAACTCTGATTTGGTCTCATCCATTTTCTCCTTCCCAATGAAGACTTTGAGCTAGATTGTTCTATCTTGCCTCAAAATTTTTTGTAAGCTAGGATCAACATGGACATCTCTCAGACAAAGTTCATTATGGACACTACACTCCGAGAAACTTGATAATTGATCTTCTTCCTTTCCTTGTTCTTATTCTTATACAAAAACAAGCCTATCATGTCCTAACCACTATTGCGTCTTCAACCTATGGCCTCCTCTGTATGGCTTAACTAGCAAGGGGATCTTTGTAAACCCAAATTTGGGAGCCCAACTCTTCAAATTATCTGTCATTTCATCAATTTGTTGGGCTCCTCTTCATTACTGTTCTCCTTGATTGGATTCTTGAGTATCTTCCCAACATGGGCTCGGGAAAGCAAGGGGAGTGGCTAGGTGTTGGGATTCAACCAGCTCTTATGAAATTGTTTTGGTGGGGAGGGAGGTGGAACTTATTGTTTTTTTGGAGGAGGATTACTGTTTGGAAGGGAAAAGGTATATAGAATTGAGATGAGGTAGAAGACTAAGGAATGGAGAAGATGAAATCAACACTTGGGTCAGAAAGTGAGGATGCTTAACTCTCGCCTCTACTAAAATGTATAAAGATTGAGGGAGAGAAAATGAAATACAATGAGCTGGTGATTGTCTTACCCATTGATAAGGTTTTGTCCGAACTTTGCTCATAAGCCCTAATGTCCTCAATCCACTGTGCAAGTTGGGGTAGCATTCCAATCATGAAGAAAGCTTCTCCTGAGGGTAGAAAGTGTCTTGGAAAAGGGCCTTCCCATAGACAAGGTGCCCTGAAGTCCAATTCTAAAAGCCCTCATAACTAGTTGTTGCCCTAAATGACTAGGGAACCATGTTAGCCTCCATTTTTTTAATCTTCTCCAGTAGACCAACATCCTCTACATAACTATCACCATCAGTATGCGTCCCCTTATTCTTAATAAACATTCATAGTCAAACTGTTTTTGACACTTCTCATATGGGTAAGCATAATGGTCCTAGATCAATGATTATAATGTTGATCTGGAGGAGTTGGGAAATGCATTGGAGGTGGATTGCATTGTCTGCTGTAAGTGTGAGTTCCATGAAGGAAATGAAGTCATGATTACACAACTCCATGGAATGGGAGAAAATGAAAGAGATGGAAGAAGAAAATGGATGAAATGAATGGAAATGGAATGGAAAAGGTCTGCAACTCAGAGAATGGGTTATTTGACCAGATGGAGTCACCAGATATGCTTAAAAGTGCCTCTAAAGGCTGAAATCTTCAACAAGAGCACATCGAACCTGATGAGAGTGAAGTGAGTAAGGTGCTTCAGACTTGTCCCACTGGGTGTGCCAAAACTATTAACACAAAATCACAACACCCCCAAATGAGCTCTAAAAATATAATTTTCTAAGGCAGACTCATTTGATGTGATTTTCATAACATTGGACCATCTTCTCAAGTTCTGGCACTTGCAGACTTGATATGGCCCTCCAGAGAAAGCCGATTTCTTCTTCCTAATCCTAATGCTAAACTACTTCTAAGTGCAAGGAAATAAGACTAATTTACTCTTAATCTAAAAATTCCAAGGAGACCAAGGAGAGAGAGAGAGAGAGCATGAAAATAAAGAAATCCTACACTATAAAGGTGATAACACTGAGAGAAGGGAAGTGTTGGTCACAATCTCAGCTTCCTGAAGTGGAGAGAGGTGAGTAAAGGAGAGGGTGGAAAAGATGCACCAAAGACCAGAGATAGATTTCACACAGAACACCACTTCAAAACCCATTAAACACATCTCCCAGGACCTGCAACAAACATCAGAATATGCACAGTATACCTTGTAATGGTGAGAGGTGAGAAGAGACAACAAAATGAGAAAAGGATGGACAAAACACATCGCAAAACATATTTTATTGCTCTAAGAATTCACACTGTACACCATTAATGGGCAAGAGGCAAGAAAATTCCATTACAAAGCCAAGGGAGGAGGCTTAAAATCCTCATTCGATCCTGGAGAATAAAAGAGAGAGGGGGGCAGGGAAGAAGAATGAACAATAACTAATTAACCTCTCAAAATGATGCCTCTTTTAAAATATATAGAAGAATGGGAGAGAGAAGAAGGAAAGAATAAAATCCTGCTCCAACCACTCTGAGATACACGTTGAATCCCATTTCGAAAGCTCGACCACTAAAAATCAAATGCTTTCGATAAAATTTGTCCCCAAATCCGTCTTTACTGCATGGTTCCTTGATTTGGCACCTTGAAAGAAGAGGGAATGACGATAACATATTGAATCCAATCTGGTTGTTGAGACAGATGGGTCCTGCATTGAAGGCCTGAAAAAGTTTCCTCCATTTTCCCTTACCTAACCTCCTCAAAATTAAAGTCTCATACCTCCATGGTGTAGGTGAGGCCGAGATCTTTCCAATGGTGTCAGATTAGCAATATTTCAAGCCATGAGTCGAAAGATATGCCCCTTCGAATTTTGTATCGGATCTGTATGAATGGACAGGGAAAATAGATTGAAAATAGGTCCCCATTTTGGTTTGCGACACGTGGCAGCCATATTAGAGCAAAAATCAGGCTCACAGGTCAACAATTTATCTCTTTGCCCTTTTGCGTAAAACACAAAACTCAAAAACTCCTATAGCCCCGAAGCTCCACCTGGACACGTGGCACTCTTTTATTGGACGGGGGATGCGCTTCCATCTTTATCTTTGTGCCTTTTGAAAAAAGGAAAAATTTTACCTCTTCCTCTGATTCCCCACTTTCCTTTAACTTGGGCTCGAACGCTAACTTTTTCCCTCCATATTTTCTTTTGTGCAGGGTTTGTTCTGACCACATTTTCCAGGGGTGAATTTGGGATAACACTTGTCTCTTGCTACAACAAGATATCCCTTGGTAACCTTTCACGATTAGGTTGTGAATATAAACATGTTGCCAGATTCACCTAGTTGTCCTACATAAATTATATTTCTCCTGAGGCTTGGCACATTCCTCAATTTCAATATCCATGTATTTTCCATTCTATAATTTTATCTTAACTTCTCCTTTACTAATAATATTACATGGTTCATCATCTCCTAAATAAACATGCCCAAATTACCCTAGACATAATTTTGAAATAACCCTTAATAGGGGTAGCATGGAAAGAATATCTTGAATCTAAAACCCATGATTCAATTTTACTATCCAAGGAGAGACTAAGGGAATCTTGTATTACCTCAGAAGATGCAACATTTTCCTCTTTACCTTTCTCTAGGACATTCTCTTTGTTTTCCTTGAACCAACAATCCTTCTTTACATGTCCTTTCTTCCACAATTCCAACAGGTTATTCCTTTACCTCTATATTTAGATATGCCATTCTTAGACTTTGATTTCCCATTATTCTTGCTCTTAGATCTCTCCTTCTTCCTTCCTCTAATTTCTACATTCAAAGAATTTCTAGATGATAATTCTCCTATACTTTTCCTGCGTATTTCTTCATTTGGGATTATACTAACCACATCATCAAACTTTAAAATATTAGTAGCAGATGTTGTATTACTAACAACCATTACCAAGTTATCCCAACTATCTGGAAAAGAGCATAGAAATAAAAGTTCTTTCACTTCATCATCAAACAAAATATTCACTAATTTTAATTGATTTACAATAGACCGGAAATCATTCAAATGACTTGATGCAAATTCACCTTCTTGCATCTTTGAATTAAATAATTTCTTCATCAAATAAAATTTATTTGAAGCAATATATTTTTCATATAAATTAGCTAAATATTTCATCAAATCTACCTTGGTTGCTTCTTTGGTAATATTCGAAGCCACAGATGTTGTCAAGATCAATCTTATAGATCCAAGAGCCTTTCTTTCAAGAATTTTCCATTCTTCACCAGTCATCTTTGTAGGTATTTCCTTCTCATCCAATGGTAAGTAAGAGATCTTTCTGATACATTTAATCTTCCACCTGCATCTTCCACAATTGATAATTACGACCATTAAATTTATCAACTCTGTATTTTCCATCTTCTGTCATTGTTGTAGCTCCCACTCAATCAGAAATCCCTCTGTGAGTAAATTTTTCAACACAAAAAAAACCATCAAACAAAAAAGTTGTGATACCAGTTTTTGGGGTTAATCACACCAATTGTACAGACATATATTCAAATATAAACATACAAGCAATAAAAGTGGAAATAAAACAAAAGAAATAATACACAAAATACAATGTAGTTCACCCAGTGTGGGCTACGTCAACCAAGAAACAACCAATATATTATTCAAAGCTTTAACAAAGGATATATAATGAAGATCTACAATCTTCTACACCTCTCCCAGATGTAAAGTACTTTCTTCCTCACAAGCTTCTCTTTTTCTCTCTCCAAGAATTCCTTCTTACAATTCTTCTAATTCTTAATGAGTTCACTCTTCTAACCCTAGCTTTCTAGCTTATATATACATATACAAACTTAGGGCACTTTAGTTATGCAATTACAATCATTATATCACCTTTATATCAAAGGTTAGATCTAATTACCATGACTTAAATAAAAGCAATTGCATGCACAAGTAACCGATGCTCGGTTCCTACTTGCCTTAACCGATATTGGTTCCTACTTGCTTGACCGATGTCGTTCCCTAGGTGACCGACGCCGGTTACTGTGCATTCCAACAAGTTAATAAAGTATGTTATTTGTGAAGCGATTGAGCTCCACAACTCAACACGTTTCATATAGGAGACACATTTTACTACGTGGTAATGGTTATAGTGAATGTCTCGGATCATCATATTTTGTTTAGTGCGACATATAAATAAAAAAGATTATCAATAGTAAACGCACCATGATATGTAAAGTGCAGTGATGATTGGGCATCTTTGTATGGTAACACCAATGTTGCTCCCAAAAATTTCAGGGAGCAGGGTTCCCTCCACTCTTCTATGTTTTTTCCTTGAGGTTCATTCATAAGAGCCCCTATGAACAATCACTCTATGATTCATAGAACAAGATTCAAGTTCCTCGGGATTATGGGTTCTGTGAGTAATAGATGTTCTAAAGATGTACCATGAAGTGCAAAGCACTAGAGTATGTAGGAGATGACATTCATATATTAAGTAATTAAATACTCATAATATGTCAAGTATGGTTACAACGTAGAAATTGCACGTGAGCATTCATAATGTGATGATGTCGTTTTAGGGAGGAGAATATCATTTGAGATGCATCACATTTAGTAGGAAACTTGAGTGGTGATGAAGAAGGAGAGTGGCAAGGGATGAGAGATGTACACCCCCCAAGGAAAATGTTGGAGGCTAAGTTGACGACCCTCTTGAAAGTCACCTGTGGAGCCAATGTAGTCATTTGAATGTGAACTACTTAGAAGGGCATCGAATGTTAGTGTAAATTATTAAGGCAACATACTCTGGAACAACTCTAAAATGAAGGTATTCCCTTTCAACACTCCAAATTTTTAAGTTGGTTTTCATTGATAGTGTTGTTATTGCCAGTGCTTGTGCAATGACACAACCTAGTATTACTCTTATTATTTTCAGAGATGTTCTCAGTGGAACTCACAACTGGTGAGAATCAAACCTTCCTCCTAGCTGAGCATATTTAGTTAGGAACTTAAAATGCCACTGATACACATAATTTGTCATGTGAGACATGGAAGGATAAGAGGATTTACGCAATGAACTTATTTACACAGTATCTTCGAGTTCACACTGATTTTGTTTGTCACGATTATGTTGATCTGTCAAATAAAGAAGTGATAGCATTGGTTCAAGTGCATTCAATAATGCAGTAAGGCAACAATTTTTTTGGTGATAAGATGTGATTATGTCAATTTTTGCCATTGGTGTCAATAATATCTCATAATATTTTGAAAATGGTGTCATGCATGACTTTTTCTTGGCACATTTCAACATGAGTGAATTAATAAGGGGATACAATTGGTGAAGTAAAGGTTTTCTTGATCATCCCAATTTTACACAAAGGCCTCTAATATCTCAAATTCATCCTCTGCCATCTATGATCCATCTATCTTTTGATAATGGCGAAGTTAGATATGTTGACAACATGTCATAATGTGAGTGTGAACCGCTCAAAGGAGAATAGGGGGTAGAGACTACATGAAGGACATGGAAAAGGTGTGGATTTAGCTTATTGAGATCACATATCCAGTAGTCCTATATACATGAATTATATGGCCATTAGCTGAAAAAACATTGATTTTGCAAGGAAGATCAAGAACCACAAAAAGTAAAGGGCAATTAAAATGGGGAGATGGGCTTCATAACATAAAATACAGGTATATGAAGAATAAATTTCAACCATATTGTAAGGGTTGTGACAAAATGGGACAACATTTTCCAATAATCCATTAGCAATGTTTTTTTATGGTAGGCCAATAGTTCATTCTTATGGTTATTTAGCTTATTAGAAATAGCTTACGGCCAGATAAGTTAAAGTTCATTCATTCATATGGTTGATTGTTAAAGTTCATATACAATCAGTGTGTATCTTCCTCGAGGCCTAGATCATATATAGTAAATGGCCATCAAATGATCAATTAAATAATGAAGCACCAATTATTAACGTATCCTGATGTGTAAACTTGTCGTAAATAAAGAGCTTTATGAAGGGCTGACCAGTTTCCTAGCCATTGTGTGTTATGGTATAGGAAATTATATACAACAGTGAAGACATTTAAGACCCAAAATTCACTTAATTTTAATAAAATAGGCTAAAGAAATACCGGTCCATTGATGACATGGTAAACCCAAAATCATCCATATGCAAAAAATATAGCCTAATCATCATTTCGATGACTTTACCAAAATGAGTCTATGCCAATTAAAAAACTAAGGCATGAAACGTTTGCAAATTTATCCCATTATAGTTTGATAACAAATTGACATTGTTCCCCTCTAGTTATCAAATTACATCCCAACATAGATTTCATATTCTAGTAATTAATAACGAAACTCATAATGCCCAGTCAGTCTTATGGAAGGGATGGATTCTTTACAACAACTTGGAATGAAATATTTTAAGTTTTGTTTCACCATGAATTCAGATATGTGGAAACAACTAAAGTATGTGGGTGACTATCCAGGCCAAGAATGAGGGCTTCATACTCAGTAATTTTTCATTAATTTAAGAGAATACTAAGTAATATACAAAGGGGTTATCGTCAATATTTTTTGTGGAGGACATTAAACTAACAATCCCATACCCGGTGCCTTGACATGTAATGAGACCTATCTCTCGTACATAGTCCAACTTTGCACTAGTGTCGATTGTGTAAGTAAGTAAAGTCATGTTTGAAATTGTTGGCATTGCATAACACGTATCAATATCCGATATAGTTGAATACTCAACGTTAGCTCAAAGATTCAGAAGGAAAAATGTGTACACATATTCACTAGCCCAAGAACTTGGACATAAATATTGTTTTAGACAAACGTCTATAGAGATATCATGACCCAATGTGCAATGAACTACAGAGAGGTATATTGTAGTTGAAAAGAAGGTATCGTAACACGATCTACTTTAGCATCTTCTTTTACAAGTCATTATGGTTATCCCAAGCACAATATGTGTCGCATAAGTATCATTACAAGTAGAATGAGGCTACTATTGTGCATAGGTGATTCTAACAAAAATAATTTTTTTATTAAATCTTATTGTAGAGTAACTGATGAGAAACATTGATGTAGTAGATGTTAAGATATAGATAATGACTGCAAGAAAATAAGCATATTAAATGTAGAAACCCTAAGTAAGAGATGAGAGATGGGAAGACTTAGCTAATTTATGCTCAAATGCCTAGGAACTGATCTGAACTAGTGAAAAGTGATGAACAGACTAGGAAGAGTTTTGTTATTGACACACTATAAATTCTAGAACTCAGGAATATAACCAAACGATGGCGCTTGCACCACAACAGGGGTGCCTGGCCATTAGTGCAATGGCACCTGGGGCACTGGAGACCGCTTCTAGATGTTGGTCACTGTGTAGGGGATCTAGGATTTGGTTTTCATGTATGCCACAATGTTGTCATAATTAATCTCTATGTTGATCACCTGTTATTCGCTCCTATGATCACCGAGGGCACCTATAACATGCAAGAACAGAAACTTCACCTGCACAAAGCCATAAACCACTTCAAATCTAAAAAGGAAAGATGCACATATTGGGAGTCAGGATTAACCCTACGTTGCCACCCCCAAGAGTGAACTTACGTTACTGAGCAATGCACTACATCTCAGAATCCATGTAATTCTAGTGTGTGGGTGTGTAGAATTGATGCCCTAGGATGCCCTAGTGCAAGTTATAGCAAATGATAGCGGGTTATAACTAGAATGTAGCAATGTAGTAGACATGTGTGGATGGAATAGAAATGAACTTACCACTTCCTATGCAATGTGTATACAAAGTGATGCAACCCTTGTCCCTTGAATGGATGCTAGATGGATGCCTTTGAATTGATTTAGTGCCTTTGGATCCAAGCTTAGGTGGTGATAGTAATGTTTAGTTCTTGGTCCTTCATTTTGAAAACATAACTATGTATTTATATGATTCCCTTATTTGAATTTCGTAATTGACAACTAGAAGGCCAAACCATAAGTGAAAAATATTCCCAAAAAGAGAGAGTAAGGTAAGAAAGGGTCAGTGGCACCCAGAAGGGATAAGAGCACCTAGGTGTTATTGTCCTAGCTGGGTGTTAGTGTATGAAGCCATAAAAGATAAATGAGTTAAGTTCTAACTAGGTTGTAGGGTGCGTAAGACAAAAGAGAAAGTAAGATACAAAGAAAATAGGCCAAAGATAGTTATCAACCATTAATTTTTTTTCTCAGGAATCATATAAATGTTAGCATGCTTTTAGGGTCTAAAAATCTACCCAAGTACGTGATTTTGTGTCTATAAAAACTTGTGTTAGTCCTGTTAGTTTGAAAAATAATACATACATAATATAGGTAATCAAGCATAATGAGAAAGTAGAAATGGAATATAATGACATAATATCACATGTATAGTGTGGAGGGATGTCAATAAGAGAAGAATGTAAAGAACTATGCTAGCTCTTATTAATGTGTAATGATATGTGTGTCTTGCATTAATCTCAATAGAACTCATGGATACATAATGACTAACAACATATGTCATGTAAATTTCTAACAATTCAAGCTATGTGTACTGGTACTAGTTTTGTACTTTTGCAAATATATGCTTTTTTCGTATCAATGAATATGAATATGTACAAAGAGAGGGGAAGCACAAGAGATACCTGATGAGGGATTTATGATGAGTAAGACCTAATCCAAGAGACGCGAGAGGCAAGGGCCTCAAGTGTGTCAATGAAGAATGGGCATACACAAGTGGTGCCATACCAATATCATGTGCCATAGAAACCCAAGTAGAGAGCAAGGTGGACTAGATCCATGAGTTACAATGTGTGATGGGGTAGATCTATGAGGAGGGATCTGTTGGTGTTAGGTATTTTTTTCCTTTATTTATTTACATGAAATTTTCCACCTCACACATGGAGAGTCATCGCACTCAGGTGAATCTTAGGTGTCATTAGGAGTTATATGGCATATTCCTCATAAAATTTGTCATATGTGTCAATGTGTGTCATATAAAAGTTACATTCCATTTCTGGATTATAACTCATTTCTCCCTTGTGGAGGTATGATGAGTCTTGCATTGGGAGTTACATAGCACTCCTACTTGTATTATTTTATTCTGATCTATGAGAATGTTAGATCAATTTTCCCTTATGCATGAATATTTTGTTTATGGTTAATTTATTTTTTATTACTTAGAACACATGTTCATTTCCGTTAGAGTGCGATGATATTGACGTCCACAGACTTCGTTAGATCCTCATGGTTCACTCTCACATGTTATCATAGTTGTGTTATTGATAAATGTGTACTCATTATTAATTATTGTTAAATACTTATAATTTCAAAATTCTTAGCTTCTTGTGCAAGTTTCGTTAATCATTTATTGTTTTTTAATAATTCAATTTAATATTTATTTTTGGAGCTGTTGTTTCGTGATTTTTTCTTTAGTGCATGTCTAGTTAGGATTTTCTCTGCTAGATTTTGCTAATTACAACTAACTTTGGCAAAAAAAACATACTTTGGAGGTATTTAGGTTTTGTTTTTGGTGTTTGGTTATTACATTAAAATTTTGTCCTAGATTTTCTCCTTTTCTTCAAACCTAATTCCTCCTCCCTTCTCTGCTCCTCTTTACCCATGTTTTCTCCTGGCCCTTTGTTGAACCTTCTCTAGCTGTCTTCTAGCTCGGTGAGCTCCAAAACGAGCTCTATCCCTAGCCATTCACTCTCCTAGTCTAGCTCCTTAGCAAGCTCAACAAGTCTTTCTTAGGTCTTCTGAGCTCAGTTCTTAGCTCGTGCATCTTCCCTATACCTAACTCGCTCAACATCGAGATCTTGTTTCTAGCTTGGGTCATAATTGAGTTGGTTTAGAGCTTGTTTTTGGTAAGCTCTTCTTTTTTTTTTGGATTCATTATGGATTCAACTTTGATTATGGGTAGATTTTCATGGTTTTATTGGTGTCTACCTTGGTTTCTTTATATTCTTGTTTATCCCAAAATTTGTCTCCCACCTCCCTCAACTCGACCACATCTAACCAAGCTAACCCCTGCTGAGCTCACACTAGCTTAACCATAACTCGACTTCTTTGCAGACCCTGTTTCCATCTATCTCGCACGAGAACCTTGTTTCCCATCTCGGTATTTACCCTATTGGGCCCGTCCATCCACATGTCATATCTTCTGGTCCATCTTGGCACCATCGCTCCCTCCTTGGAATGGATCTTCTGACCTATTCACATCCGTTCAAACCTCCATACGTGTGTTACAAACCGTCCTCTCCTCTAACCCCTCTACCTCGCTTGGCGAGCTATTCTCAAGCCCCTCACCAAGCCAAGTGGCATCCTTTGACCACTTTTGTTAAGTTTCCCTCCTTTGAGCTTTTAAAGCCTGCCTTTTATTTTTTATCCTGCCGAAGGCAAGGATATTGTCTTCACATTAACAATTAGTCATTTGTATAATTGCTAATAAACATTGTGCCACTTGTATTTAAGTAGGGTTCAACTATAGTTTTATGGTTCAATTTTTTTGTTTTTGGCAAGATTGTATTGGTCATTGCCTTTATTTGACACTGTTGAAGAAAAAAGTGGATGTCCTTAGCCGGTGTCCAGCAATGCATTTAATGCGGTTACTATTTTTGATACATGCTTAGACATTTTGCAGGGCTCGAGGGCTGGCATGATTAATTGGTACATTTAATTAATGACGTTCTTGCTTGCTTCTTCATCAAACTAGAGGGATGATACATAAATCTCAAGAATAGCTAGCTTGCCAGAGAGTTTTTTTTTTTATTTCTACTTTCTTTGTCATTGACATATTCTGATTCTTGTTTTTCACGGTTGTATATAGGGATAGCCCTATTAGTGTAGGTATAAGACATGATCTGCTCTAATACCCTGTTGGAATATAGTCCACTATTGACACTCCTCGCTCTGAGAAATGCCTTGTTTATTTTTGCTACTCATAAAATATATTTTCTGCATAGAAAAATGGAGAAGGCATGCCTGGTGTATCGCTATTGCACTAGTGGAATTATTGGGCATGCTGTAAAGTTGTTGTGAAGACAATCATGCAGTGCCCTGATTCAATGCAATTAGTATGTTGTCTTTTAGGTTAAAAAACTAGGGACGTTGGCCATCATTTGTGTTCGCATACTCGGCTTCAGACCATACTGATGCGTTAACATCACTCCTCATTATCTGGAAAAACAATGCCCCCTCGAACACACAGAATATAGCCATCGCTACCACAGTCCAAAACCCTGGCATACCAGGGGAGATATGACAAATAGCCAAATATTTAACATTAAAATAAATAAAAACATTGATGCTGCCCCTGGTACACATCCACAGATTGGCGACCCTTCCATGAAATCAGGTGTGCAGTTATCAGAGATCTTTTGCAGTCACCAGGATGCGACACTCCTTCAAACAGGATCGAGCCAGAGCCTTAATTAATCTACTCTAATCTGATTCTCTGTCTGATACCTACCAGCCAGAGATGACTTTAGTGAAAATGTTTGGCCAAGATTTGTTATCTTTCATTTAATGTCATCCTGGACTGTTTATAAGATTGCTAACTCTCAGAGTTTTTAGAGCCATGTTCATTCCAAGGATTTTTATTTTAGAAGCTCAACATTTCAACTGAGATGATAGAAGAGACTATCTTCAGTAGTATGTTGTCATTTGGAAATCGGAGACTACGTGCCATAAATTATTAGAGGCTGTTGCAAACTTCTTGATCCTCCCCACATCGGTATCAGAACATGCTAAAAAAAAACTACTTAATTTTTCTCCTTTATAGAAGATTGATTCCTCCTTATGTCAGAAGCAATCTGGAGTGGGGGAGCACGCTAGTGAGAACTGAGAGTCATAGGAAAAATGCACAAGTAAATGTAAGTTTGCATGTTCTAAGCTTATACAGTTAGACAGCTCTTAAGATCTCAGTCCTATGAGCTATAGAAGTATGTAACATGTAAAATATGCCGCCAAAATGTTTTGGTGATCCTATTGACATTAGTCTTTGATCAGTGGTCTTTTAAATTCTTAATTAAGTTTTTCGTAATAATATATGTGAATTCAGATATTGCAGGTCAAGCCCAGTAATACTCGGTTACCATCGAGTGGGCAGTGGCAAGTTCTATTGGAGCACCCTCAAGTTTTGCCTGAACGACCGGGAAGATGGTCGTTCACTCATGTTGGACGGTTGACTGCAGTCACAGAGGAAGCAGATCTTAACAATCTCACATATTTACAGGGGAAAAAGCACCAGCCCACATTAAAAAGGGGATGTCCTCTTCATCATTTAATGCGGTTATTGTATGTGATGTAAGTTCGTATCTTTCCCATGGCTCGAGGGCATGTATGGTTATTGGTTTTTGAGTTTATTCCTATGCAGTGTTGCGCCAAACTATCATTTTCGAGCCATCATCCCAGAGCACAAATGCATCCAAATATTGGGATATCTTCAAGAGCCATGGGGGATTATGAACAGTTGCATGAATGATATATTTAAGAGGTTGGGTTTTGAATCTGCCAAGTTGTCGTAGTACAATAAGAGGAATACTATAACTTCAAGGGAAACACAAAGCGTTGCAGGATTGGCTCTTCCAGAGGAGCTCGCCAAGCATGCCATTTCTGAGGGTAAGGGGAAATTGAATTGTTATACTGCCTTGTTGAGATCTGAATTTTTTATACTATTATGCAAATCTTACATTCACACTAGGCACGACAACCAGTCCATCTATCACCAGAATGGTCCACTGCTCAATAGACCTAGAAATCGTATCCACTTCTTTGATAAAAAAAATCACGCTTCAATAAATCTTGTTAAGGGCATCCTAGGATTCTCAAATCTATTGTTGCAGGTCATTATTCATACTAGCGCCATTCGTTCTCTTGACCTCTCAGTAGATGCCCTATATAAACTTGGGACTAAACAAACTCATAAGTAAAACCTAGAGCATACTCTAAAAATTGAACAAGCATAAACACAACAAACAAAATGTAAAGGATTAGGCATTGTATATACCATTTTTTTTAATCAGATAAGGGCGATGGACATTATTCCTCATTTCGGGTATTGCAAGCTGGGTAGCGGTTTGAATTGTACAAATTAATCAAAGAAACAATGCATAACTATACACCGAGATGGATATAGATTCAATAATACCCACATAAGACAGATTAATATTTCTCGACTTTGACCACCCACTGAAAAAAAAATCTAAAACATTTATGCACAAAAGAAGTTCCATGCCCTTAAAGTAGAAGATCTACTTGTCGTTCGTGCATGAAATGAAAGTAAAGGACTTCCAACAAATCCATCTCTCTAGAAGTGTAGGTATTAGCATGCTCTACACATATAACCATGACAGAAAACAACCATCAATTTTCCAAGCCAGAATAGAATACATTAAGAGAATTGATATTTAAGTCGTTTGCTTCACAAAATAAGATCGGGTTTTCTCTAATCAATCTGCAAAGTAGAAAAGAGTAAAGGAAAAATAAAAATAAAAAATACTTTAGAAACAAAAAGTTCCCATAACCCCAAAAGGAGAACATTGACAAAATTGACATATCTTAAGAGCAGCAAAGTGTAGCGGGATGTCAATACACAGAACACTATTTGTGATTCAGAGACTTAGAAACAAAAATTCTGATACCCAAAGCATTGAAAAATTCAAAAGAGAATTACGATTGAGAGACACATTACATATTTTCCCTGATAGACCTTCCCACGGGAACCTTCTCCAATCTTGGACCCAATATAAAGTAACTAAGGATCTAACAACAACTATTCAGTCAGCTTAATTTCAGAGACAAAAGAAGCTGAAAGGCCTTCTTTTGTACTATCTGGTAGCACCTGAGACTTCTTTTGTATTGATCGTAAGGCCTGAAACAACAATTAAAGAGATTATGCATTATAAACATAACTTAGTTTCTGTAGGACATGTAATCCATCTTTGTTAATTTACATTGACATATGTGAATCTTGAGCTTTTACCATTCATAGGATTGAGGTATGTCCTTCAGCAATCATGTTTAATCACCAACTCAATTCAAGAGTAAAAATTCCTTCACATGTAAAACAAACAATAATGTGAATGAAAATTATACTTGTTCCTCGAAGGTAATGGCATTGACAACCTGTCAATATAAAAAATTGTTGCATTTTATTGATTATTGGAACTGTGAATCAGAATTCCTTTGCCTCCACGTGAGAGCTCTCCCATCTAGTTAAGTCATAAACAAAAATTGTCATACCCAAAAAAATCCATGCCTTACCTTATTTTAATAACATTCATATGTTAATTTGTTTCTACATTGTGGTAGACTGATGCATTATCCATATTTTCTAAAAAATTATAGCTCCAACAATATTTGCTCATGTATATTCTAGTGAATATCATACTGAGGCTTTCATTCGTACATAAACAACTAGATCATGATCCTCCTCTCTCTAATGTTTGAAAATTGCTTCGTTGACTACCCTCATGAGCATGTTTTGCTTGACTTTTAACTCTTTCCTCTCCTCCAGGATTGCAGCATACTCCCTACTGTAGAGTTTCTGCACAACCAAATCTTTACCTGAGGCATACTCATAATTTGTATAATGACAATTTCCATTTTCAGGTGTAATTTAACAACAATTTCTAGTTGTAAAGCCAAACGCATCAGCCTTTGTTAGCTTCCTCACAGAACCATAAAGACCAAACAACAAATGATTTCAGCATGCATGACAATACATGACAACTGTATTTTTACACAACTAACACTCTCCACTGGATATGACACCTTGCCATGCACTTGTTTAGAAAACATTTGCCAGATTTCACAGGTATTATTAACTGAATAACGCTAGCTCATCTCTTTTGGGAATATTTCAATTTTGGTGTTGACGGGTTTTTTGAATATTTATGCAATGAATCTAAATTCTTCATCTCCCTGATTTGTCTTTACTCAGATCTCTAGTGATATAGTTAAGGGATGTTGTGGCTTTGGTAATTGTGTGTATCAAAAGGTTGAGGGGTACAAGCATTTATTATCCTTCTCAAAATTCTTTATGTCAAAAAATATGTTTACTTTGCTATCATTCTAAAGTATTTGATTTATGTAGAAATGTCATATAGCTCACCGTCCATCTTTGGAAGCCTATTTATACATTCTTGTATGGAAAAGCAATATCTTTTCATTCATTAATGAGAATTTTTTTAATGGAATCAACCTTTACGCCTCTTCTCATGGGCTAGAAATTATATATTCTTCGGTACACTTCTTTCCTTTATCTCAAAAGAAATTCCTTTGTGGAAAGAAGGGTTATAAAGCAATATCATACATTTTATTGATGTTTTAAGTTGAGATATAAATAGATTTATCTAACGCGGTCCAACCTTTGGCAATGGAAGGAATGAGATGGAGAATATTGTATTAATAGGTGGAAGTCCTTTGGATGCTTTTATTTATTCTTCAGTGCTAATTTTTTTTATTTTTGTTATACCTTCACAATATATGTTTATTTTATTTTTCGTATTTGATGTGTTTATATTTTATGCTACACCATACAAATTGTGGAATTCAAAATTTAACTTTGATATTGATGAGATTTCAAATTCTAGACTTATCGCATAACTAAATTTGTTGGTAGTCTACCTTTTTCATGTTCTAAATTTAAGTTTTTCACCTATAAATTTTCAAAATTCCTTCACATAAATGTACATAAGTTTTGTATTTTCACAAATTATAGTTTTGTATTATCACAAATTGCTTATATATATTTGTTATGGAATACTAATTAAACTAATATGTTTACTACTTTTTTAATTTCTTAATTTGATTAGAAAAAGGTGATCCAAACACACTTTAATCAAAAGGACTTGACCTACATGTACAAAAATTGTTTGAATTATATGGCACCGTATTCTACAACACCATAATCATTTCAACATGATCATGAACTTTGGGACAACGGTTCCTTTTCAAAAAACATACAATCACAAGTTCTTTACTTCACATGTTCCTTTCTTCATTCTTAATAAAGTCCTCCTCCACTCTACAAAACTTCATTTTCGACACGATTTGCCATATCATGGCCTTGTTTATATAAGCCTTGTTTTTTAAAACCTAGGTTATATTATTATTAAAACGTAGCCTATGTCATTTTAAAAATAATCTTAGCTTATATAAATTTAAATCTAAGTTAGGATTTAATTTTTAAAAGGAAATTATTATTTTTTAAGAAGGTCATTGATTTTAGAGGTTAGCTAATTTTTTTAAATTAAAGTGTTTTATTTTTTATTATTAATTAAAATAATTAGGCAAAATATTTAAAAATTAACATTATTGGACGTTTCTAACCATGTGCTTGTGAAGGGTGGTTATTCACCTTTGGAGGTCTCTTGGCTTTGTTTGGAGTCAATTTATCCTTTTAATCTAACTCTTATTATTGCTTGTGGGCTTGTGAGATTGTCCGCCACAGCCTTGCGACAAGGGAGTTCCTCACGACGTGAGGTTCTATTTCTCTCACAAATCTTAGTTTTTCTCCCTACTTCTTGTGTTTGCCTTGTTTTGTGCTTGTTACGGTGTTGATTTACTATGATCACTTGTAACTTATTGTGGTCTGCACACTTACACATTTTTACGTCAATAGCAAGGTGAGTGGCCAACTATTTCACGAAGCACAATCGCATTTGATTGTAATCAACACATTAAACTATAAAGCACGTCATAAACAGGGGTGAAAGTACTATTTTGGGGTTTGTGTGTTTTCCTTTCTTTCTACATTCTTACTTTCTCTTTGTTCACTATGGATGTTATTTCAGTTCATTTTCTCACATTGTTTAACTTCTTTGAATAGAGATCAAAGCTTATTATGACATTATAGGGTAAATGGATATTCCGCATCACTATGGGAGTAGAAAAAAATAACTGAACTCAAAAATCTAGGTGGTTTAACTAATGTGATGAATCCTTAGGTATTCTTTATGTGTATGTCTCTCCCAACTTGCTCTTCCACATTGAGTCTTCTACAACATCTGATGGAGATTGGAAAAATGTTGACGATATGTTTAGAAAACAAGATGAAATGAGATCCCATGAGTTGGATAATGAATTGCTAGGATTAAATCCTATTAAATTTGATAACCTACATACCTTCTTGTCAAAGTTTTTTCAAAGTAGATCACCGTTTAAAACGAATGTGGATTTGATAAAAAGGATTCCCAGTTTATCTTTTCAATTCTTTCTAAGCTTGGCCCATAACACTCTGTCTTAATTTCTACTTTCCACACAACAAAAGAAGCTCTAGGGACTGCTTTGAAGATGCCCTCATTTGAAAAAATTTCATCCCAACTCATTTGATAAAAGGATAAGTTGATTCAAATGGGATCACTCAATTCCAAGTCACATGCCCTTGTAGTAAATAGTGGTAAGGGAAAGATAAAGAAATAGGAAAATAAGAAAGAGAAAAAGGACCAAACTAAAAAGGAAACCAAGACTAACCAAACCCAACACAAACACTTCTTCTTATAAGGCTAAAGCAACAAAGGAAAAGTGTAAGTGTTTCCATTGCAAGAAGTCAGGAAATGAATAACATCAATGTATGAGAAAACAAATAGATCACATATCTCATTTACTTGAGAGAATAATATAGGTTTTCATGAGTCTATCAAGCAAAATGATTCAAAAACCCGAGTCTTCGAAAGCAAAGGAGTATAATCTGATAAGAAGAAAGGAAAGGACATTATAGCTAGAGTTCCTTCATCAATGTGAATCATAGATTATGGTGCCTCGCACCATATGGTTTCTTCACATGTTGAGTTTTCCAACATTGAACTATATGACATGTCCCAAATCACCTAAGGTGATGACATTATGGTGTTAGTTTTTGGTAGTGGATTAGTAGAAGTAGATGGTGGAACCTTTAATAATGTTTAAGTGTTCACGATCTCTCTACCAATCTCATATTAGTTTACCAAAATCACTCATATTGGTGAGGAATGTGAGTGGAATTTAATCTTAACTCAGTGATTATTCATGAGATTTATAGTGCGTCTATAGTGGCTGAGGGAAAGGCGGATAATTGGTCTCGATTATACACCTTCTCCCACTTTACTTTTGATTCTTTGCCCACTTCCTTACTCACGCTGACGAGGTTAGTAAGCTATGACATGAGAATTATTCGTTCATCTTAACTATCGTTACCTTGAATAATTGAGCCAACATCAGATGGTCAACGGGTTACCTTGAGTCAAATTTTCTTAGGGTCTTTGTGAGGGTTGTGCCCTTGGGAAGCACCCCAAAGAAAGTTTTGGCAAGGGAAAATCCTGGAGATCTTCTCATCACTTGGATCTTGTTTATAGTGACATTTTTGTACCATTTCCATCTCCTTTGTTTACTAGAACTCTCTGTATACTTACCTTCATTGATGACTTTTCATGTTACACTTGGGTGTGTTTTCCCAAACATAAATATGAATTTTTTGATCATTTCTGAGACGTCAAGACTCTCACTGAGAAACAAGTTGAAAGGTCTATCAAGGTTCTTCAAACCAAAAATGGAGGTGAGTATGTGAGGAATAAGTTTGATGATTTATGTACCTCTGAAAGGATTACTTTATGATTTAATATAATTTGAATTATATCTTATTTTAGAGTAACTTGCTATAACAAAATATATTCAGATGATTAAATATAGTAATGTGTAAGCACTAAGCATTCAAAAATGTAAAACCCTAAGCAAATTAGAAAGGGATGATGACTTCGTCGATTCTTTGTAACCTAGGAATGATCAAGACTGTGTATCTACTGGAACATGATGGAAACAATGTTACAAAGTATAGATGAGGGTCAAGAACCCCAAGAATGTAGTGAAAAGAAGCACCTGTAGGAGGACAGGAATACCCTAGGTGCTAATGATTGATATGAGCACCTATGTGTCTTACTAAGATGCTCAGAACCTGGTCTTTTTCTGGGTCATAAGGATCTTCATTGTTACTTGCTCCTTATCGCTCCAGTTTCGTTGTTTGGTCGTTGGTCGAGCACATGTAACCTGCAAAACAAATGACTACCTACACATGCCCACAAACCACATCAAATCTAATAAGAAAAGTATACAAAATGTGAAGTCCGAATGACCCTAAGTGGTCACATGAAGAGTGAACTTACAACCGAGTGTTGTACACTACATCTCAGACTCAATTGTAGTTATCCGTGTGTGTGTGTGATCCATGTTACGGATGCCCTAGGTTTCCCTTGTGCAAAGTTACATGATGATAGCGTGCTAGATCTATATTGTTCACAAGTATGAAAAATGTGTGTGATGGAATAGAATAAACTCCCCTTTTATGCAGTGTATGCAGACTCAATGTAACCCCTTGTCCCTTATATGGGTGTTCTAAATGTATGTAATTTATAGTGCTCTTGTGCCTTTGTGCAAGCTTAGGTGATGATAGATCGTGCTTATAATGCTCAGTTCCCTTTATTTAGAATAAGTAACTAAGTGTATATATATATATATATATATATATATGATTCCCTTGTTTGAATTTCATAATTGACAACTGAAATGTTGACCAAAAGTGTTAAAAGGTGACCAAGAATAAAAAAGGACCCAAAAAGAGTAAGAAGAAGAAAGAGAGGGACAAAGAACGCCTAGGAGGGACAAGAACGCCTGGGCTGCTTCTATCCTAAATGAGCAGCTAGTGTCTGAAGCCATCAAAAGGTTAATCAAGTAAAGTGTATTAATAGAGTTGTAAGATGTGTAAAGCCAATAAAGTGTAAGAGATAAAGGCGACAGAAAAAGGCCAAAAGGAGTTGTCAACTACTAGTTTTCTTGCTTAGGAATCATGTATATGATTAATATGCTCTTTAGGACCTATAAATGTACCCAAGTGTGTGATTTTGAGTCTACATTTTCCCCCATTTTATGTTGTTGAGTTAATACTAAGTTGGCATAAAATAGATGGAAGATGTGTACCTTGTAAATCAAATAGGAGTGTAGCCGATAGCGTGTTAAATAGACAAGTAGCTATGTGGAGCGTGAAGTGGTCATAATGTGAAGCATGTCGATTACGAAAGGTGCATCGACCCTAGGGGTGAGTCGTATGTGTAATAACATGTTGTTGGAGCTTGTGTTCATTGCTTGTGAGCTATTTCTTATTTTATTTGTAAGGATGGACTATGGTAAAAGAAGAGTAAGAAAGTAGTCGAAGTCCTGTATACAAAAAACCATAGTAAAATGTATGTATATAAGTAAGTAAAAAGTTGTGTAAAAGTATTAGTTAAGGAAAGAGTGCACTTGATGTATGAGAGAGTATATGATAGAAAAAAGTGTCTTATTTTCTGTGCAAGAATATATGTTTTCAGATGGGTTGGGAGTGATCAATTCCCAACCAAGAAAGCATCAAGCCATGAATTTGAGCGTCCTCCACCAAGGATGAGTTTTTTGGGTGATCACGCCAAGAGAAGAGTGTTGGAAATGACACCAAGGTATGTTTTTGATCTCCAAGGTTTTTGGATGCTTCTCTAAGGAATTTTTTTGGTGATCCACTGTCAAGAGAAGATGGTGATAGGTATATTTATTCATCCATGATATTTCTCAAAGATATTGTGATACTGGAATTGCACGTCTCGATTTGTAACCAAATTGTTGACTGAATTTTATAACTAAATCCAAGTGTCTGATATTGTAGATCCATGTACAACTGTAAACTTGATTAGAAACTATGTTGCACTGAGAAAATTGTTTGTTTTTCCCCCAAGACATTAAACCCTAGGTGGGACACAAGCGCCCAACTGTTACTGTATAATATGGGTGCTAGTGTTTGTGCTATGTTTGTGATCCAAGTATGATTCTGGACCACTCTGTTATTGCTATGTACCTTTTCCAATTCTATACTATGTTATTGTTATTGTTCTAGAGTGATGTGTTACTGAAAGGGTGATTTGTTCACCCAATAGTTTCCCCCCTTGTTTTGGTGTGTGTGATGAATGTAGGGGGAGGCAGCCCAAATGAGAGGACCTGAAAATTGATATACATATCATAGATTGGATACATGTAGGGGTAGGGGATGTGCATGGTATAAACCAATGACACATGCAAACAATATGGCTAGTTAACATTGATGTCTTTGTGTAAAAATTCTTCTATGCATGGAATATAATACAATGTAACAAACAAGGTGTTGAAGACAAATGATGGACCATGAAAAACGTATTGCATACACGGAACATCACTCACAATTCAAATTGATTCAGCCATAAGAAATGCAATGATTCAATCATGACTCTGTGCGTTAGCCAAAAGTATTTAAATTATTGGAGCATGTGTACAAGAGGTGAATAACTTAATTCATGGGTATAGAAAATGTCAAGAAAATACTAGCATGAATCCACTTTAGCCAAAATTGCCCTTGAAAATGAAATGTGTAAAAACATGTAGCAATGAGATTGCTTAGAGATTAAGTGAAAACCTATGACTAGTAGTAAAATTTAATTGTATAGGAATGATGTGAAGTTAGTGCTATGTGAAAGGTAGATCAAATTCAGTTAGGAAGAGATCATAAAGAATATTGTCGAGTTTGCATCGTCTAAGATTTCCTTATCTTGAATGTCATGCATCACCTCAAGATACCATTGAATGTGCATGTGTGTAGAAAAAAAATGACATACTATGAGATCACTAAATGCTCAGATATCTATCTAGTCATGAACATATGTTTTATTCATAACGATCCTTTCGATATAATTCATTTGATCAACTATTTTTTACCTTGTTTTGTCTCATTTGGAGGTGTTGGTGTTACATTTCAATCCAATTGATCAGGGGATATTTTTCAGTGTCAAAAGTTCCCTAAACTTCCCTAGACCATGCCAGTGTAGTAGAGCCTTCAGAGAGCTTTCTGACGACTGTAAGAACGTGAAAAATGGACACTCTGAGCTCAAGTTATGTCCGGTCAAAGTTCAGTCAACATGGAAGTCAACTTTGGTCAACATGTCAACAAGTGGACCAATGGCAAGGTGACACGTGGCAATTGGCGACAAGGCAAAATTGATGGTCTTGTAATTTTTTAAAAATCAGTTCCATGGTATAGAGCTCGTTCGCAAGCTTTCTGACGCATTTTGAACGGACCAAATCTGAGTTCGTATGCGAAAGATATGCATAGTCAAAGTTGTGGTCAAATGATGACGTGACACACTCTGACGTGGACAAATGACATATTATGGGTGTGACACTTGGCAGGTTTTTAGTGGCTTTGGATTTAAAATAATAATAATAATATTTTATTTAATCCATTCCACGGGAATAAGCCTAATCCCATGGGATAAGGAGGATTTTGTGGACAAAAAACTATTTAAAGGCTTATCCTATCCCTTTCCCACCAAATGTGGGGTCAATGGCTAAATTGGGCACCTAAACCTATGGAAGGGGGATTTGAACCCAACACCTCATCTAAAAAGATAAGTGGCCTTACCAACCCGCCACCCTCTTGTAAGTGGTATAAATAAAGCTCACTTGTATTTGTAATGGACAAGTGTCAGGTCTGTGTAAAAGAATAAGGAGGCAGTTTTGGATAAGTGCAGTTTTGGGGCACTTCTACTCACTTCCAGATCTCAATTTATATATGAAAGTTGCTCAAAATTTTGAGAAAATCATGATGGTGTGATCATTTATCCAATTTGGAGCTTTTGTGACAGATTTATTTTCTGTTAAAGTCACACGAAGGTGTAGAACCAAAGGGAGACACTGCTGCAAGTGGATCAGGAAGGTGAAGGACATAGGCTGAGCTCCATTAACATCCTTCAAAGGTCTGAAACATAGTTTTGTAGGTTTTTGATTCATTATTGGTTAATGTAAATGTTATTGTATTTACATTTTTTAACATTATTAATGGATCGGTTCACCACGAACCCGGGGACGTAGGAATTCCGAACCCCGTAAACAATTTGGTGTTGTGTTCTAATTTTTATTTTTAGTTTCTGATTATTTGCAAGTAATTTAAGTTCAAATATGAATATGGATGCAACTATAATCAGTAATTGATAAAATTGGAAAAATCAATTAAATCTAAAACAATGATGATTTTGGGGCTTTCGACCGAACAGTGAAATTTTGAGTAAATTGCAAACTTAATTTCAGTTTGAATTCAGTCCTAAATCATATTTTGATCAGTTTTTGGAAGTATACAATCCTTTTAAGTTGATTAAAATTAAAGATCCTTGAAAGCGTTTAAAAGTGGAAAAAATAAAACACCCGTTTTCGGATCAAGTTTGGTATCAGAGCAGTTAGATTTCCGGATTAGCTTCTAATTGTGTTTGAAAATTTGGCTTCAGTTTCAGTATTGATTTCAGTTTTCAGTGTGCAGACATTTTGGGGCTTGTTAATCTTCTTTTGCAGTGTGCAGTTTTGGAAGTACAGGTTGTGTTTGCAGGAACAAGGAATCATGGGCAAGTCATCCAAACAGGAGCAACTGGATGAGCTTGAAGCCATAAACCGCCAACTCCAGGAAGAAAACTCTTTCCTGAGAGATAATTTTTATTCCTTGGAAGAGGAAATAGTGCGGTTAAAATATGAGCCACAATCCTCTATAACCAAGAAAGAGGAATATGTCAACGAGATGCTTGCACAGAGCAAGAAGTTGATGGGCTTTGTTAAAGAGTTGCAGGAAGAAATACGGACCAAGGATGCCCTCTTGGCAAAGCTGCAACAAGGTGAACACAAGAAGGAAATGCCTTCCAAATCAGATGCAGGTACTATGACAGAATGCACTGTAAGTTGTTCACATTTTAATTCTTCCTCTCATTCAGTTTCAGATATTCCTTTGGGTCAGTTTGAAAAACACACTAAGGGAATTGGGTCTAAACTAATGGTTAAGATGGGATATAACGGAAAAGGCCTTGGTAAAAATGGACAAGGTGATGCTAACCCAATACAGGTAGAGGATCAACCTCGGTTTGCAGGTTTGGGTTATTCTAGTGGGAAAATGGAAATTGGAGAAAGTTCCAAAGCAGCTGAAGGAAGACAAGCTTCCAACAGCCAAGGATCTACGCCTCTAGAATTGCAGGATTCTGCCATCAAGAGGAACAATGAAAGGTGTAAGAAAGCAGGTAAACGAGGTAATGAAATTCCACCTCCTCCCACTTACACTAAAAATAGCACTAAGGGGAAATTAAATCCTAAGACTTCTAAAACACTCTTTCAGTTTGAACAATATAGCTTTGGTAGACAAAAGTATGGTTTTCCTTGCATGTTTTGTGAAGGTACTAATCATTCTGCAACATATTGTTGGAAGAGGAAAAATATGATAAAGAAGTTAATGCCTTTTGTGAATGATAAGGCAGGTGCTAAAGACCAATCTCTCCTTAGTAAGGTGAGAAATGGAAAAAAGGTTACCTCTCCTAAATAGAGGAATCATTCTCCTAGACAGAGTTCAGGGAATGGAAAAATGGGTAAGACTCCTAAAAATAAGGAAGTTAAATTTTGTTCCCATTGTAAAAGGAATGGTCATGATGTTAAGATGTGTTGGTATGTTCCTTCAGTGCAACATTGGAAAGTTGTTAAAAAGGAAAATAATGTCAAACCAAAATTTATTGATCTAACTCATGTAAATGCTCATTTTGGTACTGGGGAAGTAAAACCACCTAAAGAGAGAAATCCAAGTAATTGGATGGGTAAAACATTCCTCAACTTTATGTTTGCATTACAGTAACTGGTGATAGTATGCAAACATTTTCAAAGCTATATTTTAGGGATTTTGATCCTATGTTAATATTCAACTTTGAAATAATTTGGAAGCAGCCGTAAAGAAGATTTGAGTGATAGGTTCATCATACTCATATTCATCTTCTCACATTTTGGTTGGTTATTCCATTTCTGACAACAGTATGCATGGATATGGGCATCATCAGAATGTCTATTTTGAAACTTGTAGTTTTATAGTGTTGTCATTTGTGCAAATATTATGGATGCTTATAAGACCCATTCGGGCACCTGTTTGATATTGTAATAAATAGACAAACTTGTTGTATCCACATGTGTTATTTGCACTAATTTATAAGACCCTTATTTTGGGAAAATTTAATTTTTGTAACTATCAGATGTGGTTGCAATTAGGGTGTAAATTTATTACACTAACAAACTGGTTTGCAAAGGCACCAGGTGATCATTTTGTAGATTATGGCAGTTCACCAATTTGGGTAAGCATACAGTTTATAATCTATCCCTTTACAGTTCAGTGTATGGATAGAATATTTGCATATTCACGTTGATTCAGATTTTGACTATAGCCATTTTGGGCGTTGATGGTTTAATTATTCTGGATAGTGAATATTTGCAGTTGTAATCAACATAATCACAAAGTGTCAGTTGAACACTAGCTTCCGTTATAGATGGGTGTTATTATCTGACTTATTATTTGTGATGGTGATACAATGTTTTGGCAGATTCATGTGGATTCAGTTGTTGACTATAGCTATTTTTGGGCGTTGATAGTCTATTTTATTCTGGATAGTGAATACTTGCAGTTGTTACAGTTTCAGATGGACAGTGGGCACTAGCCTAATTGTGGGCAGTTTAGATGTCTGGTATACTGATCTGTGTTATGAAATTGTAATTTAAGTAATCGGCCGTATCACAAAGTGACAGTTGAACACTAGCTTTCTGTAATAGAATGGGTGTTATTATCTGGTCAATTATTTGTGATGGCATTACAGTGGGGTATGACAGTTCACAGTTGTGTGTAGAGTTGACAGGGTTGCAACATTTTAGTTGAACACTAGCTTAATTGGGTGTTATTATCTGATCGGTTATGTAATTAGCTAATCAACTATTTGCATTTTATTAACCTATAATGTTATTTCAGGTTCTTGTATGTGTTTTTGCAATGCAGGAAGAGATAGCATGTTTTGTGGGTTGATACACAACTTTTTGTGGACAAAAAGCCTTCTCAGTAGGGAGGAGTGATCAGGGGATATTTTTCAGTGTCAAAAGTTCCCTAAACTTCCCTAGACCATGCCAGTGCAGTAGAGCCTTCAGAGAGCTTTCTGATGACTATAAGAACGTGAAAAACAGACACTCTGAGCTCAAGTTATGTCCAGTCAAAGTTCAGTCAACATGGAAGTCAACTTTGGTCAACAGGTCAACAAGTGGACCAATGGCAAGGTGACACGTGGCAATTGGCGACAAGGAAAAATTGATGGTCTTGTAATTTTTTAAAAATCAGTTCCATGGTATAGAGCTCGTCGCAAGCTTTCTGACGCATTTTGAACGGACCAAATCTGAGTTCGTATGCAAAATATATGCATAGTCAAAGTTGTGGTCAAATGATGATGTGACACACTGTGACGTGGACGAATGGCATATTATGGGCGTGACACTTGGTAAGTTTTTAGTGGCTTTGGATTTCAAATAATAATAATAATATTTTATTTAATCCATTCCATAAGCCTAAATAAGCCTAATCCCATGGGATAAGGAGGATTTTGTGGACAAAAAACTATTTAAAGGCTTATCCTATCCCTTTCCCACCAAATGTGGGGTCAATGGCTAAATTGGGAAAATCTAAACCTATGGAAGGGGGATTTGAACTCAGCATCTCATTTAAAAAGATAAGCAGCCTTACCAACCCCCCACTCTCTTGTAAGTGGTATAAATAAAACGCACTTGTATTTATAATGGAGGAGTGTCAGGTCTGTGTCAAGAATAAGGAGGTAGTTTTGGAAAAGTGCAATTTTGGGGCACTTCCACTCAAAACCAGATCTTGAGTTATATATGAAAGTTGCTCAGAATTTTGAGATGATCATGATGGTGTGATCATTTATCCAATTTGGAGATTTTGTGATAGAGTTATTTCTATTAAAGTCACACAAAGGTGTAGAACCAAAGGGAGACACTGCTGCAAGTGGATCAGGAAGGTGAAGGACATAGGCTGAGCTCCATTAACATCCTTCGAAGGTCTGAAACATAGTTTTGCAGGTTTTTGATTCATTATTGGTTAATGTAAAGGTTATTGTATTTACATTTTTTAACATTATTAATGGATTGGTTCACCACGAACCCGGGGACGTAGGAATTCCGAACCCCGTAAACAATCTGGTGTTGTGTTCTAATTTTTATTTTTCATTTTTTGATATTTACAAGTAATTTAAATTCAGAAATGAATATGGATGCAACTATAATCAATAATTGATAAAATTGGAAAAATCTATTAAATCAAGAAACAATGATTTTTGGGGCTTTGATCAAATAGTGAAATTTTGAGTAAATTGCAAACTTAATTTCAGTTTGAATTCAGTCCTAAATCATATTTTGATCAGTTTTTGGAAGTATACAATCCTTTTAAGTTGATTAAAATTGAAGATCTATTCCTATTGTTCCCCTCGCTACCATTGAATTTGAAGTCAAGGGTTTCCTATGCCTTATGGGTTGTGTAATAACACAGGTGCATACAATGTTTTGTGAGAACTCATGCAAAAGACAGTTTTCTCTGTCAAGGTGCAAATTTGAATTCAAAAATGTGGTGTTTCCCTTAATTGAAGGTGTCAAAGCTCCAGAATACCCATTCAAAGCCTTCAATTCATCTTGGGAGTTGATTGAGGATGATTTTTTAAGTATTCCTTCTTGACAAGTAAATGTATAGTCATCTTCTTCAACTTTGAATTGTAACAATGAACCATAAGAGAAAATTTAAAGGGTTTTAGGCATAGAAAGTTGTGAAGGAAGTTCGAGAATCTTTCTAAAAGGCCACAACAGGTGAGAGTTTAAAATTTCATTGAGAAATTTGTAAGATATTTGTTTATATTGACTCTCGGGCTTCACAGACAGTATTACTTTGATTTAGGGTTTCTAAAACATGTTTTCGATTGAATAAAACGTTCCAACCGTCCAGTCTCCTCAAAACTTCATACATATCTCTGTGGAGTTGTTAGAAAACATTTGCAAAAGAATTTTTGAGATTGGTCAAGTATAGATGGAGAACTCGTTAGCAGAAATTTCAAAAACGTGCTCAGTCGGGTTTCTTGACAGTCAACCAGGTTTCCATATAAAATCTCCTGTCTTCTCTTGCAAATTCAAACCAAGGTTCCTTTGTATCATGTTGCAAACAGATTGACAACATTCGGAGGCCATGCTTGAGCTTGAATAAACGAGTTCACTGTCGAAGTGCTCATGCACAGTCCTGCATATGACAAGAGGCAGATATCATGGATTTGAGTGCAATTTTTCTTATTGTGAATGTTCTAAATACTCATACAAAAGCTTGAATCAACTTGGGGTAAGTTTGTCAGTCTTGGCATTCCTCTGTTCTGATTTGAAAAGCTCAAACCTATGTAGAAACCAAGCACAGTGTTCATACTGCTTGTTTTAAGTAACTGTGATGTACTTCAAAGAGACTTATTATATTGTCAAATAGTTGAAAAGATGGAAATAATGAGGTCTTCGAATCCTTTAAAGATATAGCAGTGAATATCGTTGAATAGTGTGTGCATAAAAAAAATCAGTCTTGGGTCGAGCTATAGAGGACAACAATTTAGATATGAAGAGTCTAGAGGTCCATACAATGCAAAAGAATCCAAAAGGATGCGACACCAAGAGACATGAAGTTGAAAAGACAACTTCAATGTGAAAATGTTCGAGTAAAAGGTGTGGAAGTGCAAAAGCATAAAAAGTTGAAGGTAAAGAGGTTTGAAAGGTGTCTATAAATTGGAAGTGAACAGTCAGATGAAGTTGTGAAAGCAGGAGAAGTGCAATAAGAAATCTGAGTTGTAGAGAGATGAGTATGATATGATGTGACCAAATATGTTGTTTTCATAAGGATGTGCAAGTACAACTAGAGATATAATGATTTGAGATGTGCAATAAACAGAGATAAATGATATACAGCAAATAACTGTGACAGGGGATCAAGTTAGTGAATATAATGTTGAGAATGAGATGAGAAAAACAGAGGATTGTTTATATAAATGTGTTGGAAATTTTTTAGGATAGTGTGGATGAGTAACCAATATACATCAGAATAACAGTTATATGCAGAAGTTGGAAATAAAACTGAATTGTGTTGATAATTGTCAGAGATATACATAACCAGATATAATGAAGATGCAATAAGAAAAGGCAGAAAACTGTGATGAAGATGAAGGACTGAAAAACAGTGAAGGAAAAAGTATAACAGCAGCTAGTAAGATGAATTTGTGTTAGGGGCTGAGTTATGCATTCTTGAGAAACAGAAGAATTGTGATTTGTTGAATGAAGTGTCAGTAAGGGATCATGATCAGTTGATAGAGCAACCAAGTAACTAAATGATCAATAATTTGCAAATATTGTCTGAGTAGGTGCTTGGACTGAATCTAGCTCAGTGGGTGCTTAGCATTCATCAAGTAGGTGCTTGTATGATCTTTTGAAGTGGGTGCTTCAATGATTAAGTGGGTGCTTAATCAGTTGTAAATCAGTATTCTAGAATTGGTGTTCTAAATAAAAGGCTGATTTCAAAGTGGGTTTTTTCCCTTCTTGAGTTTCCCACCATAAACATTGTGTCATTCTCATTTGTGTTCCTTATTTCAAGTCCTCCTTGTGCCCTTAATCGAACTACTGGTTCAATTTAAGTAAGATAGAAAGTTTGAAAAGACCTTAATTGTCCTAAGCACCAATTCACCCCCCCTCTCAGTGTTTGTGATATCTAACAACCAAGGCACATGCAAACAAGATAGAATAGAAAACGAGTGTTAGTGTAAAAGAGCTAGGATGCAATAGAATATAATATAGCAAGCAACTATGAAGGAAAAATGCACCACAAAAAGTGAGTTCCATACATGGGACATCACTCACAATGTCACAAGACAATCAAGTCCAAAGAGTCCATAAGAAAACAATGGTCAAGCATGATATAGGTCATAGCCTACAAACAATAGCTAACAAGCAATAAGAGACAACCATAGTTATATAAAATATTGTAAGGAAAATGCTACACATGAAGCACCTATTAACATGTTAGAAAGATAGATAATATGTCAAAGCATGTATATATCAATAATAAGTAAGTGAAAACAAGTAGTAAATATTATAACAATAGAACCTGTGAGTGTGGAGTATGAGAGTAGAAAAGTTAGATGCCCCCATGAGCCTTGGCAGGATTGGTAAAGGGTGGTGTCGAACATCATGCATCATGTAAGAATCTATAAAATTCCTACATTCACCTCAAGATACCATGTGAATGTGCATGTGTGTATAGAAAAATATAATGGCATACGAAGTAGCCAACTAGCATAGGAAATAAATTGCAACATGTAAGTAGGATAAGCTAATCAAGAGTAAAGACAACCAAGATATGGAGATGTTGTGTGAATGTGATGATGTACTGTGATATGAAAGATGTACATATGAGAGGGGTCATGTTTCCCCCTGACATGGATGTGTGTGATTTGAGGTTCATTTGGGAATTTCACCCTCAAAAATCAAGTATGAACCATAGAACAAGTGTGTGTCATTGGGTGGCGATGTAGAGTATGTAGTAGTAATATTGTGTTATATAGATATGAAGAAGTACTGATATAAGTAAGTAAGTGAGGGGATGCATCTAATACCCCCTAAGTATGTGATATCATAGAGCTGATGGAAAATAGATGTGATCATTGTGTGTAAGAATAACTAGATTATGTATAATGAATGAAAGGATGTTGTACCATAGATATAAAGTAGTATGTGTATCATGAATATAAGGATCCAAAAGTAAACATGAGGAGCAAAACATGTATCGAGTAACATAGGAGTGGAAATGGAATCCATAAACATAGATAGATGTAGCAAGGTGTGCTCATGTAGATAAAAGAAAGTGTTGCTAGAAAGATTGTCTTGAAGCGCAAAGCAAAAGTAAAGTATAGGTGTGTATGTGAGTAGTATGGATAGGAAATTGCTGATTAGAATGTGTGACTATGGGGGGAATTTTGATGCCCCCCAAGTGTGCGAGTGATGAGAGATCTATCTGATGATGGGAGAGATACCATGCCATGGTGGCAGATGTTGAAATGTGTTGAGAGTATCAAGATATGTGTTATGAGGATAGAAGAGTTCAAAAGTAAGTTTAGCATTGAGAACAAATGGTGATTAATTTTTTTGTGGTAAGGGGTGAATTGGTTGTGCTTCCATTGATGGTTTGGCCTTAATGGGGATTGTGGTCAATTTTGAATGTATCTGGAGAAGGAACAAGAGTGACTAACAATGATGCTCGTAAAGAATAGAAATATTATGATTTGGGAACCCATTGGGTTTGGTAATTGGAGATGAGTGGCAGAAAATAAAAGGATGCAGGCACAAGGGAAATATACGATGCTCAATTTTGGTGGATTGTGGGAATAAAGGATGCTAATTGTGACTCAATGTCCATTTTCCCTAATCTAATTGCAAAACGGTCTACTTTTATATTGATTCCCAATTGATGAGGAGGGTGGTAATTAGGTGAAATTAAGAGGAGATATAGTAGAATATCAGGGGCTTTCCTAGCAATAATCAAAGTGTTGAGAGGTGCTTGTTGTGGTAAGATCTGGATGCTTAATGAGCTCATGTAGTAGACACTGAGATTGATATATTAATTTGAGACGAAGTACTAGCAAGGGCATGAAAGGGATCCACATGCATGTATTTCATGAGGGATCTAATTGTGGTTTCCATATCTTGAGAATTTATCTTATTAAATGGTTAAAGCTTGAATTAGGCATTACAGGCATGGGACAAGCAAAGTGTGTTATCAGGCCCAACAGTAATGGGAAGTGTGATTGTACCTAAGATAATTTTAGGAATATTATCAAAGTCGAGCATATACGAGGGAGGTACAGTTAAGGATGAAAGGCTAAGTTTTTGAAGGGATGATAGATTAAAAATGTTAAGACCAGATCAATTATCAATTAAAGCTTGGTTTACCCCCTATATTATGGATGCAAAATTGAATATAAATGAGTGTATCATTATCTAAAATAGATTGAGGAAGACATTTTAAAAGATGTATGATAGATAATAGATGGAAATATGAACCCTGATGCAACTACGGTTTGGGGTTAGGGAAAGAAAAATCCAATAGAATAGAAAAAAAGGATCCTGAGTGTTCTATCACGAGTTTGGGTTCACCAAACGATTTAATATAATTTGAATTAAATATTATTTCAGATTAACTTACTATAATAAATTATATACATGATAATGAAGTACAGTAACATGTAAACACTAAGCATTTAACAATGTAAAACCCTAAGCAAATGAGAGAGGAAAGATGCCTTATCTTATTTTGTGCAACCTAGGAATGATCGGGACTATGTAATCTACTGGAATAGGATGGAAACATCATTGCAAGGTCTCAATGAGGGGTTGGAACCTTAGGAACTGCACATATAGGCGCCCATAGGAGGCAAGACCCCAGGTGCTAATGACTAATCTGGGTGCATGTGTCTGCTAGAGATGCTCAGAATTTCACCTTTCTTGGGTTGGAAGGTCTTTGTTGTTACTCACTCTTTGTCACTACAACTTTTGTGTTAGATCATCAGTTGTATCTATGTAACCTGTAAAAAAAATGACTACTTATACATGCCCACAAACCACATTAAATATGATAAAAAAATATGCAAAATGTGGAGTTGGACTAACCCCGACGGTCACTCGAAGAGTGAAATTATAACCAAGCGGTGCACTACATCTCATAATCCACATAGTTCTCTTTATGTGTGTATCAGTTTCACGTGCCCTAGGTTTCCCTTGTGCGATTTCCACGATGATAGTGGGCTAGATCTAGATTGTCTCAAATATGCAAAATGTGTGTGATGGAATAAAATGAACTCCCCTCCTATGCAGTGTATGAAGATCAATGTAGCCCTTTTCCCTTGTATGAATGTGCTAGATTTGTACTTTTTAGTGCTCTTGTGCATTTTTTCAAGATTGTGTGGTGATAGATTATTCTTATAGTGCTTGATCCCTTATTTGAAATAAGTAAGTATATATATGATTCTCCTATTTGAATTTTGTAATTGACAATTGATAGGCCAATCCAAAGTGTTAAAAGGTGGCCAAGAAGCAAAAGGGACCCAAAAGAGTAAGAATAAGATAGAGAAGGATAGGAGTTCCTAGGAAGGACAAGAGTGCATGGGCACTTCTATCCTAACAGGGTGCTAGTATCTAAGGCCATCAAAAGATAAATCATTCAAGTGTTAGAAGAACTGTAAGATGTGTAAATCTCATAAAGTACAAGAGATAAAGAAACCAAAAGGTCAAAAGGATTTTTCAACCACTAGTTTTTTTTTGCTTAGGAATCATGTATACATTAGTATGCTTTAAGACCTAGAAATGTATCAAAGTGCATAGATTTTGTGTCTACATATATATTCATAAGAATATATAATATATATTATATATATGTATATGTATTATATATATAGATTTAGGTAGTTGGTAAGGGTATGGATATGGGGATGGGACATGGTATGTTGATATGGGTACAAATATGGGGATGGGACACAATACGCCGTAATGGCAATTTTTTTCTTGCGCTTGTGTTCGGATTTGGGTATGGCTGTTAAAAAAAAGAAGCTAAATAAGTGAAATTAACCATATAATATGCAAAGTAAACAAAATAAGCAAAATAACCATAAAACATATTTGATAATTCAATGCCAAATGTCATGATATTCATTTATCAAACTTAGAACAAGTACATTGTGTAAATGTTACAACATATACACAAAAATTAAGACAAATAAGCATATTCATAATCATAATGCTCTCCAATTTATTCATGGAGAGTATCATTGGAACCATCACGTGGATCATTAGAAGTAGAACCATCATGTGGTTCATTAGATGTTTCCAAGTTTGGAGTCTTTGGTTCTACATCCCAACATTTTGTTTCCTCTTGTTTGTACCCATCTTGCTTGTGTAATAGAAGGCGCATGTTGGAATGCATGAAGACCAAATCCTCAGCCTTTTTCGGCCCTAACTTGTTGTGGTTAATTAAGTGGATAAAGGAGTGGGTATCTCAGTTCCACTCAACTGAAGAAGAAATCACAACCTATTGACACAAGCCACAAAGTAAATGCAAATTTTAAATTAAAAATTTCTAAAAGTAAAATGTCAAAAACAAAATTTAGAAAAGAAGGATATAAAAAATTAATATCGAACTTGGCATGATATTTTTATGCAAGTGTTTGGAGGTGGGGGTATGCTTGCCCATGGAGGTACCTCCATGAATAACCGTCCATCTTTAGGTGTCACGAAGAGTGTTAATGGATTGATCCCTTCTGAATATAAAAACCACAAACTCCTTCCTAATTGCGTCATGTACTTTAGGATTGGGAAAGTGTAGTCAAGGCTGCCTTATACCCCTCACTAACCTCCATATCCTTACATGGTACGACCCTCTTAGGTAAATAAAGGATCTCCACATTGTAGTATTTTGGAGTCAATGAAAATGAAAGAAGATGCAACAAGGTGCTCATTTCGTTCCACCTATCAATGAGATGCAGTTGCACTTCTTTGAAGCTCTCTGTAGGATCTTTCTCTTTGACATCTATGATGGACTTAATCGACTAAATCATTGAGTTGATTCCATCATAAACCTCACCCAAACATGGATGTTCAACATCAACAAATTTGAGCATGCTCACAATGGACTCGGTAAATATGAGCAAGTACTCCAGACGATCCCACCACCTATCATCAAGGATCAACCCTCACTTTTGCAGTTCTCTCAGTGCTTGCATGCCTCCATGCACCTTGATTGACATTAATAACCATGTGACTCAATGATTCTTTCACCTTCACAAGTTGTCTCAAGACGAGCATGTATGAGGAAAATCAAGTCTCAACAACCTAATAAAAAATTAAAACAAGTAAAATGTTCAAAAATCAAAATTCTACAAACTACATAAGAAATTAATATAATATTGAAAAAGAGTTGCAACTTCAAGAAGCTCCTAAAGATGGCTTGGGACGTGGTGGTTGTCGATGAACATTTGGATCTCAGCGTTTTTGGTGCCCAATTTTGTAATCTTAGGTTGAGGGAATGAACGACACAAGGGGTGCAAAATATGTACCCGTACCTTCCCTCAACCAACATCCTTGCAGCTCTGCAATTTTTTGTATCGTCTATTATAACTTGTACAACATTTTGAGGCCCCACCATCTTAGTGGACTTATGAGAATGTTTATAATGGATTGGGCATTGCTCACTTGCCCGTTGCAATCGACAACTCTCAAAAACATCGCCCCTTTAGTGCACACTGTAACCACATCAATCAATGGCGTATTTGCCGTATCTTTCCATCCATCATAAACGATGGACACTCTTGTTTGGACCCATGAATTCTTGATGGGCTGCAATGAATTTTCAACATGTTTTCTCCTTGGCCAATATGGTAGTGCACACCTTTTCATACCCTGGGGTGATATACCTTTTAAGGGCATCACTGATTGCTTTCATTACATACTTCCAGTATTGTGATCCAACAACATTAAAAGGGATAGGACATGCATAAATAAAATGTGCAATTTATGGGTTAGCAATGCCCCAATTATCATCTTTGAATGCCCTTTCCAATAGGCCTACATCTTTTGTTTTCTTGTAACTAAGAGGTGAAACATCTACCCTTGTAGCCATGCGGGATGACAAAGACGAGTGTGATGGCGCCACGACATTGGCAGATGGAGAAATATGTGGCCTTTAATTTTAGGGCAGTCATTGTATCCATATGCTTTAATTTTCTTTGCCAAAAGATGCTTTAATTTTAGGGCAATCATTGTATCCGCATTTTCTTGTTCTTTGATGTATGTGAGGGTCTTTGCACATGGTAGCCTCTTTCCATCTGCCTCCCTACAAACTCTGATTCCTTGACTAGCAACCCTCCATAAATGCAATTTCACCTGACTATATGAACTTCGGAATTGCATTTTTCACTGTGAGCAAACCCAAACATAGTCCCCTCCACCTGGTAGCTGTAGCATTGGTGTGACATACTTCCAAATAGGCGAGCATGCAAATCGTATTTTGAGGGTCTTTGCACATGGTAGCCTCTTTCCATCTGCCTCCCTACAAACTCTGATTCCTTGACTAGCAACCCTCCATCACACATGCAGAGTCATTCACCTAGGACTCATATGAACTTAGGTGTCATTGCATTTATATGATGAGCATTACGTCATAGAATTTGTCATATGTAGCTGTCAGTGTGACATCATACAAAAGTTACACAAATCCATTTTATGGATTGGTTATCTCCTTTCTCCCTTATGGAGGTATGATGAGTCCCTATATCTACCTAGCTACGTTACCAGGATACTTCTCAGAGGCCCCCCCGTACCTTGCTTGATACGTATCTGGTACGGATACGTACGGGTTCGGGTATTGATACTCACAGGGTATGCCCGGGTTCTTCTCGGGTATGCCATGGGTACGTCTAGATGTACCCGGGAAGAACCCGGACGTACCTGCGTCGATTTCCATTGGAGTGAAATGATCTTGCCTGTTTAAGGCATAAAACTTTTTTTGATTTTTTTTTGACTTGGTCACATGTTAAAATAATGAAAACCACTAGACATGAGGTGTGTAATAAAATACTTATGAAGAACCCTAGGAGGGCGACTTCAAAAAGATATAAAATGCACTCACCCCTTACATTTGAAATTAGACAAACTAATTCATTATTGGTTTTTGCAAGAGTATGATAGCATATAGAGCCAAAGAGTGAATTGAAGAGGCTTATGAGGATTCTAAATATATTGGACAGGAGGTTTTGCAAAGGAGGAGATCATGATAGAGCTTAGGGTACCTGGCCATTGCTTGTTTTGTTTGGAGTCCACCATTGCAAACCAGGAGGAGATGGAAATGCAATTGTTGATACTAGTGAGAGGAAGAGATTAAGTTTTAAATTTATTGTTCATGTCAGTGGGTGAAAAGAGTAGACATCACATTTGGTCAACTTGGAGGTAGCATTTGTTTGGAGGCATACAAGGATCTACCAACTACAAACATTTTTTATTTAATGGTCATCATTTTACTGTTTAGGTTTCTGGGGTTTTACTAAAAGTTATTTAGTGGAGAGGTCACATCCTTTGTTGCATTTTTTAAAAAAGTTTAGAGTTTAAACATAGCTTAAACCTATGTATGCTCTCACCTTGGACCTTTACGGTGATAAAAAACATATTAAGATGACATGGTTTAGGGTTTTTTAATTTAATAATTAGTAAAAATCATTTTTTTAATTTTTAAATGTATTGTTCGATGTTAATAAATTTATTTTTTTAGCTTCCTAAAGTCATGGGTGTAATAGAAGTCTCACCTTGCACCTTAGAGTGTGTGAATCAATGGTGATCAAAAATACGATTAGGAGGGGACATAACTGAGATGGTATTGATGTTACAGGCAAAATCCTTTTTAATTTTTTAAACAGGTCCTAACTATTGTTGTGTGCTCTCAGGGGATGCACACTTTATGGTGATCTTGGTGATGAAAAACAGAGTTTGATGACATCCAATTTAATTGCATTTGTATGTATAAGGCAAAATGTTTTTTAATGTTTGGGAACATCCTGAAACATCTATTTAGTGCTCTCACCTCGCACCTTTATACATGGTAGTTAAAAACAGATTAGGATGACATCACTTAAAAATATAGTGAAGCCATTGTATTTACATTTACCTAATTATTATTTACATAGAGGCAAAATGTTTTTAATTCTTTTAACATCCTAACTTTGTGTATGCTCTCACCTCGCGCCATAGGGATCCAAAATAACTCTACTTCATCAAAATTAGTCAGCACAAAGAAAGAAAAACAATAAACGGAGGTTCAGTCTTTTAAGTAACAGGACCACCGCCCTATGCAGGGTGGCGGTTACAGAACACTTAGACAGGGTGGCGGTCCCAGGACCGCCAGTCTGCATAGGGCGGCGGTCCTGGCCATTACGGACAGAAAATAAAATCTGAAACGAACAACCTCTAAATTTGAAAGGATGTTCATTTCTCTTCTCCTCCATGACCTTTCCCATTCTCCAGTGCACGGGAGGACATGAGAAAGGCTATAAATACATGTTGTAGAGGAGAAACAAAGATCATCGAAGCATGAAAGCAAGTGAGCAAGAAATTCTTAGTGCTGGAATTGTATTTTGTAGAAGAAAGGAGTGTGAGACAGAGCAAGCAAGTAATTGAGAGGAAGTGTAGGGATATTATCTACTTCTCTTTCATACTTATTGTAATTTCTGTACTTGTTGATTTGAATTGGCCAATAAAAGTGGGAAGAAAGAGCAATTTCCCTTCCCGACTGGTTTTTCCTCCTTTGGGGGTTTTCCAGGATAAAATTGTTGGTGTTTTGTGAGCTTATATTCTTCCCTTTCTTGCAATTATTGATTCTAAGCATAAGCATGATTCATTCACTAGCTATCTCTGTTATTTTCTAATAGAAAGTAAACAACAACGATTAATTGTGATTTTGTGAATAATTCCAAAGTTGAAGAGTTTACAGATCATTTTGGTATCAGAGCTAACAAGTATCCAGGACTGTGGTATTCGTTCTTGAATTTGTATGACAGTGACAAGATCTAAAGGTGAAGAAGCTTTACCTTGCGATCCAGAAATTTCTACAAAGAAGTGGAAACAGAGAATTCGGGGACAAATGGAGGAAGAGAACTTGGTCCGTAGAATCGAGATGCTGGAGACCATGATGGATAGGATGTTTAGAAGGCAAGAAGAGCTTGTTGATTTACAGAAGACAACTTCTGTCAAACAAGACTCCATGGACTCAGTGGTTCGGGGCTTAGCTGAAAAGTTTGGCATAGGAAGGAGCCACCATGAGGAAAGTTATGGGGAAGAGCATGAAGAAGAGACTTCGAACACAAGAGAAAAGGTAAAATCTGAGCATACTCCTTTTAAAGTTGAAACGAAAGTTGAGATTAAAAGCTTTGAAGGACAAGTAGATGCAGAGTTGCTTGATAAATGGTTAAAATAGTTAGAAGTCTACTTTAGCATCCATAATGTCACTGAGGCACAGAGGATCACCTTTGCACGTCTCAAAATGGAGGGACATGCTCTGGTTTGGTGGGAAACCCATCTAACCACTTGTGAGAAGAAGAAGCGTCCTATTGTAAAATCTTGGCAAGAATTTAAAGAATTACTTAGAGCTAATTTCTATCCTATTGGCCACAAAACTGACCAAATGATTAAATGGCAGTATTTTAGACAAGGCAGTGGTCAAAGTGTGCAGGACTATACTACGTAGTTTCGGAGGCAAGCCATGTTGCTAAACATGGACTTGGAGGATGAGGATATTCTGACCAAGTACTTGGGAGGACTTCACACTCACCTTCGAAGAAAAGTCATCTCCACAAAGCCCAAAGATCTCAACGAAGCATGTGTACAGGCATACTACATAGATGATGAAAAGAAGCAAGGAGAAGCAGAGCCAAGGGTAAAGCAGTCAACAAATCAGTAGAAAAAGGATTATGGGCAAACAAGTAACAAGGGTAAGTGGAAAGGGAAAGGTAAACAAGCTGCCACTACTTTGAATACTTGTAAAGATCCAAGAATTTTTGCAAGAACTGTGATATCAATGGTCATACTGACGCTACATGTTGGAAGTTGCATCCGGAGTTACATCCAAAGAACCGAACCAAGGACTCCAAGAAGTCCATGACAGCTGTGAAAACAGAAGGGGAGGTGGAAATCGAAGATGACTCTGATGTAGATGAGAGGCTTGGATGCACGGCCACCAACATGGACAGCCAGGAAGAGGAGATGAGTAGACTATTCCAGATCAAAATCCAGATCAAGAGAACTAAGGTAAATGCTTTGGTTGATACCGGTTCTCAGTCTAACTTGATTTCTGAAGCAGTTGTAAAGAAGCTTGGTCTTGAGACTTACGAGCATCCACACCCTTATCCTTTGGGTTGGGTGAAGAAGGGTGTTGAAATTCAGGTAACAAGAAGATGTAAGGTCAAGTTTGGGATAAATTCCCAGTATATTGATGTTTTGGAAGCTGACGTTATTCCACTTGATGCTTTTGATGTTGTATTCGGGAGTCCTTACTTGTTTATCAGGGATGCTATATTCATGAGAAGGGAAAATCAGTACAGATGGGTCAAGGAAGGGATCAGCTACAACATCCGGGCACACCAACGTAAGACATGGGTTACTATGGTGAGTGCTAACCAAGCAAAATGACTTATTCAGGCAAATCATAATCAGTTTTGTTTACTTTTGTTAAAGGATAAACAAGATGGGATAGAAGTTTCAGAGATTTCTAACCAGGGAAAGCATGATTTGGATAGTATTATTCAGTCCTTTCAGGAAGTTTTTCAGACTCCTAGTGGGTTACCACCAAAATGGGAAGTAGAGCATGAGATTCAGCTATTGCCAGAGTCCCCTCTACCAAACATCGGGTTGTATAGGCAATCCTTGCTTGAGAGTACTGAAGTAAAGAAACAACTCCAGGAACTACTAGACCAAGGGGTGATACGTCCGAGCACCTCACCATGTGGCTCACCTATTGTGATGGTGCCAAAGAAGGATGGTTCTTGGAGAATGTGCATCGACTACCGCGCTTTGAACAAGATCACCATAAAGAACAGATATCCACTTCCTGCATAGATGATCTCTTGGACCAGCTTCAACATGCCAAATTCTTCATGAAGTTGGATCTCAAGTCCGGTTATCACCAAGTTAGAATGAAGGAGGAGGATATATGGAAGACTGCCTTCAAGACAAAACAGGGTTTGTATGAATGGTTAGTACTTCCTTTTGGTTTATGCAATGCACCCGCTACATTTATGAGACTGATGAATGATGTATTGTGGGATTTCATAGATTCATGTGTCATTGTATATCTAGATGATATCTTGATCTTTAGTGCCACATGGGAAGAACATCTAACTCATTTGCAGCAAGTCTTGCAAGTTCTCAGGGAAAAACAACTACTTTGTAATATGAAGAAATGTGAATTTTCCAAATAGTCACTTGTCTATCTTGGGCACGTGGTTAGAGGAGGAGAGCTATGAGTGGATCCAAAGAAGGTGGAAGCCATCACTAATTGGCCAACACCAACAGGAGCCACAGAGACTAGGAGTTTTGTGGGAGCAGTACAGTACATGCGGAAGTTCATTCCGGGCTTCTCCATGATTGCAGCACCTCTACACACAGTGGCCGCAAAGAGTAAGGGTTTTGACTGGGGTAAGGAACAAGACAAATCCTTTGAGTTATTGAAATACAAGATTAGTCATGCTCCAGTACTTGCTCTTCCTAATTTGCAGCAGCCTTTTGAAGTAGAGACAGATGCCAGTGATTACGCTATGGGAGCAGTGTTGCTTCAAGGAGGTAAACCCGTATGCTATCATTCTGAAACTTTCACTTCAGCAGTTAAAGGATATTCAGTATATGATAAAGAAATGTATGCACTAGTTCAGGAAATTAAAAAATGGAAACATTATTTGTTGGGTAAAGAAACTATTGTGCACACTGACCACAAACCTCTCCAGTATTTGCAAGCACAGTCTAAATTGCAGCAGGCAAGGCACTACAAATGGATGGGGTTCCTTCAGCAGTTCCATCTGGTGATTAAATACAAGAAGGGTAGTACAAACTTGGTGGCAGACATGTTGTCTAGGCCACCCACATAGGAGAATTTTTCCTGTTTGGCCACTATCTCTCAGATTGAGCCCTTCACGAAGGAAGCTTACGGAGAGGCATATGCCCAGGACAAAGACTTTGGGGTGACATTTCAGCAGTTGCAGTCCCAAGGGGCTGAAAGGATAGGGATTGAAGATTGTTATCTCAAAGATGGGCTGCTCTACCGATGGGGGAAGCTTTGTGTGCCAAAAGAAGAGTGAATTCTATTGATGAGGGAAGCACATACCTCGAAAGTAGCGGGACATTTCGGTGTTGGTAAGACCCTAGCCCACTTGCAAAGGTACGTGTATTGGCCCAATATGCAAGAAGAAGTATCAAAATTTATACGGGGATGTAAACTTTGTTGTACTAGCAAGCCTAAGACTAGGAAGGAAGGTTTGTATATGCCTTTTGCCAGTACCTACTCGTCCATGGGAGGACATTTCTATGGATTTTGTAGGAGGATTACCTATGTCTAAACATGGCCATGACTATCTCTATGTTGTTGTTGATAGATTTAGTAAAATGTGTATTCTTATGGCATGTAAAAAGATAGTAAAAGCACATGAGGCGGCAGATCTTTTCTTTGCTAATGTATGGGTGCATTTTGGTTTGCCAAAGTCTATTGTTTCTGATAGGGATTCCAGGTTCTTGGGGAAGTTTTGGACTACTTTGTGGGACAAGATGGATACCAGGTTACAGAGGAGCACAACTTTCCATCCACAGACAGATGGACAAACAGAGGTGGTAAACAGGACTTTGGTACAGTTGATCAGAGGGTATAACAACAAATACCCAAGGACTTGGGATGAGTCCTTAGCCTACATTCAACATTCCTATAACCGGGCAGTACACACATCCACTATGAAGTCACCGTTTGAAGCATGTTTGGGATATCTACCTACAAATCTGCTGGACATAGCAGTTGGACAGCAGGATGAGAAGGAGACACGAGACACAGAGGTGACTAGAGAAAACAAATTCATTGAGAGGATCCAGAAAATCCATCTCAAAGTCAAAGAACAGCTAGAGAAATCTCAAGCCAAGTACAAAGCTAGGCACGATCAGCATAGGAGGGAACATAAGCTTCATGTTGGAGATAAATTTTGGCTTTACTTGAGCAAGGAGAGACTACAAGGTCAAGCACGAAAGCTCAAGCCACTACGATATGGACCCTTCACCATATTGGAGCAGGTTGGGGAAAATGCTTTTCGACTTGATTTTCCATCATTTATGAGGATGTACTCTATAGTAAACTATGAGAACTTGCACCTATATGAGCCATCCATGTTAGATGAAGATGAAGAACTACAGTTGCTACCTTCCATTGAGGATTGTGTCTTGGACTCATGAGGTGAATTGGAGGAGGATGTAGTGCTAAGCAGAAGGTCAGAGAGACTAGGAGAGGTCTGTAGGAGTCTTGGCAGATTGGACTGAAAGGAAAGACACCAAGGCAGGCCCGGTGGTACTCGAAGGAGCAAGTGAGGGAATTATTTCCTCATCTACTCCCCCACTAAGCTTTTGTGGGACCAAAATCCTCCTAAGCAGGGGAGGTGTGATCCATAGGGATCCAAAATAACTCTACTTCATCAAAATCAGTCAGCACAAAGAAAGAAAAGCAATAAATGGAGGTTCTGTCTTTTAAGTAACAGGACTGCCACCCTGTGCAGGGTGGCGGTTACAGAACCACTGCCCAACAGGGTGGTGGTCCCAGGACCACCAGTCTGCATAGGGCAGCGGTCCTGGCCATTACGGACAGAAAATAAAATCTGAAATGAACAACCTCTGAATTTGAAAGGATGTTCATTTCTCTTCTCCTCCATGACCTTTCCCATTCTCCAGTGCATGGGAGGACATGAGAAAGGCTATAAATACATGTTGTAGAGGAGAAACAAAGATCATCAAAGCATGAAAGCAAGTGAGCAAGAAATTCTTAGTGCTGGAATTGTATTTTGTAGAAGAAAGGAGTGTGAGACAGAGCAAGCAAGTAATTGAGAGGAAGTGTAGGGATATTATCTACTTCTCTTTCATACTTATTGTAATTTCTGTACTTGTTGATTTGAATTGGCCAATAAAAGTGGGAAGAAAGAGCAATTTCCCTTCCCGACTAGTTTTTCCTCCTTTGGGGGTTTTCCAGGATAAAATTGTTGGTGTTTTGTGAGCTTATATTCTTCCCTTTCTTGCAATTATTGATTCTAAGCATAAGCATGATTCATTCACTAGCTATCTCTGTTATTTTCTAATAGAAAGTAGAACAACAGTGATTAATTGTGATTCTGTGGATAATTCCAAAGTTGAAGAGTTTACACCTTGGGCAACTAGGGTTATTGGGAAACAAATGTTTCAGTAAGAAGTTGGGTTCACCAAAAATTTTAAGGCTTTTTAAAGCTTAATTAGATTTGTTGTGCAATATCAAAAAATAAAAAGGAATGTGAGGTTAGGAAACTTGGAGCTATTCTACTAAATTAACTTCCAAAATTATTTGTAAAAAATCTGTAATGGAATTACTTGTATAAATTTGATTATTAACAGCAATATAACACCAATGAACGCAATATTTCAAATAAATGAACTCAATGTGCAAGTAGAATAGCTTAGCCACTTCGAGGGGGAAACCTCCAAACCAAACAATAAGACTCAACTGCCCAATATGATGATCAAATACTACAAGCTAACCCCTATATATACTATTCCTATGCTATATCCAACACCAAGGCTGACCCACTAATGATAATATAACATATATGAAAGAGATACATAATGATAAGAAGTTATGATAGCCACAAGTCGGCTATATACATTTAATATAAGATATATGATTAATGGCGTAGCATGCCCCTCCCCTTCTAAGAAACATTGTCCCCAATGTTGAGAAGATCTGGATGTTGTTGCAGGAAGTTTGCATCCTCCCAAGTTATGTCTTCAACGTCTAGAGTTTTTCCACTTGATCAAATACTCAGTGATGACCCTTGTCCTCAAACGCTTAGTGCATGTATGAAGGATACATTCTAGTTCCAGGATGATTCTTCCCTCTTTATCAAGCCCTGTTAACATTTTCTGGGTTGATACCATCTGTCTAATTACCTTCTTCAGGCAAGATACATGGAAGACCGGATGAATTCGAGTAGTAGGAGGAAGTTTCAGTTTGTATGCTACATTGCCACTCTTCTGTAACACTTGATAAGGACCATAGTACTTAGGTGAAATATTTTTATCCTTTTTCTGTTCTTTCAAGGACATTTACTCATATGGTTGTAAACACACAAAAACCCAATCACTGAATTCAAAATGTCTTTCACTGCGATGTTGGTCTACCTGCTGCTTCATGCAGTTTTGTGACGTGGCCAAATTCTCCCTGAGACTAGAAAGAACCTCTTGTTAGTGTTGAATATGCTCTAAAACTGCTTGGACCCTTGGCTGGACTCTCAAAGATGAGGTGATAGATGGTGGATGGTACCCATATAATGCCAAGAAAGGAGACATTTTAGATGAAATATGAAAGGAGGTGATATGCCACCATTCTTCCAATGGTAACCATTGGACCCATCTCGCTTGCTTATCTGACGTAAAACAAACAAGATATACCTCCAAGCACTTGTTTACCACCTCATTTTTTCCATCAGACTGGGGGTGATAAGAGGAACTACGAGCTAGTTGTGTGCCCAAGCATGAGAACAAGTCAGTCCAAAAATTACTAGTAAAGATAGGGTCTCGGTCACTTACTATAATCTTTGGTGTCCCATGTAGCTTCTGAATTGTATCCTTAAAGGAAGTTTCTACTGGACTTGCTTTCAACAAATGGATGTGCATAAGGCACAAAAATGGGCATATTTGGTGATTCTATCCACCACCACCATGATTACATTTTTACCTTCTGATTTAGGCAATCTTGTGATGAAGTCCATGGACACCTCTTCCCACCTCTGGCTAGGAATAGATAGAGGTTTTAAAAGCCCTGGGGACTTAATTATTTCACCTTTATTTTGCTGACAAACCATGCATTCTGCCACAAACTTTTGGACATCCCCTTTTATCCCTTCCCAAAAAAAATCATGCTTGATTCGATGATAAGTCTTCAAGAAACCAGAATTCCCCCTACTGGAGAAGCATGGAACTCAGATAGAACCCTATTTTTAAGGATTGAATTCTTACATAGATATAATATATCTTTATACCATAAAGCATCTCCTTTTCGTATAAATTTTTCTGACATGCCTGGATCTTGTTGGAGATTCTGAATGAGATTTTTTGTACCTGTATCATTTTTCCATTCAGACCTTGCATCCTCTATCCAATCCTCCTATAATACAGATATGGCACACAACAATGCCTCGACTGATTCATCCTTCCGAGATAAAGCATCAACAACTACATTCTCTTTCCCTTTCTTGTATATTATCTCAAAATCATACCCCAAATTTTTTGAGATCCATTTCTATTGTTCTTATGATGATGAACGTTTCCCTAAGAAGTATTTCAAACTATCATGATCGGTCTTTAGTTTGAAATGTATGCCCATTAGATATGGTCTCCATTGCTTCAATGAATGAAGTATTGCTAGCATTTCTTTCTCATAAACTGGTTTATATATATTCTTACCTTTGAATTGGTGGCTCTCAAAGGCAATGGGTCGACCTTCTTGCATGAGTACTACCCCCATACCATAACCTGAAGCATCACATTCAATAATGAATGTTTTGAAAAAATCTGGGGTGGCTAGAACTAAAGTGGTGCACATGGCCTCCTTCAACTTCTCAAATGCCGTAGTAGCTTTCTCGTTCCAATGGAAAGAGTCCTTCAATAAAGTTGTGATTGGTGCTGCGATGTTGCCATAATTCCTTACAAATCTACGATAATAACCTGTAAGCCCCAAAAATCCTCGGAGATTTTTTAGGCTTTTGAGAACCTTCCATTCAAGCATGGATTTTATCTTGTTAGGATCCAATTTAACACCTTCATAAGAGACAATATGACCCAAATATTCAACCTCCTTGACACCAAAAGAACACTTAGAAGGCTTTGCATAAAGTTGATGTTGTTCAATAGTTTCCAACACCTTATTTACATGATGCAAGTGTTCCTCCCATGTTTTACTATAGATTAAGATATCATCAAAGAACACTAAAACAAACTTTCACAGAAATGGTTTAAAGATGGAATTCATCAAGCTTTGAAATGTAAAGGGTGCATTTGTTAGTCCAAAATGCATTACCAAGAACTCATAGTTGTTGGGGTTAGCACACCGATTGTACAGACAATATATCATATCTAAGCATACATGAAACTCCCTAAAGCCGATATTATACTAAAAGAAATACACAAAACAAGAGAAATAAATCAACACCAGATTTAACGTGTTTCACCCAATGTGGGCTACATCCACCAAGAAACAAGTCAATCTATTATCCAAAGCTTTGACAAGATATACAATTGAAGATTTATAATCTTCCACACCTCTCAGATGTTCAATACTTTCTTCCTTCAAGTTTTTCTTATTTTTCACCAAGAATTCTCTCTCACATAATTATCTTGTAATTATGATCAATCATCTCAAAACAACTTCTAAACCCTAACTTTTATGTTTATATAGTCATTTTTAGACTTAGGGCACTTAGCCATGCAATTACAATAAATAAATCTATTTTAATGCCAAAAATAGATCTAATTCCCATGAGTTAATTAAAACATCATCGCATAGGTAACCGATGCTGGTTCTACCTAATCATGGCTAGTTCCTACTTGCCTTTGATCGATGTCAGTCTACCCTGACCGATGCTGGTCTATCCTGACCTTTCCGATGGCGGTCTGTCCTTAACTGATGTAGGTTACTGTATTTTCCAACAAGTTCTAATTACATTCTAAACTAAAGTAATTGAGCTCCACAACTCAACAATCTCCCACTTGGAGATTAATTATTGCACCATACTTGTACAACGTCAGTCTTAGATCCTTCCTTAGCTTTGTTTCTTCCTCCTCAAGTCTCAAACTTGAAGATCAACAGAAGTGGAGTGTAGCTCTAACTTATCCTTTGCTAATGGCTTTGTTAACATATCCACAGGGTTCTCACTCGTATGAATCTTTTTCATATTCAAATTCCCATCCTCCAATAACTGCTGTGTGAAGTGATACCTCAACTAAATGTTTTTTTTTCTTGAATGAAATGTTGAGTTCTTTGCCAAACAAATTTCATTACAACTGTTACTGAACAACTTGCAATCATCCTACTCCTTTCCCAACTCTTTTATCAATCTACTAATCTATATCATCTCTTTGCTAGCCTCTATAGTTGTAACATACTTTACCTCAGTAGTAGACAAACCCACAACCTTCTACAATCTTGAAATTCAGCTAATTGTCATCCCTCCTACTGTGAAAATATATCCAATAGTGCTCCTCATACCATCTAGATATCCAGCCATATCTAAATAAAAATAGCCACATAATGAAATATCCAAACCTCCATAGCATAACTACATGCTAGATGTCTCTTTCAAATACCTGAGTATCCATTGGACTACTTTCCAATGCTCTTTAGCTAGATATGCCATATATCTACTCACCACTCCCACTGCCTGTGTAATGTATGGTCTGGTACAAACCATAGAATACATGAGACTCCCAACTACTAAAGCGTATGGCACTCGTTTTATATATTTGACCTCCTCTTGTGATGAAGGACACTGATCTTTACTCAATTTGAAGTGTCTGACCAAAGGTGTACTAACAGGTTTTGCATTCTGCATGTTGAACCTTTCTAACACCTTGTAGATATAATTTTCCTAAGATAAATACAATTTCTTGTTCATCCTATCTCTGTGTATTTGTATGTCATGGATTCTTTTTGCAGCTCCCAAATCCTTTATATAAAATTTGTGAGCTAGCTTTCCCTTAAGCTCACCAATGTCTTGCATACTAGATCTTGCAATAAGCATATCATCCACATACAATAACAAAATAATATAGCTCCCATTTTCAAGCTTCTTGAAATAAACACAATGGTCATAGTCACATCTCAAGTAACCATGCTCATGCATAAAACTATCAAACATCATGTACCATTGTCTTGGAGCTTGTTTGAGCCCATATAGACTCTTTTTCAACCTACACACCAATTTCTCCTTACCATTGACTTCATACCCAAGTGGCTGTTGCATATAAATCTCTTCATCCAAATCACCATGAAGGAAAGTTGTCTTCACATCTAGTTGCTCTAAATGCAAATCCTTTACTACAACTAAACTCAATACAGTACATATAGAAGTCATCTTAACAACAGGAGAAAATATTTCACTAAAATCAATACCTACTTTTTGTGCAAATCCCTTTACTACAAGCCTTGCACTGTACCTTTTTTATCCACCCTTTTCTTCCTTGATCATGTAAACCCACTTGTTCTGCAATGTCCTCTTACCTATTGGAAACTTAACCAAATCCCAACTTTGGATTTGTTTCAAGGAATACATCTCCTCATCCATGCCATGCTCCCACTGCACGTGGGTCTTATCCTGCATTTCTTCTTCAAAAATTTCTGGTTCACCATTATCAATGAATAATAAATAAAATAGAGAAGGTGTAAATCTTTCTGGAGGTTTACTTACCCTTTGTGACCTTCTCACAGGAGTTTGGGGTACCAGAGGCTAAATCTGGACCTCTTGAACATTTTTGTCCACTTCTGATAGTGACCGACGCTAGTCACCTCCAATCGACATTGGTTCTGCTAACCGATGTTGGTTCAGATCTTTAGTAACTGATTCCGGTCCCTTTGACTGATGTCAGTCAGGGCTCAACCGACGATGGTTACTATGTATTTCTGTAGGTGTTTCTTTTAAACCCGAGAGTTCATTTTCATCAATAAACTTCTCAATTTTCTCATCCTTGGGTACCAAAATTTTATCCCTAGACATTATCTTTTCATTCCATTCAACAACACAACGCCTAAAAATCTTAGAATTTTCTAAATCCCAAAATCGGAATCTGAAATCACTAGATCCATAACTAATAAAAGTGCATCTCTTAGATTTTGAGTCCAACTTTTTTCTATTTTCTTTATCAACATGCAAAAAATATTCTGAACCAAAAAAAATTAAGAAAAGAAATATCTACCTCTTTTCCGGTCCAAGCTTCCTCTGGTATTCCTCCATCTAGTGAGCTTGAAGGACCACGGTTAATCAAATAAATTGTTGTATCAACTGCTTCTACCCAAAATTTTAAGGGCAATCCAAAATGTATCCTCATACTTCTAGCACATTCCATGATTGTCTTGTTCATTCTTTCTGCAACACCATTCTCCTGTGGTGTTCTTAGAACCATTCTTTCTCTACGTATCCAATTGAAAAATGAATCATTGAAAGCCTTGCTACAATATTCACCACTATTGTCAGATCTAAGGCACTTTAACTTTTAATTTGATTCATTCTCAACAAGGGTATTCCATATTTTAAAAGTTTCAAAAACATCAGATTTATGTTTAATACAATAAACCCATACCTTTCTTGTAACATCATCAATGAAAGTAACATAATACTAGGATCCTCCAAGAGAAGCTACCTGAGCTGGTCCCCACACATCTGAGTGTACAAGCTCCAATTTCTGCTCCTTCTTAGTTGCCCCAACTTTGAGAAATTTCACTCTTTTGATTTCCAAAAATACAATGCTCACATAAATCAAAATCTAAATCTTTCAAATCTGATAACTTACCCTTAGCCTTTAAGATCAGCATTCCTTTTTGACTCATATGGCCCAACTAATTATGCCACATACATACATCTGAATCTTGAAGTAGATAATGCAGAAAAAGAATCAGTAACACAGGTAGATAAATATAGCGTTCTTACCTTCTTACCTCTTTCCACAACACAAGCACCCTTGGTGACTTTCCAAGAGTCTCCTGTAAAGGTAACCATGCAACCAGATTCACCTAGTTGCCCTGCAGAAATAAGATTTCTCCTGAGGCTTGGCACATGCCTCACATCTTTCAATACCCATGTATTTCCATTCTGTAATTTTAGATGAACTTCCCCTTTACCAGTAATACTGCAAGGTTCATCATCACCCAAATAAACATGCCCAAAATTTCCCTGGACATAATTTCTAAAATAACCCTTATTAGGGGTTGCATGGAAAGAAGCTCCTGAATCTAACACCTATGATTCAATTCTATTATCTAAATAAAGAATAAGAGCATCTTGCATTACCTCTAATGCAACAAGATTTACCTCTTTACCTTTGTCTGGTTGTTGGTTCACTTTATCCTTTGACCAGCAATCTTTCTTTGCATGTCCTTTCTTTCCACATTTTCAAACAAGTAATTCCCTTACTTTCTGGATTTCAATTTGTTATCCCTTGACTTTGATTTCCCATTACTTTTACTCTTGGATCTCTCCTTCTTCCTACCCTTGCTTTATACATTCAAAGCGTTTCCAGATGATGATTCCTCTGTACTCTTCCTATGAATTTCTTCATTCAAGATTATACTAACCACATCATCAAACTTCAAAATATTATTAACAGATGTTGTATTACTAACAACCATTACCAAGTTATCCCAACTATCAGGAAAAGAACATAAGAATAAAAGTGCTTTCACTTCATCATCAAATGATATTGCAATCGATTTTAACTGATTTACTATAGATCGGAAATCATTCAAATGACTAGATGAAAATTCACCTTCATGCATCTTAGAACTAAATAGTTTCTTCATCAAATAAACTTTATTTGAAGCACTAGGTTTTTCATATAAATTAGCAAGAGATTTCATTAACTCTACCGTAGAAGTTGCTTCTGTAATATTGGAAGCCATGAATGCTGCCAGGCTCAATCTTATAGATCCTAGAGCCTTTCTGTTAAGAATATTCCATTCTTCATCAGTCATCTTCATAGGTCTAGACTTCTCATCCAACGGTAAATACAAATCTCTTTGATACAAATAATCCTCAATCTACATCTTCCATAATTGATAATTTCGGCCATCAAACTTCTCTACCTTGTATTTTTTTTCTTCTGCCATTGTTGTAGCTCCCACTCAATCAGAAAATCCTCTGTGAGTAAATTTGTCAACACACAAAACCCTCAAAGAAAGTTCTGATACCAGTTGTTAAAGTTAGCACACCGGTTGTATAGAAAATATATCAGATCTAAGCATACATGCAAATAAAAGTGGATATTCATACCAGAAGAAATACACAAAAAAAGAGATATAAATCAACACCAGATTTAACATGGTTCACCCAGTGTGGGCTACATCCACCAAGAAACAAGCCAATCTATTATCCAAAGCTTTGATAAGATATACAATTGAAGATTTACAATCTTCCACACCTCTCAGATGTTCAGTACTTTCTTCCTTCAAGTCTTTCTTCTTTTTCACCAAGAATTCTCTCTCACATTTTTAATTATCTTGTAATTATGATCAATCATCTCACAACAACTTCTAAACCCTAGCTTTCATGCTTATATAGTCATTTTTAGACTTAGGGCACTTAGCCATGCAATTACCATTAATAAATCTATTGTAATGCCAAAAATAGATCTAATTCCCGTGAGTTAATTAAAACATTGTCACACAGGTAATCGACGTCGGTTCTACCTAGCTGTGCCTTGGTTCCTACTTGCCTTTGACTGATGCCAGTCTGTCCTGACCGATGTCAGTTTTTCCTGACCGATGAAGGTCTATCCTTAACCGATGTCGGTTACTGTATTTTCCGGCAAGTTCCAATTGTATGCTAAACTAAAGTAATTGAGATCCACAACTCAACAATAGTGTCCTTCATGTGTCCTAAAGGTTTTTTAATGAATATCTTCACCCCTGATTCTAATATGATGATATCCAGAATGAAGATCAAGTTTTTTAAAGTAAACAACACCATGTAACTCATCTAGAAAATCATCAATTACAGGAATAGGAAACTTATATTTAACTATGTACTTACTGAGTTCCCTGTAATCTAGACACATGCACCAATTGTCATATTTTTTCCGTACCATCACTACAGGAGAAGAGTAAACACTCTGACTATGATGAATAATTTTGGCTTCTAACATCTCTTAAACTACCTTCTCAATCTCACTCTTTTGCATATAGGGGTACCTATAAGGTCTGATATTGGGTGGTTGACTCCCTGGTATTAGCTGGATGACCTGGTCATGGTATCTTTTTGGAGGAAAACCCTTGGGCATTTCTCCAAACACCACTGAGTGCTATCTATAACTCCTTACATATTTTTAGGTATAAATTTATTGGAATGATGTGCTTCCAATGAAAATAATTTTTCCACAAACCCCTCTGTACCTTTTCTAAGCAATTTTTGCATATGATGAGAACTTACCATCTATGGGGACTTTGCTCTTAGTCATTTTAGTTTAAAAGTCCTCCCTTTTGATTGAAATTGCATGAATAACTCTTGGAAATTCATTTCAATGGTTACCAAGGTGGTAAGCCACTGAACTCCTAACACAATGTCTTCTCCTCCCATGGCAATGGCATACATATTGCTAGTTAGCAAGTAATCTCCCATGGTGAGATTAATGTTATGGAATTTTCCTGAACAACTAACCAGTTTCCCATCAGTGATCATGACTTGACATTCTGGAGCTGGATAGACAAAGCAGTTCAAGCATACTGCCAATTTATGATTGATGAAGTTATGAGTACTTCCCAAATCAATCAACATTATTACCCTCTCTTTTTTAAGAATCCAACTACTTTGAGAGTTTGGGGAGTACTAATACCTGAAATTTCATGGCATCATATTATTGGTTGGAGATCTCCTAATGCCTCCTCTGGCTCTACCTCTTCGTTTTTTTCATTTTCTTCTTCTTCATTAGGCCCCTCGATGTAGAACAACTTCTTTTCAGCACACTTATGTCCTATGTCCAATTTTTTGTCACAATTAAAACATAACCCTTTGGCTCTCTTTTCTTAAATTTTTTGAGGTGTCAAATCTAACTGGCCAAGGGAATGATGGTGGAAAGGTGCTACGATCTTTGATATTACTGACAGTTTATTTCCTACTAGAAAGAAATTTTTCCTCTACCCTACGTGCCATGATGTTTAGAATATGAAACCTTATGAGGATTAAAAATATGCACCTCATTTATCTCAATTTGTTCTTTAATACCCCCAAGAAATAATTCATTCAGATTCTCTTCAAGGAATATTTTCCAGGGTTGTAAGGAAAGGTTTTGGAATTGATGGATGTAATCTTTAACTGTTCTTGTTTGTCTTAGTTTTGCTAGTTGACTGAAATAATTCTCTGACACACTAGAACTATAATCTTATTGTAACTCTTTTGTGAATATTGTCCATGTAACTGATTGAGGCCACTTTTTTTCCTTTTAGTACATAACCATCAATATCAAATGAATTGGTCAGGTTCAAGATACAACGATGTCATGGTAACCTTTTTTCCCGATGGAATCTGATGAAGATCAAAGAAATTATCCATCTGGTTTATCCAATTGAGTGGATCCTTTCTATCAAAATTACATGTTTCCACTTTTGGAATCATGTTACAGGCCTGCAGAGTGTTTGTATTTGATTGGTAATGTTTACAGATCCACCCTGGCTAGTTTTTCGATTACTTTGACTTGAAGATCCACCCTGGTTAATATGAGTATGATTGATTTGTGGCTGATTAGGAAGGATATGATGACCAATGATATTATAACTAAATTGGTGAATGAAATTCTCCAATCGTTATCCAATCTTTTCTACATCTACTTTACTGGCCACTCTACCCTCGAGGTTTCGCAACTCTAACTCTAGATAAGGACCTTATGGTCAATTGAAGTAAACCCTAACCCTGAGGACTCTGTAGTTGCCCCTTTTGACTCTAACTCCTCAACTATTATGTCATACTGTCAGGAGTTTTACCTGGAGTGATGGGATTCAATTTTTTTCCTCTAAGATCGAAGGCCCAACCATGATGCCCCAAAATGGTAGGATTTAGGGATCAAGGTCGAAATTTAGGGTTTGGGATTTCAATAGGAATTCATCCAAATTATTAAAAACCTCAAAGAACGAAATCAAACTAATTTTTAATCCTATTTCTGTATGTAAATAACTTTTTAATGTTCCATAAATTGCACAATAGATATATGACTTATGAAAAAACATAAAACCACTATAACTTCTACAAGACCAAGTCAAATATGGTTTTAAAATATCGTATTGGAGGACGAGCTTACTTGACTGATTTCGCACACCCAAAAAAATTGTAGAAAAATTCCCTGCCGATTTGAGATATAGTTGAACCGTCACAATTAGGGTTTTGACGCAAGTGTTGGCCGAGAACAATGATACCACTTGTAATGGAATTACTTGTATAAATCTAAATATCAGAATAGCAATATAACACCAAAGAACACCAAATTTAGATAAATGAATCACAATATGCAAGTAGAATAGCTTAGCCACTTCGAGGGGGCAACCTCCAAACCTTACAATAAAACTCAAGTGTTTAATGTGATGATTAACTACTCCTTACTAACCACCTATATATACCATTCCTATGCTATGGCCAACACCAAGGCCGACATTACTAAACATATGAAAGCATAAATGAGATAACATAATGACAAGAAGAGAGATTATGTAAGCCACAAGTCGATACTACATATCCAATATAAGCTATAGGACTAAGGGCGTAGCAAATTACCATTTATAGCATCTATTTCAAGAGCTTTCAAGCAATATAAGATATGTGGGGTATTGTGCACAATTTGGCTTGTGGAATCCCATTTAAGCACGTTCTTAAGATGCTGATCTGCTTTTTCAGAAAACTGTGCAAAATTTTTTGGGCCTAGAGAAACTTTTACTACGTGACTCCAATGTTACTGCCAATTTTTTGCATTGCAATGTACATGATTCAGGGTACTTTGCAGCATAGAAGTTTTAAATGGAATTCTATGCAAGTCCAGAACCCTATCAATGATTGAAATTCTGTGTCTTTATTGGTTACAATAATAATGTACCGAGGATTCAATTAGTTTGGGCTGAGTTGAGATCTTAGTTGTCCACAGTGGCATTTTCTCTTCTCTTCTCATCCTCTTGATTTCATGCCTATGCACATGCTCCTCTATTGGTCCTTCAAAGAACTTGAGATCTATTGCCACTTGTCACTTGATGCCCATGGAGCTGCTTGAGTAATCCATGCTTGCACAATGAAGATATGGGATTGCTTTAGCATGCGATTCATTTTGTTGCTGCCACTTGTTCTCTTCTCATCCTTCGGATCTGAAGAAGTTTCCAAGTGCTCCGGAATACCTTCTTTCTTTCCAAGCAATACCTTCTCTTTTACTTAAAATTCTACAAACGGATGAAGCAGTACTTCATCTTGGTCTTTTTTCAGCCAGACAGCTGAATACTGCCCAATTTCTTTTGTGTATATAATTGTCTATGTGCATATACCTGCAGTAGCTTGTGAGTTTTCCTTTTCATAGTGAATTGTAGACAATAAAATACCTTAGTGAGATGCCTCAGCAATGTTTGAATTGAGGTGTTTAACTTCATTATATAGGGTTCTAATTTCCTGTGTAAGCTCATTGGAGTGAAATTGTAACAATCCTCAACACTGTGATCTGTTATTGAATTAATACAGTTCTATGTTCACTCAAGTATATTATGTGTCATCTAGGAATCTTTGCAATTTTTAGAGCTAATTTTAAATTAGACATATGCAGTTAATGTCATATCTGATCTTTGCCATTGCGATTGCTGGAATGTAGAACCATGTAAGTCTTTGCATAAACATTTCCCTGGGATGTTTTGACATGTTGTTGTAATTTCACATTGACTCAAAGATGGAAACTCAAAAGGTAAGGCACTTTCACAATAGGCTATGAAGTTGATTATTCCTCTTTTACATTCTGTTTTCCTTATGTCCTACTTGAGAACTCTGGGTTTATTGCAGCATGTTTATCAATCCTTTATATGTGCAAATGCAAGAGAATAATTTACAGGATCACCTTTGAGCCACTTGTATCTGTGCAAATCTAAATAGGGAATGAGCTGAGTCATGTGTATCTTGCATTACACATAGTGATTGTGAGTTATAAAGTCATTTGTCAAATTGTGCAACTTCCAACTTTCAGCATTTGTAAAATGATTAATCTAATTGGGTTCTGATCTGGACTTTTCTTCAATTGTGGGTTGAAAATTGCATTTGTACAGAAAAAGACACTTAATTGAGCATGTGTAAATGCAGTGGTTTTAGTTCACTTGTCTGCATAGTTAAGTGGGTATTTTGTTGGTCTTTTTGAGCCACATTATGTGAAACCTTCTTAGAAGCGACTCTCCCCTATGGTTGATAGAGCTAGAAGTATTAAAAGAGTAGACCCAGTATCTGGATATTTGTTTTCTTCTAATTTAACCTTGGATTCAGTAAGTAGGAGTTAATGACAGTTCATTCGTACTACGACTGATCTGGACCACCGAGCCCAGGGCCATTTGAGCAGGGGACAGATCATGTGTTAGCTGGAGTCAGATAGGATATGTTGTTAAGAGTGGCGCAGGTTACTGAATGCAATGAACCAAACACTCAATAAGGATAGCAAAAGAGTTCTTTGCAGGAAATGCAACTTCTATCCATTAATGGTGAATGAAGGAATACATAAGTGTACAAAAAAATTAGCAAGAGTAAGTGAGAAGGCTCTTGTACTACAAAGGGGAATGTGTCCTTATAGATTGTCTAGACTGCTGCAATTTGGTATTGACAAACAGATAAGTGCCAAAACAAAAAATGAAAAGCTATTTGGTGTCTCTTGAGTGAGTGCAAGCTCAGAACTCTGGAGATCAACCCTTTTTTTATCAGATGTTACAATACATATATGCAACTGACAATGGCAATTACAACTGACAACAGTTATTGGAGAAATGATTACAACCATTCTGTTTTCCCTCAGATGGGGCATTTGATAAATCCAACACATGGCATGGAGTGATGATATCATGCCTATAAATACTACTTAGATAATCCTAGGTGTTACTTTAGGGAAGGAGGCCCATGTCTTGTAGTTGGAACTTGAAGAGTTCCTGTAGGTGTGTTGAACAGTCATGAAGAGAAAATGAAGTGTAACAGCCATTCCATTTGGCTATTATCTTTTTTACTCAATCCCATCATTTGGTTTATGCTGAATAAGAATACATAAAATTGGACATTCCATTTCACTTTAATTCTCTTTTGCGTAGTCCATTTCCTAAGCTTGACCATTGGTCCTCAATTTTACTGTAAGGTCATTAAATTTATTTCCTTACCTATTCTCCTCCTCATGTTGTTGCATAGCAGTATTTTGTTTGGAATGTGGGCTTATTCTCTCACCAACGTAGGCTTCTTCAACGCCTGCCAATCAGACTGTTTCCTTTCCTCCCACCTGCTTTCGAAGACCTTTCTCCTTCACACAAGCCTAATACATTGGTATTGCAGTGACCAAGACTACAAGCTCTGACTTTTTATACCCGCAAGTGTTTATTTATCCACCTATTTATGAATTTTCCCAACTTGGAAAGTGATCCTACATTAGCAAACCACGACACATAAAGAGCAAAACATCAGTGGAAGACAAGCATTGCAAATCTTATAGAATTAATGACGTGGTTGTAGAAAGATATAATGGAAGCCAGTGGTATGCAAGGATCAAAAAACACCACGTATCAAAGAGAATAAGTGTTTCTACGGGATACTAAGCAATGGAAACCATAACTTTTGAACTCTGGATGCATCTGTGACAGCCAATATTCATAAAAGATTTAATCAATCAAAAAATCAACATATCTATGTTAATTTTACTTAATGAAATATTGGCATATAAATATTTAGAATATAGTCATTTATGAAAAATATACATCCAATTGGCATAATTGGTGTAAAGGATTCAATGCAGTATAGGGCACAATATTTTTATAACAAGGAAAATGTGCGTGTTGCAGTGGAAAGCATATTTTCCAAATTTTTAAAGGATTTAATGACTAGTTGTAAAAAGTTAGAAAAAATGAGTTCATAAGTTTCCCTCTCTTTCATTGACTTATACTTGCCTCTTCTTTGCATAAATATGAGTAAAGAGTCATGTTAAACTATTGCATTATTCCCTCTTTGTTGGAGACACAACAAGAGGTGGTTATGACTTCCTATAAACAAGTTTTTAGAGTAATGATAGGAACCATTTTCAATAGTTTCATTTCACCTTCCTCCGTTACCCATTAGACATCTATTGTGCATCCCTTAAGTAAATACCAAAACATAGATTTTGTAACAAAGTATGCCTTGGGAAGTTATTTAATGAGATTTTCATTGTTCAAATCTTGGCACTTTGTGTAGAACAAATTACTTGCCTCCATGTGTTGTGTCATGTGCGGGAACACATACCATCTACATGGTTCTTATGTCGCATGCTCTTCCACCTATGTGTTCCTGCATTTTCAAAGGGCAAGCTTCTTCCATGTATTTGTGTGAGAGTATCGAGGTCCAATATATCGTTATTGGTATAACAAAGGGACAAACAACCTGTTGGAGCTAATAGGATTTCCCCTTCTCTGCATCTCCTTCTATCACTAGTCCCTTGAAATGTTTAGGTTAAAGGATTTTTTGCACATTTTAGTGTTACCGATTAAAGATACTTTGAAGATAGTATTGGCAAGTGTTCTCTGAAAACACTCTATCTTCAATGATCTAGGTCCCACACATGAGAGATAGCCCCATGTTTCCTCACAAACAACTGAACCTAGTAAGGAAGGGTGCAATTTTGAGCTCCAATAATCAACTTTTAGCAATGAATCTTTAGATACATTATCCATTGGAATAGATGGGACATAAAGTATGTATCATATACATATTATTGATAATCATATTACAGGGTAAGCCTACATCTAATATCGTGTTCATAACATCATGGAGAATGGCGACTAGAATCTACTTGAAATGGTTTAGACCATATTTGAATAAAATTAGAGGTATATTCAACAATACAAAAAACCAATTGGTGTGTGTAATAAATCTTCAATGAATGTAAGGTCATATAATAGTATTTGTGTAAAGATACATACTTCTTGTTTACCATAAATGATTTCCTTTCATTTTATGGACCACCTAATGAATTTAGCATTCAAAATTGGTGAGAAATTTTTTTGTGGTATCAAAAGTTGAAAATATAGTCTGTGAGTTCCCTCACTCATATTTTTGAAGAAGTCCCAATTAGTTTTGGGATGTCAAATTTTTCTAAAGGATTACACCACAAGAGACAATATTTTGAATATTATGTTGATACCATATGGATCTCCTTGCATGGGCCAACACAAAGGGTTTTAACATAATATCGGTACTCGCTTGGAGTAATGTACAAACATTTCTTGATAGTGGATAAATATCATGACCTCTTATACATGTTAAGTGAGATAGAGACACTTCTAAATTTAGCTGGTATTATTCCCATGCTAGAGGAAATGAAAATTCTTATGATAAAATACCAAGAAATAACTATGTATATTTTAGAATATAAAAATTTACATAAATTGATATGCATGACCCTCAAAAATCTATATCTTCATTAAACCATTCATTCATAAGTCCAAAGTTTCATAGTAGGCACTTCTAATGACAAATGTGGGTGATATTCTATTCATGGTTTTTATAGTTTAATGCAAGTACAGAAATTATATTCATAGTGTGGGGATATGGGATATGATGCAGGAACATCATTAAGTAAAAGCAAAAAAAATTGTAATTTTGTATAAGTAAGGGGCGTGTAAGGTGTTTGTATCATTTGGTTCAATGGTTTAAGCCATTTTAGTGTTTTGAGCAAGGATTCAGGATCCTAACCCCATGAGAAGGTGTGTTTATAACATGTTTTGGTGATTTTTGGAAAGTTGATCATTCTAAATTTTGGTTTTTGATTGAGTTGGAGTTCTATGAAGAGGATTGCAGGATACCTATGCATCATTCTGGATGTGGTATATTGATTTCATGCATTTTAATGGGTTTGAGAAAGTTTTGGCTACTTTCAAGCAAAATTATGGTTCATAGTACAAAGTGACTAGAAAAATTGAATTTCATGTTTCTAATGCACTTGTGGTTGTTGAGTTGAGGAGGCTCTACATCAGGATAACAATGTAATATTTTTCTAGAGTTAGGCAACACACTACAAAACAAGTACGTGTCACAAAGTAAGATTTTTACAATATCAGTTAATTTGTAAGTGCTACTTTAAAAGGATATTTCAAGACCTCTTTCCTAAGAGAATACAAATATATTATATTGGCATGAAATATTTCAATCCATGTATGTTATGTATCCTGAATACTAGAATAATCGTCAACCATTTAATTTCATGATAAGATAAAATTCTTGGTCAAACAATTTAGTAGAATGTTTGAATTGAATGAAAAACATATAGAAGGAATTATAGATAAATATAAACTTACAAAGTGATCAACCAATTTTGCAACATCAATGATGGAACAATTTAAACTCATGGAGAGTCCTTTACAAGATGGATTAATAACACGGATATGAGAAACCTTAATTCAAAGAGAAATAACGCACAACCCAATATCAAAAAATTCAAACTTCTTGATCTATGTCAAACCATGATATTGGGTTTAGTGGAGGATGAGAGAGTTTTCATTGCATTGGGATTCTTGAAATTAAAGAATTTTTTTTGACAAGGATTTAGAAATTTTCTTGAGGATATATACAACTAGATATGATGTCTAGAGTTATCTTTTCGAAAGGTAATTGGGAATATGGAGCTCCACATGTAAAATAAAAGGGTAGTGCAAAAATTATAATAGTACTATCACATCTAACACTATGAACTCCAACACATCTAATAGAACTAAGAATATGCAACTAAGTGGAAGTATGGAGACAAAGAATGAAGACAATTATTATGATGGCTCTTATAGTTGTTGGTTGTCAAAAAGGACTTCAAGAAGAGCAACAGTCAGGGGACAAGAAGTCCCTCCTCTTTAATGGGAGAGGTTCCCTTATTCAGAAACGAACCTATTTACAAATATAAAAAACATGATTTTCTTGTGGAACTTGGATATTTACGAAAGTGTTTTCTATAAGGATCATCAATTACAAAAGGACTGAGGAATGAGAAAACGAGAACGAGCAGAAAGGTACCATTCAGAATTATAGATGACAGAGTAATTCTTTATGCATGCGAAGGTACAGACGAATTCTTTAAACAAGATCATTTGTAGGAATACTAAAGAAGAAAATTTGAAAATACACAAAGTTCTATACCATCTGTATGAATATGAAACTGAACATAAGATAGTACAAATGATTTACATAAAAAGTAAATGACTCAAGCTTGAGAATGCAAGGATAATTCAGATAGAAAAATAATGAAAATTCCTATTGTATTGATTTCTTTATGATTATTTACACTTTAAGAAATAAGCCATTGGTTCTTGGTCAAGTTTTTGGGAAAAATTGAGGAAGGCCATTATATTTTACAATGAAGTTACTCTCGGTAACTACTTCTTTTAACTAAAGATTAGTTAAAGGGTTGCTTAATCGCAATACCCCAACTGATTGGTTGAAACTGGTGAAGTATGGATTGAGAGAGAAGAGATGTTAAATCTAATGAGAAGAAGATTTTCAGGTGCTTATAATTTGGGAGGAACCCACCAACTTCATAAATGCATAATGTTTCTTGAAGCTCTTCAATTTGCCTTTGCTAGGTCTCTGCCACTGGGATAGATGTGTTGGACCAAAGTAGAATGTGGCTAAAATCCGAGACACTTCTCCATTTTTTATCAAACTCGACATGAGTATGATAGTCTTTATTTGCTTCTTCAATGGCAGATTGAAGAGAAAGATCTCCTTCATTTTTCTTTGGAATGAAAGTCTTTCCTTGAATGACAGATTAGGTTTGAAAAAAGCTCTGAATTGAGCTTTGATTTCTTGTAGGGAGAGAGGAACACTAGACTTTTCATCCTGAAGATGACAATGTATATCTTTGAAAGCAGATACAACTAGTGTATTAAAAGCTTCACCCTTCTGCCATTGCTATTTTTCAATTCTCCCCATGCCTCCTCCAGGACCTTTGATCTTCCAATCCATGCTGTAGACCCAAGACTTTGACAAATTATCCTTTGTATCCTCAAAATACTTAATTCACAAAAAAAATATTTTCATTGTCTGTCCCATGAGGCGGAGGTCTTCTATGTAACTGCTAGGGAGTTTGAATATCTTTATCTAAGTATTAAATTAACAAAACTTGTCACGATCATTGGCCTGTTGCAAATAATTGGCTCCTTCCCCTAATTTTGAAAGCTTCATCAATGAAGAGGGAGGTTCCCGCAAAAAGAATATTTCCACCATGGTTCCATTAGCTATGGAAGATATTGGAATTGAAATGCAATATTTGAACTTATATTTCATATTGGCTCAAAAATACAGGTTATGGAAAATGTTAAGTACAATGGGGTATGTTGTACATAAATTTTTTGCATTGGACAAAAGAGTAACTAAACCTGTTAGAATTTGGGCTTGTTTCCAACTGTTCAATAGTTTCCTACCCTTTTCTTAGGTGTGAGGTCAATGACATGGGTGATAGATATATAAAGCCTCATGGATTCACCTTTCAGGGGTAGTTTCAAACTCTCCCATGGGAATTATTGAGAGTTTAGGTCAGATGCCTGCAAGTAGCTTGGACTTCAAAATGATAAAGGCTTAGTATTTTTGGGGGCATTGGTACACCCTAGAGAAACAAAGACACTATCCTTGGAGGTATGTTTGGCTTTTTTGGCACCACGTAGGAATATCAAAAAGGCTACCACAACATCAAGTATTTGCATGTTCTACTAAGCAATTCAATGAGATGAAGTGTCTACTCTTCATATGACTTTTCATGCTAGAATTAATGTTATGCAAAAGAATAGGATGCCACAAATCTACTTAAATTATTTAATAGATGCTCTAAATCATTTAAGGTTTATTACTTGTTGCACATCTTAAATTAGATTTCTGATGTGTGGCACTTCATGCTCTAGGTTATTGTAAATGGAATCAATATGTGTGTTGGAATTTATAGACTTCTCCAATTCCTTAAACTATTTGAGCTTCAAATTGATGCTCATCAAGCTGGAATGTTCACTCTCAAAAAATAACCCACAATAGAACAAGATGTTCAAGAGTCCCGAAGGACCCATCCCTAAAATTTACACTCATGATTCTTTTTCCACATGAGAAACATGTTGAGGGAAAGGGGTAAGACCTGAGTGAGATGAGGGGCCACACATGATAGAACAACAACCAAAACACCTTGAAAGAGGTGAATAAAATTGCAATTTTGATCAATATGGATAAACACATGCTTCCCTATAATTATGTAATTTTGTTGAAGCATCCTTAGAGGAGGATTCATACTAATGTAAAGTGTCTACATAATGCTCCATTTTCCTGTCAAAGCCATATATCAAAGTCTTGACATAAGATGTGGATATAAAATTTTCCAGCTCTTGAAATTCTTAACAATTTCAATGAACCATTGTCCAAGTCCTCCAAGGGAGTATGCATAACCACATTGTCAATACTCATATGAGTATAGCTAAGAATTGTATCTTGGAGCCCTTCAGGAACTTAGTACAAGTTGAGTTGGTTGGATCAATTTTAGTAGCGACCATTATATGCCTCCTCCTGGCTTCATTAATCATCTACACAGATGTCCCAATAAGGTCCTCTACAAGAGGAAAATACAAGTGATGATAAATCTCATCTTGATGTTACTTAAATCTAATAAAGACAAATTTTTCAAGTGATGCAACTTATTGGCCCTTGAAGAAATCAAAGTGATAAATATAGGGCTCTTTCTAAATATTTTGTGCATTTAGGGTATAGTTTTGACTAAAAAAAATGTCAAAGTTTCCAAAATGATGTAATATAAAAGTGCAAGCCAGTTAGGCAATTCTTATGAGGGGCAGGTTCATGTAATTCATCACATCTTGCATACTTCAATGTAATTGCCCTTGTCATTGCAGAACACAAGGAATACAGAAAGTGCTCTCATAGCCACAAGCCTTATATAGAAATAAATTTAATAAAATAGGCACCGTAGTGTGATATCAGGTTCATGGCTTCATCAGAAAACCTTCAAAAGAGTGTCACTTTCAACAGCCTGACATGTGTACATGGTGAAAGCATCATTGACCCTTCTGAAATTGCGATTGCTGGTCTCTAGGGTGAACTGTATGGGTAAGTAGGCATACACTCATATCATCCTTGTGGGCATAATGTAAGAAAAACCAAACCATTCCCTTGATGCTACAGAGTATACATCAGGTACGAAGTCAGTAGAATGATTCTTTGTTTGCTGTACATGAGACAGCTGCTTTGTTATTCATGCTGATGTTCTGCCCAGTTGATATTTTGAGTTCCCTAGCACACCATATGATGATATAGGTAAGATATCCAGAAATGGAACTCATTATTAGAAGGTAAGCCCATAACCCGAGCCACAGGATTATGAAATCTGATAGATCTATAGTTGAAATCATGGAAAGATAGGCTTGGATAGAAAGATGCCCCCTGCATTAGGGTTTTTAAGCCATGACTTTGACCACCAAACGCCTTGTAGCTAAGCTGTCTTAATAAAACAGGTTTTGTATAATTGTTTTAGACGAAAGTAAAACTATGGAATTATCCATTTCTGGAATTCTTAAAGAACAGTTAATGGTGGTAGCAATCAAGCTTGGTGATGAGTTCCCCATGTAATTGGTTAATTGTTATCAGGACATGTTGAGCTTCCGCATGAAAGCAATGTATGTGTGTTGTACCGAGATAGGGCCTCCAGCGAAAGCCAAACCACTGGTCATGAATCATCTTGCCATAGGTAAGGGTTAGATATTCTGCATCCTTGCCCAAAAATTGAAAATCAAATGACGGCTTTTGTTGATATTGGGAACTCGGCAGATTCTAGTGTCAACATTTTTCCTTCCCTTATCAATTTGATCTTCATGTTGATAGTAATTGTCGATAGAAAAAGACTCGGGATGGAATTACAGGGGACTCTGGGACTAGGTGCCCAGGAAATTGCTTGCAAGGGTTCGAGCAAAGGATAGCATGAAAATAGTGTGAAAAATGCATACACTCATTATATAGCCAATTAGGAGAGAGAATTTCAATGAATGTGCATCACAATACATCCCTACCATTTTGAAAAGCATGATATTCGGGTAGAGCAAGGGAAAAATTAACACGAATGGCACTTGGTTAGGACAGAGAGATAGCGAAAGACAGGATTTTGGCGCGCAGTAAATAGTAGCACAAATGCCTTTTACATGCGGGACGAAAACCGAAACACGCTACTGAATCAATAAGAAGGAAACAATGAGAATCCAAGGAACAATTTGGGACACAAAAGACAAAAAGTCTTGGGGTCCATGGCATTCGGCCAAAAATGGAACAGTACATTGCTCATGGATTATAGTTGACTTGGGACATTTGGGACAAAAATAAGTACGGGCCCGAGGAAATTTGATCAACTATTTCTAGAGAAATATGAGAGCTAGTAAACAAGATCGGGGATCCTTAGAAATGAGAGCTCTTAATTTGAACTCCTGGGACACGCGGGACAAAAATGATTGTCCGACAAGCAAAAACACTTAGGAATGACCCAAAAAAGTCCCTTTTTTTCTCAATTTAATAGAGACTTACATTACACAAATATTTTCAGTCACCAGAGAAGACACTTAAGACAAAAATTTTGATTGTTAGCCAAGAGCAAATCACGCACTTGAGTGTACATTTCTAGGTCCTAAAAGCATAGTAGCTATTTACATGATTCCTAAGCAAGAAAACTAGTAATTGACAACTATTTTTGGCCTCTTTTCTTTGTCTTTCTCGCTCTCTCTTTTAGTCTTACACACCCTACAGCCCAGCCCGAACTTAGTTTCATTTATCTTTATGGCTCTGGACACCAAGCACCCAACCAGGACACCAATGCCCAGGTGCTCCTCGTCCTTCTGGGTTCCCCTGACCTCTTTCTTATCTTACTCGCTCCTTTTGGGTCTCTTTTATCTTTTAGGTATCTTTTTCACTTATGGGTTCAGCCTTCCAGTTGTCAATTATGAAATTCAAACAAGGGAATCATATAAATACAAAGTTATGTGTTCAAAATAAAGGACCAATTTCTAAGCATTACTGTCATCACCTAAGCTTGCATCAAAAAGGCACCTAAAGCACTTCAAAGCATCCATCTGACATCCATTCAAGGGACAAGGGACTACATACTCTGCATACACAACATAGGAAGGGGAAGTTTATTCTATTCCATCCACACATTTGCATACATTGCTAGCATCTATAGCCCGCTATCATAGTGCAACTTACATAAGGGCATCCTAGGGCATCAATTCTACACACACTCACAAGAACTACATGGAGTCTGAGATGTAGTGCAGTGCTTGGTAGTAAGTTCACTCTGTCAAGTGACCACTGTTGGGTTTAGTCTAACTCCCCATTTTACATTTTCCTTTTTAGGTTTGATGTGGTTTGTGGGCTTGTGCAGGTGAACTTCTCTTTTGCAGGTTACATGTATCATCAACAATCATAGTGTGAATATCAATGATCAACAAGAACAAATAGTGAAACCCTTGTGACACAAAATCATATTCCAAGATCTTATGCAAACAGTCACCCAGTGCCCAATCTCTCTTGCCCAAGTGCCCCTTCTTGCTGCAGGTGCCCCTGTACAACATTATCTGTGAGTTCTCAGAAATTACTAGTGAGTAGTTACGACAATTATTCTCATCTTGTTCAGCACTTACCCTTCCAGATCAGTCCAGATTGTGCATAAATCAGCTAAATTTCTTTCTCTATCTCTTGTGCTTAGGGTTTCATATTTTACATGCTTTATTGCTTGTGTCTTTACTATATTATTAGCATTGTATATCATTATTTACAGTAGTTACTCTACAATTAGTTTTTAATTCAATTTATATTAATTAAATAATTTGGTGAACCCCATTCGTGATCATACACTTGGATCCTCATTTTGCTTATTCTATTGAATATTCTTCTCATGGATCCTAAAATTCTTTGAATCTCTTTTCATGAATTACTTCAAATGCATCCACCTTGCAAATAGGCATTCTTTAAAAATCCCTAGACATTATGCATCTCCCTCTTGAACACGCCACCCACTCAAATAAGTGCCATTTTTCAATCATCTACTTGATGACACTATTGTTCCTAATCCTTCATCCAATCAACCCATCTTAGGGTCAATTAAAGCTTTACATTGTTTATTTCAAGATAATCAAATCACATAACTCTTAAATCTGAAATCTAACATCTCAAGAAATGCTCATCTCAAGCCCATGTTAGTTCTTCTTCTACATCTCATCGTAATTCTATGTCTTCTACATGTGCTCATATCAATGAAATAAAACTCTTACCACTACCATCACCTCTAAAATTTGATCTAAATGCTAAGAAACATGATATTCTTCCTGAGATCCTTAATCACCAATTGATCAACTTGTCAACTACTCATTGTTACCCTCCTTATTGGCTTTCCAAATCAAAGATCTCCTATTTTTCAATGTATCATACACTTAATGAACAATATTGATAATGATTTCTATTTTTAAAATGAAGAATTAATCATGTTGAATGTCAAGGTTTTATCTCATTTATTGCACAATATTCTTCTTCATGCTCATCTTCAACTACTAAATCCCAATGGACTCCCAAATCCAATCCCTCTATGTCTAATGAGCATTAGGAAATAATTAGACTAATGTTCCATCTGTGCTCAGTCAACATTCTCCTATCTAATCCATTCCACATAAGAAACCTCCTCTAAAAATTATTCCATCCCCTTCTCCTATCAATTCTTCGACAATGTTACCAATTCCAACTGGTAGAATTTTCCTCTTAAAATGAGTCCATCCTCTCCTCTTACTAAGTCATCTAAAATGCAATCAACCCTGGGAAAAATAAGCCACCACCATTCAAGGCCCCTCTAAAATACCATCCTTCACTTCATCATTTAATTAATTTTTTCAAACAAATTAATCCTTACATTGATGGCTGGGGACACATTTCAAACTCCCATGACCATGACATGGTGATTCTCACGTCACCGCATAGAAATCCATCACTTACATATTTGGGGCACATCACAACTTCTTCCCCCCTTTTTTCATTACTATCAAAGTGGATACTTCTACACTTCATGGTCCACGCTCAATGTATAAATCTTTCCTAGTATTCACACATCCCCTTTGTTTAATACACGCATTTGTATCATCATTACCCTATGACACACTCTATTTCCATAGTTCATACTCGACCATGAGGTATAATTATGAAATGAACCTCACATCATATCAAATCGTTCTTTATGCTTTATGGTACATCTTTCAGCATCTACTTGAAAAACCCTTATTTCCAAATGACGAACTCTTGTTCTATGGTTCAATATTGACTATTGAGGGATCATCTTATAAACGAACCTCACCTCATGCATTTTCGTTGGGGGGAATTTGCCCCTACCATATTCACATATTCATACCATTCCATCCCACTCATACATTACATTTGCATATCCTGGTTGCATTTACTTTTGCTAGCTTATTCTACTAACATGTTTACACTTCATTTTCCATGCTAGATATTCTTAGTATGTCGTTATTTTTCTATATATACACATGCACGTTCACTTGGTATTTTATAGTGAATGCAGATATCTTATAGGTTCTTACACGTTGCAACGATGTTTGGCACTATACCTTTTACTAGTACCACTAAGGCTCATGGGGGAATCCACTTTTCTCTATCATACACTACAATGTTCTATTGTTATATTTTCACTATTTTTCAATACAGTTAATTTGTTTTTTGTTGATTTATAAGTGTTCATGACATATAATTTATCTTTCTAACACATTAATGGATGCTTCATGTGTATCATTTTCCTTCCAGGACTATATACAACCATGGTTATTTGATTAATTTTACTTGTCATTCTATGCTATTGTTTGTGGGCTACGCCCTATGTCTTGTATGATCATTATATGTTTTTTCTCGCTTCGGACCATGATTGTCTTGTGACATTATGAGCGATGTCTCATGTTTGAAACTAACTATTTTCACAATGTATCTTATATGCACATGTTCTTGATTACATTTTTTTCTACTACATACTTTGTTTACACTAACACATAGTTTTAGCCAACTTTCTTTGCATGTACCTTGGTTTCTACCATGCACATCCCTTACCCCCTGCAGGTATAATATTTAGATAAGTTTTAGGTCCTCTATTTTGGACTGCATACTAGCTCAATACATTTGTCACATGCACCCCAAATGAGGGTAGGCATACATTGGGTGAACAAATCACCCCTAGAGAAACTCAGGAAGAGTCTATAACATAGTCCAATCTATACATTACAGAAACAAAAGTTTGATTAAAAATAAAGTTAGAGAATGATGCAAGATTCTAGTTGGGTCATAGGATCAGCAAAGCACAAACACCAGTGCACAACATCAAATATAGTGCCTAAGCACCTATGTCCTCACCTAGAATTGCTAATGTCCTAGGGCCACATACCGTCATTTTATTTCAAATTAGCACATTTCACAAAAGTCTTCATATAAATTCTACAATTATAAGCAACAACTGTCACTCCAGTTTATACCAATACAATTCTATCTCCATTTACAAATAATTGTGATCAGTAAAATTGGAACAATTCGAAACTAATCAAGGACAAAAGGAACAAATTTGGGGTGTACCATATGTAGTGGTGTTTATTGGGTAGAGTCATAGAGTGCATGACAGAGTAACAGTATACCTCTCTCCCCAATAGTGAGGTTCTTTGAACAACATTTGAGATCACCCAAAAAATTTCACTTGGCATGAGATAAACCCAAAAAACTCGTACCTAGAAATAGATTTCAAAAAAATCACTCTTGGCATGAGACCAACCAAAAAAATTTCTCTTCACAACATTTTACAGACACTTTTATATCCTTAACATTCTTTTACATTAGGTGCACACTTTTCTCAACTATTATTTTGTCACACTTTTACATACTTCTACATAGGCTATACTCAGATTTCTTCATATACATGACTTTGACTACTCTTTGTTCTCTTCTTTTGTAGATTTGTCCTTAATACGAAACAAGTAGTAAATTACTTCCATCAAACACGGGTACAATAGCATCATATGCTTTACCCCTAGGGCCACTTTCCTTTCCTAGTCTCCATGCTTGATCTGTTAAACTCTCTACTTTGGAATTTTCTACAGAATCACTAGTTACTGTATGTTGTTGTTTTACTTTAAATTTGAAAATAATATTTTCAACTCTAGTGAATCTAAATTGCTTGTTCTTTAGAACCAATTAATGCATTGAAATAAAATTAATCCTAAATGAATACTTATCAGTACTTGTTGGCTAGATTTTTTGCATAGTTGAAAACCTAGGCAGTCATGAGATAAATCTCCCTCATTTACTGGTGAGGCTCCCGTGTAAGATTTTGTTAGTTTATATGTCCTAATATCTATATGTTGGTTTTACTTTAACCATGTAACTCATGAACCATAGCTACAGCAAGTTATGTAGCAAGTAAGCAGCTGTAAGAAATGAATATATGCAGAGGAGGGAAAATAATTAAATACGAGAAGAAGGAAAGGAGATGTGCAACCTAACCAATAGTTGACAGAGTTAATCACATGCACATAGACAAAACAAATAGATCTTGAAATATAAAATTCAAAGTAAAGGATCGGCATCTCAGATCTAGATCTAGAATAACACAAAGTTTATGAATAGATCTAAGAACATAAATTAGAAACAAAATGCATCGTTGACACAAAGTTCTCGGAAATCTTGCTCTTTCTATTCCTTTGCTTCAAAAGCTATCAGGGGTTTCAGCACAAAGTCTGGAACACAAGAATGTTGCTTACAAATTTTGATCTATTTTAACCCATAGGTTCTTCCTCTACTTATAGCATGTAGAGGGGCAATTACAAATAGGAAGCTTTAATGAACTACACATGTGGAAGTCTATGAAAGGAAACAACTGGAAATCTTCCTTCTCGAATTCCTCTTTGCATGACATGCATGATTTATAACTGAAAATAGAACCTTCTATTTTGCATGTATGCCACCTATTTCCAAGTAATTGACTTCTTCAAGTAATGGCTTTTAAACCAATCACTTAAGTTTTATAATTTAATTGATCGCTCAATTACTTTGTCTGAGAAAATAAAAGAAAGAAGAAAAAAAGAAATAAGAAGAAAAAGCTGCAACACTTCCAGTCTTGTTCTTCTTTCAAATATTCTGGATGCAATTGACTCTTTTACCTTTGATTCTCACCAAACTGGATTTGGAAGTTATGCATGACTGTGATTTTGCTTACGGGTATTTCCTTTGGCATTTCTTCCCTTTATCCTTGAAGCTTTTGCAGAGTACATGCATTGCAATGTTTGCCGTAAATCTTCAGAAAAACTCATATATTTTGTTAATTGCATATGAGCAATTAAAAATTCTGGAAAGCACTCCGGGTGAAGAAAGTACAGGTAAATTCAATGGCTTCAACTTGAAGATTGGGAGCACATGCACAAGATCCTAGAAGGAATTTTCCATGCATTGACTTCTACACGCGCTGTATGCGTCAGAAACAAGAGGATGAATTTTTGCTGGAAGCCTTTACAATTGGATGAGATTTGGCAAATCTGATCAATTAAATCATATGCATGGCCTGTGTTTGTATCATTGACTTCAGCAAATTTGGAAGCTATGCATGATTTCAATTTTGATCCCACTGCTTGCCATGGCTGGAGCAATCTTTATCTAAAGAACCTTTGTCTGAACTCTTTTTCTTTTGATTCTTGCCAAAATTCTTTGCAATTGGTGCAGATCTAGGGATTTCTTCAGATTCGGAAGATATATTCAATGTATTTGACATTGATTTAAGCTTCCTTTCACTTATATAAGCATTTTATAATGAATGCTTGTAATTAATTCAGACAAAGACGGCAATCCGAGAACATGAACACTTGATTTTTATCATAAAAATCTGCATATAAAGCCCGCTGTCCTAAAATTTGAGGCTTTGCTTGCATGCTAAGCAAGCATAAATATTTTTAACTTCACTTGGGCACTTTTACCAATATGCAGATAATTAACAGGCATAAAACAAGCTCTTCCAATCCTAGGTGCCAAACTTTGAAGCTTTTCGGCAATGATGAAACAATTTTTGATGCAAAAATTCTCCTTCCTTGGGCGCCAAAATTGTCCGGGGTGCAATCCTTTAAAAAAATAATTAATTACATCTTCACTATGGCAGCCCATGCTTATATAACCCTCAGCATTCTATTTCTAATAATTTTCCACCCTATTTTTGGCAATTAATTAATAAACAATGATGTTTATTCACCCAAATTGGGCGCGTATTTATGCATGTTGCTGGTTGCCATTAAATAAATTAAATTTATTTATTTTTAGCATGCTACCTTTAGAAAAAATTCACTTTGACTTATCATCATGCATTGACCTTCTATTCATCCTAGGTGCCAAAATTAGGCAAGAAAAGCTATTAATAAATATTATTAATATCATTGTTTAATCACCAAATGGGTCGCACTTTTTGACATGGGTGAATTCAAAATTAAAAAAGTCAACTTCTGGGAATTTTCACCCTGCACCGCAGCTCTAAAAATCCATTCCTCCACTTAAGTGATTTACCTTTCATCATGGAAATATTTACCCTGCAAGGCAGGTAATAAATTCCCACATGCCTGCTGCTTCTAATTTTCCCACTACATGTTAAGTCAGACCTTCCAAAAATGCGGATTGTATCTAAAGTTTTATCTTGGTATTGAAAAAGTGTAACTTATTTTGGGTGCACATAAAACCTGTATTGGGATTAGCCAGTCTAGTATCTAGGAATTAGAGAAAATTCCCATCAGTTAAGCATATTTGGTTCTTTTATTTTATGCAGCATTCTCTGGGAATTTTCACCCTGTAAGGTAGGTAAGAATATTCCTGCCTGCACTACCGCCTCTAAAACGGGGTTTCCCATTGCAGCTTAAGCACTGTTGACTTCAGTTGAAAAAGTATCCTGCAAGGCAGGTAAGATGTATTCCCATCTTCCTGCAATTTTTTACTAAAAATTATTGCTGTTAAATCATTAATTGTAGCAAATTTGGGACTTGCTTGAAATGAGGGATTATGCACAACTATCATCTTTGGTTGGAGTAGGCAACTTGCATTTTGACCTATTCCAATTTTGGTGTCTATGTCAGTAGATGATTCCAGCATGCTTCGATGTCAATTAAATAGACTATACTGGTCACAAAGAATTAAACCGAGGGTAATTTCAGCAGAGAAACTAGTCGGTCCGGTGAACAACGAGTACACATGAATATAAATTACAGTAGAAAAACGTTGTCATGGATGGTTCAGTGTCCTGTTCATTCCTAGTGAAATGTTTCTAATGCAGATGTACCTGTGAATATTGGACGTAGATAGAAACTTTGGAAATAGTCAACATGTTCTCCCTAGAACATGTTTTCAATCAGGAGCACGTGAATTTACTTCTCGACTTCTGGGCATCAGGTATTCAATAAATAATGCCCATGTTTCTATTTCCCATAAACAAAACTTGGAGGAGGGATAAAATGACGTTTGGGGCAACTAGTATGTGTCACAAATTGATCTGTACACCATGATTCACTTGGGAATTGTCCTGACTTTTAATCACAGACATCGTTGTTGGAAACTTTTGATGAGAAAGATATCTAGTCTAATGATGAGATCCTGAATGAAAATTCAAATGGCTTAGAATCAACAATTTAGGTAACGAAAATGTGGAGTACATAGACTCAACACCAACAATTTTTATACTTGGAAAACTCCAGAGGAGGAAAACCAGTTGAGAAGGGAGTCAAAAACACTCTTTCTTCCCACTTTTATTGGCCAATTGAATAAGAATTACAAAATTTACAATTATGAAAGAGAAGTAGATAATATCTCACACTTCCTCAGCAATTACTTGTTTGCTCTACCTTCAGCTCCTTGCTTCTAAAAACACAATTCGAGCCACTAGTTTGTTTTGGAGGGCAACATGGATTAAGAACTCTTGCTCACTTACTCACTATGTCTTTCATGCTGTCCATTCCTTTGTTCTCACTTCTGGTATTTATAGCCTGCCCCCATATCCTCTCATGCACTGGAGAATGGGAAAGATTCATGGGTGAAGAAGACATGACAAATTTTCTTTCCAGATTTATTTTTCTGTCAAAAAGTGACAAGATGCCACCCGGTGCAGAGACTGGTGACAGGATTCCACCCTGGCTCGGCAAGTAGCCAGGACTGCCGCCCTGGTTTGGTCAGCAGGTTCTGTCATTAACAGTGAAAATAAACCTCATTTTTAGATTTTCTCCTTCTGTAGTTGGTTGATTTGATGAAGTAGAGTCATGTTAGATCCCTATGGATCACACCTCCCTTACTAAAGGAGGCTTTTGGTCCCACAAAAGCTTAGTGGGGGATTAGATGAGGAAATAATTCATCTCACTTGCTCCTTAGAGTACCATTGGTCCCACCTTGGTGTCTTTCCTTTTAGTCCAACCTGCCAAGATCTTGATGGACCTCTCCTTAGTCTAGGTGACCTTCTGCTACAGCACTACATCCTCCTTCAATTCGCTTGTGAGTCCAAGATGCAAAAATCCTCAATGAAGGTAGTAGATGTAATCCTTCATCTTCATCAAACATGGATGGCTCATATAGGTGCAACTTCTCACAGTTTAATACTATAGTACATCCTCATAAATGGTATGCAAATCAAGTCCGAAAGGCATTTTCTCCAACCTTCTCCAATATGTTTATGAAGGGTCCATATCATAATGGTTTGAGCTTCCACGCTTGACCTTGTAGTCTCTCCTTGCTTAAGTAAAGCCAAAATCTATCTCCAACATGAAGCTTATGTTCTCCTATGTTGATCATTTCTAGCCTTTACTTGGCTTGGGATTTCTCCAATTGTTCTTTAACCTTGAGATGGATTTGTTGGATCCTCTCAATGAATTGGTTTTCTCTAGTCAACTATGTGTCTCATGTCTCCTCTTCATCCTGCTACCCAACTGCTATGTACAACGGATTTGTAGGTAAATATCCCAAACATGCTTCAAAAGGTGACTTCATGGTGGATCTGTGTACTGCCTAGTTGTAGGAATGTTGAATGTAGGCTAAGGACTCATCCTAAGTCCTTGGGTATTTACTGTTATACCCTCTGATCAACTATACCAAAGTCCTATTCACCACCTTTGTCTGTCCATATTGTCTATGGATGGAAAACAGTGCTCCTCTGTAACCTGGTATCCATCTTGTCCCATAAAGTAGTCCAAAACTTCCCCAAGAATGTAGAATCCGTGTCAGAAACAATAGACTTTGGCAAGCCAAAATGCACCCATACATTAGCAAAGCTGAAATGTATAGCTACCTCATATGCTTTTGTTGTCTTTTTACATGCCATAAGAATACACATCTTACTAATTTATCAACAACAACATAGATATAGTCATGGCCATGTTTAGACATATGTAATCCTCCTACAAAATCTATAGAAATGTCTACCCATGGACGAGTAGGTACTGAAAAAGGCATATAGAAAACCCTCCTTTCTGGTCTTAAGCTTGTAGTACAACAAAATTTATATCCACATATAAATTTTGATACTTCTTCTTGCATATTGGGCCAATACATGTACCTTAATAAGTGGGCTAGGGTCTTACCAACACCGAAATGTCCTGTTACTTTTGAGGTATGTGCTTCCCTCATCAATAGAATCCTTTCTTCTTTCAGAACACAAATCTTCCCCCATTGGTAGAGCAACCCGTCCTTGAGATAACAATCTTTAATTCCCATCCTTTCAGCCCCTTGGGACTGACGGAACTACTGAAACATCACCCCAAAGTATCTATCTTGAAGGCATATGCTTCTCTGTAAGCTTCCTTCGTGAAGGGCTCAATCTGATATATAGTGGCTAAGTAGGAGATTTTATCCTATATGGGCGGCCTAGACAACATGTTTGCTACTAAATTTTTACTACCCTTCTTGTATTTATTGGGATTGTTGATTTTTGGAGCTCAATTACTTCATATTAGCACGATGTATTAAACTTGCTAAGAAAACATAGTAACCGACATCGGTTATGAAGGGACCAACATCGGGGTCACCTATGACTGGCATCGTTTAGGCAAAGGAGGAAGCCACATTGGTTAGGGCTAGCCGACGTCGGTTGAAATGTGTAGTGAGTGTTTTATTTAACTCACAAGAATTATATCTAATTTTAGCATTAAATTAGATCTATTGATTGTAATTGCATGGCTAAGCACCATAATTTTTTATATGCCTATATAAGCATGTAAAGTCGAAGGGTTTAGAAGTAAAGCATTAGTAAGAGTTAATAATTATTGTGAAAATAATTATGTGAGAGAGAATTGTTGGAGAAGAAGAAAAAGATTGAGAAGAAAGTATTGTACATCTTTAGAGGTGTGGAAGATTGTAAATCTTCATTGTATATCTTCTGAAAGATTTGGATAATAGATTGGCTTGTTTCTTGGTGGACGTAGCCCACACTGGGTGAACCACATTAAATATGGTGTTGATTTATATCTCTTGTTTTGTATATTTCTTCTAGTAGAATATCCGCTTTTATTACATGTATAGGGCTTAAATATGATATATTTCTTTACAGTCGATGTCCTAACCTGAAAAAATGGTATCAAAGATTTGATTGAGGGTTTTGTGTGTTGACAGATTTACTCACAGAGGGTTTTCAGATTGAGTGGGAGCTATAGCAATGCAAAAGAAAACAAATACAAGGTAGAGAAGTTTGATGGCCGAAATTATCAATTATGGAAGATGAATGATTGAGGATTATATGTATCAAAGAGATTTGTACTTACCATTGGATCAAAATTCTAGACCTACGAAGATGACTGATAAAGAGTGGAATGTTCTTAATAGAAAGGCTTTGAGGATCTATAAGATTGAGATAGCAGCATCTGTGGCTTCCAATATTACATGAAGTGACATCTATGGTAGAGTTAATGAAATCTCTTGCTAATTTATATGAAAACTGAATTGCTTCATAGATAGCATGTTTTACACCTTGTTGGTTTACATAGTAACCGGTGTCGGTCAGCATATTAATTGGCGTCAGTTAGCATATTAACCGCTATTGGTCAGCATCAGGGAACCGCCATCAGTCAACAGGGAACCACCGTCGGTAGGGTAACCGGTCGTCGGTTACCTGTGCATGAAAGTTTATATTTAACTCATGGGAATTAGATCTAACTTTGTTATAAAGTTGATTATAAAGGTTGTAAATGCATGGCTAAGGTGCCCTAAGTTTGTATATGCCTATATAAGCATGAAAGCTAGGGTTTAGAAATAGAATTAAGAGAAGGATTGAATTAGATCCTTGATTCTCCTAGATTGAGAGGATGAAGAAGAAGAAGAGAAAGAAAGAACAGGTTACATGAAGACAAAGTCTCCATGGAGAGGAGCTGGACAGAAGGAAATAGCAGGTACATCTGAATGGTGAGAAGAGGGTAACATCTTCTACTGTATTTCCTTTGTATAGTTATTGTCTCATTGTAATGGCTTGCATAGTATGCAAAGCACATAGAGTTTCTTCTTGTAGATCCACATGTTGGTGAGATCTTGTATTATAGATCTATGTAGATCTAGTCTTGTATTGTAGATCCATGAGATCATATTGTATTGTTGATCCATGTAGATCTAGATATTGTAGAGGAGGTTGTCTTCATGTTTACACAGGTTATGCAGTGATGGAGAGACAAACTTACTTCTTGGTGCACAGTTATGGTTGCACATTGGTAGACCCATGTGAGAGGTCTTGTTGCAGATCCACAGAGAACTTGGTAGCAGTTCAGAGATGTAGTAGTTCCTAGGTTATGTGAGATCTGTTGGTGGTGTTTGGAGGCACAGTTGTAGTGCACTCATGGAGATCCATTTAGAGATCTGGAGGAGAGGAGATACTCTTGGAGAGATGCATTGTACTCTTGTATTGAAGAGTTGGTTTGTACTCTTGTTGTATTATATATATGAGATCTCTATCTTTGGTGGACGTAGCCCACATTGGGTGAACCACGGTACATGTTGTGTTATGTGTGTGTACTTTGTTTTGATTTGGATTATTCTAGTTTATACTTCCACTGCTATAGATTTTGGGGAATTGTTTAGATCTTGTGTGCATGATTTTGTTTGTTATTAAATCATAGCACTATTCCGCAGTCCCGAATTCCCAACAACTGGTATCAAAGCTTGGTTATTTTAGAGCAAGGTTTTGCTTCAGTATATTATTAGTGGTTTACTGATAGGTGTATGAGTTAGGGTTTGTTTTTCTTAATGTGAAGATCACTAGAAGAGATTTAATCTCAAGTGGGAGATGGAAGAGTAAGGTTACTGGAAATTACAGTGACCGGCGTGGTTAAGTGGTAAGATCGGTGGAACTCAGGGTAACCGTGGTCGGTTACAGGGTGACCGTGGTCAGTTACTGGGACAGCCTAGTTTTAAACAGAAAATCACAGATCTGAAGAATTAAGAAGATGCATGGAATGTATCTTGTTTGCTGAGGTGTCCTTGGTTCTTGGAGGCACAAGCATGTTGGTCAGATTATAGATCTGGTTATTGAGGTATGGTTTTATCTTGGTATTGCAGTGCTTATATTATTTTGGTTGCACATGCATGTTTGGGATTACAGATCTAGATCTGAGAATGAGATAGAGGAGCAGTTATGCATCCTTGGTGCAGTTAGATGCATGGGCTTCGTTAGAGAAGCTTAATATAATAGCACAAAATGAAGACAGGGTTTCCATCAGAGAAGCATGTTCTTCAGTTGAAGATGTGGTTGAGTATCTTGGTGCTGGTAAGGTGATGTATTTCATCTTGGTGCAATTTTTTATTGCATGTATTATTGTTGTTAAGTTTTTGTGCAAGATTTGGGTGCTTCTTGAAATGACTGGCTCAACACAACTATCGGCTTTGGTCAGAGTAGGCACCTAGGTTTGGTGACCTATGCCAATTTGTGGTGTTTGTTAGTTCCAGTAGCACCGACATCGGTCAGGGAACCGACATCATCACAGAGGGTAACCGGTATGGTCAGTGAACCATGGTAATCTCTGTGAAAATGAGTTTGCACAGGGTTTCTTACAGTAGAAGAGGGCATGGATGGTTCAGTGTCCTATTTTGGAGGATCAGGTTTCTTGCACAGTGTGTACAGGCAGAAACAATGCAGATCACTTCAATGTTTGGATCAGAAAGAGGATGGAGTTGGCTTGGTTAGTCCAGTGAGACTTTGAGTCAGGTATCTCTATATGGTTCATGTTTTATTTCTTTCATTTGGAGCAACTGATATTATGTTTGGATAGTGTGCACAAGATTTACACCATGTTTTTGGTGTTGTTTGACTTTTATTTCCCGGTTGTGTGGAATCTTGAGGACAAGGGTATCTAGTCTACGAATGAGATCCTTAATGGAAAGTCATGCTTAGACACAGTTTCAGTAACAGAAGATGTTGAGTCCACATGATGAAAAGAAGTTGATTCACCTACTTCATAAGAAGTCCAAACTTCTGTGATGTAGAAGTATTCTTTGATAAGAAGGGAATCATTTTATATTTTCTTTCATCTAGTTTTATTTCTCACTGACATATTAGCTTTTGAGCTTGGTGTTAGAGGCAGTGCAGGGAATTTCATGTTCAGTGGGAGCAAGCCATGGTTGTTGGCATTGCAGGATTGGATACATGATGCACATGCAGAGTGAGAGGAGATTGCTACTATTCAGAGTGGCAGAGGCACTAGTTGGTTTTGGAGGGCAGTCACGGATTTGCAGGTATATTGAGTTTATTGCTTTGTGATGTCACTTCTGGTTTATTTTATGGTGCCTGGATATTCCTTAGGGATGACAGTTGATGGTTGATTCAGCTGGTTTTAGATGATAGAGCAATTTTCAAAGTATGAAGGGTGAAAAAGGAGAAAATATGACTAGTTACAAAGACCAGTGTTGGTTAGGATTAACCATGGTCAGTCATCTGGTAACCACGGTTAGTCAGGTAGTGACTGGGGTCAGTTAGGAAACCGTGGTCGGTTTGGTCACAGGTTTGACAACAGTGTTTATTTACCATTTTTAGATGGTGCCCTTGTTTTGACTTTCATCTTGGTTGGTTTGTGCAGTATGTTGATGACATGTATGCTGGTATTTGCACTTGGTATTAGTTGCATGGTTTAGCATGGTTGTTTGTTATTGACATTGATGAGCACATGATTCATAATCAGATTTGGAGTTAGTCGGTGACAGACTTGGAGCTTCTGGAGAGCTGGTGATATGGATGGATGTATAGGTGAGTTTATACATGTGGATAGATTCAGTTTTGTGAGTCTATGATGATGCAGATGTTTGATTTGCACATGGATGCCTATGAGCATGGTTTAGATGCCTTGAGCATGAGTAGGGGATGTTTGTATTTCCTCTTGTTACTATGTTACTCCTTGATAGGTATGTTATCTACAGATGAATGTCTTGGACATGCTAGTTGTTTATGCAGGGTTGGATTTGCAGATTGCAGTGTTTGGATTTCTTTGAGTTATGCAGGTGTTTGTGGATTGATCACCCACTGTTGCATGTAGAACTCATTCAGGGTTGTTTTTACCCAGGATCTTGTTTTACTTTCGCATATTCTAGTTTGAGGTGTCTTTGGACAGTTGCATTGGTGGTTGCATGGAGACATGGATAGATGGATGGAGAACATGGTTGGTTTTACAAGTATGGCTATGATTGCAGTTGAAGCTCAGTACTTCAGTTTGAGTGGGAGATCTTACATGTGTGTTAGTCATGATGGCTTGGTTGCATGAGAGGCTTTCTGTTATGATTTAGCAGGAGCTTAATTTATGGATAGCTTGGTTATCATGGATTAATAACATCTTTGTGCAGGTCTATGGTAAGTCATGGTTTTTATCTTCTTGGTTTGAGAAGATGGTTTGATCTTCCTGGTTTTTTTTTTTTGAGAGAATTGTTGAAGGAAAGAATAGATGGTCTTCATAGGGTGTGTAGAGGATGGTGATGTACAGGTACAGGTACAAAGGTTCAACAATTTATCTCCAAGTGGGAGATTGTTAGGTTGTGGAGCTAAATTGCTTCACTAGATAGCATGTTTTACACCTTGACTGGTTTACACAGTAACCGGCATCGGTCAGATAGGATCGGTCAACATGATTAGGGACCGACATCGGTCAATATAAGCATCGGTTAGGAAAGAGGAACCATCATCGGTTAGGGCTAACCGGCATCGGTTACCTGTGTGAATGTTTTTATTTAACTCACAAGAATTAGATCTAAATTTAGTATTAAAGTAGATCTATTGATTGTAATTGCATGGCTAAGTGCCCTAAGTTTGTATATGCCTATATAAGCATGAAAGCTAGGGTTAGAAGTAGAATTAAGAGAAGGATTGAGTTAGATCCTTGATTCTCCTAGATTGAGAGGATGAAGAAGAAGAAGAGAAAGAAATAACATGTTACATGTAGACAGAGTCTCCATGGAGAGGATTTGGACAGAAGGAAATAATAGGTACATCTGAATGGTGAGAAGAGGGTAACATCTTCTACTGTATTTCCTTTGTATAGTTATTGTCTCATTGTAATGGCTTGCATAGTATGCAAAGCACATAGAGTTTCTTCTTGTAGATCCACATGTTGGTGAGATCTTGTATTATAGATCTATGTAGATCTAGTCTTGTATTGTAGATCCATGAGATCATATTGTATTGTTGATCCATGTAGATCTAGATATTGTAGAGGAGGTTGTCTTCATGTTTGCACAGGTTATGCAGTGATGGAGAGACAAACTTACTTCTTGGTGCACAGTCATGGTTGCACATTGGTAGACCCATGTGAGAGGTCTTGTTACAGATCCACAGAGAACTTGGTAGAAGTTCAGAGATGCAGTAGTTCCTGGTTATGTGAGATCTGCTGGTGGTGTTTGGAGGCACATTTGTAGTGCACTCATGGAGATCCATTTAGAGATCTGGAGGAGAGGAGATACTCTTGGAGAGATGCATTGTACTCTTGTATTGAAGAGTTGGTTTGTACTCTTGTTGTATTATATATATGAGATCTCTATCTTTGGTGGACGTAGCCCACATTGGGTGAACCACGGTACATGTTGTGTTATGTGTGTGTACTTTGTTTTGATTTGGATTATTCTAGTTTATACTTCCACTGCTGTAGATTTTGGGGAATTGTTTAGATCTTGTGTGCATGATTTTGTTTGTTATTAAATCATAGCACTATTCTGTAGTCCCAAATTCCCAACAACTGATATCAGAGCTTGGTTAGCTTGGTTATTTCAGAGAAAGGTTTTGCTTCAGTATATTGTTAGTGGTTTACTCATAGGTGTATGAGAGCAGGGTTTGTTTTTCCTGATGTGAAAATAGTAGGAAGAGATTCAATATCAAGTGGAAGATGGAAGAGTAAGGTTTCTAGAAATTACAGTGACCGGCGTCAGTTAAGTGGAAACAGGCGTTGGTAGGGTGACCATGGTTGGTTACAGGGTAACCATGGTAGGTTACAGGGTGACTGTGGTCGGTTACTGGGAAACCTAGTTTTAAACAGAAAATCACAGATCTGAAGAATTAAGAAGATGCATGGAATGTATCTTGGTTGCCGAGGTGTCCCTAGTTCTTGGAGGCACAAGCATGTTGGTCAGATTGTAGATCTAGTTATTGAGGTATGGTTTTATCTTGGTATTGCAGTGCTTATATTATTTTGGTTGCACATGCATGTTTGGGATTGCAAATCTAGATCTGAGAATGAGATAAAGGATCAGTTATGCATCCTTTGGTGTAGTTAGATGCATGGGATTCATTAGAGAAGTTGAATATAATAGCACAGAATGAAGACGGGGTTTCCATCAGAGAAGCATGTTCTTCAGTTGAAGATGTGGTTGAGTATCTTGGTGCTGGTAAGGTGATGTATTTCATCTTGGTGCAGTTTTATTGCATGTATTATTGTTGTTAAGTTTTTGTGCAAGATTTGGGTGCTTCTTGAAATGATTGGCTCAACACAACTATCAGATTTGGTCAGAGTAGGCACCTGGTTTGGTGACCTATGCCAATTTGTGGCATTGTGTTAGTTCCAGCAGCACCGATGTTGGTCAGGGAACCTGACATCGGTCACAGAGGGTAACCGGTACCGGTCAACAAACCATGGTCGGTCTCTATGACAATGAGTTTGCACAGGGTTTCTTACAGTAGAAGAGGGCATGGATGGTTGAGTGTCCTATTTTGGAGGATCAGGTTTCTTGCACAGTGTGTACAGGAAGAAATATGTTGATCACTTCAATGTTTGGATCAGAAAGAGGACGGAGTTGGCTTGGTTAGTCCAGTGAGAATTTGAGTCAGGTATCTCTATATGATTCATGTTTTATTTCTTTCATTTGGAGCAACTGATATTATGTTTGGATAGTGTGCACAGATTTACACCATGTTTTTGGTGTTGTTTGACTTTTATTTCCCGGTTGTGTGGAATCTTGAGGACAAGGATTTCTAGTCTAAGGATGAGATCCTCAATGAAAAGTCATGGTTAGACACAGTTGCAAGTAATGAAAGATGTTGAGTACACAGGATGAAAAGAAGTTGATTCACCTACTTCACAAGAAGTCCAAACTTCTGTGATGTAGGAGTATTCTTTGATAAGAAGGGAATCATTTTTATATTTTCTTTCATCTGGTTTTATTTCTCACTGACATATTAGCTTTTGAGCTTGGTGTTAGAGGCAGTGCAGGGAATTTTGTGTTCAGTGGGAGCAAGCCATGGTTGTTGGCATTGCAGGATTGGATACATGATGCACATGTAGAGTGAGAGGAGATTGCTACTATTCAAGAGTGGCAGAGGCACTAGTTGGTTTTGGAGGGCAGTCACGGATTTGTAGGTATATTGAGTTTATTGCTTTGTGATGTCACTTCTGGTTTATTTTATGGTGCCTGGATATTCCTTAGGGATGGCAGTTGATGGTTGATTCAGCTGGTTTTAGATGATAGAGCAATTTTCAAAGTTTGAAGGGTGAAAAAAGGAGAAAATATGATTGTTACAGAGACCGGTGTTCGGTTAGGATTAACCATGGTCGGTCATCTCATCTGGTAACCGTGGTGGTCAGGTAGTGACCGGGGTGGGGGTTAGGAAACCGTGGTCGGTTTGGTCACAGGTTTGACAGCAGTGTTTATTTACCATTTTTAGATAGTGCCCTTGTTTTGATTTCATATTGGTTGGTTTGTGCAGAGTATGTTGATGACATGTATGCAGGTATTTGCACTTGGTATTAGTTGACATGGTTTAACATGGTTGTTTGTTATTGACATTGATGAGCACAGATTCATATATGGCTTTGGAGTTAGTCGGTGAGAGACTTGGTGCTTTGGAGAGCTTGATGATATGGATGGATGTATAGGTGAGTTTATACATGTGGATAGATTCAGTTTTGTGAGTCTATGATGATGCAGATGTTTGATTTGCACATGGATGCCTATGAGCACAGTTTAGATGCCTTGAGCATGAGTAGGGGATGTTTGTATTTCCTCTTGATTACTATGTTACTCCTTGATAGGTATGTTATCTACAAATGAATGTCTTGGACATGCTAGTTGTTTATGCAAGGGTTGGATTTTCAGATTGCAGTGTTTGGATTTCTTTGAGTTATGCAAGTGTTTGTGGATTGATCACCCACTGTTGCATGTAGAACTCATTTGGGTTGTTTTTACCCGGGATCTTGTTTTGCTTACGCATATTCCAGTTTGACTTGTCTATGGTCAGTTGCATTGGTGGTTGCATGGAGACATGGATAGATGGATGGAGAACATGGTTGGTTTTACAGATATGGCTATGGTTGCAGTTGAAGCTCAGTACTTCAGTTTGAGTGGGAGCTCTTGCAGGTGTGTTAGTCATGATGGCTTGGTTGCATGAGAGGCTTGGTGTTATGATTCAGTGGAAGATTGATGTATGGATAGCTCGGTTATCACACATCAGTAGTAGATTTGTGCATGTCTATGGTAAGTCACGTGTTTGTTATCTTCATTTTAGAAGATGGTTTGATCTTCCTGGTTTTATTTTTGAGAGAATTGTTGAAGGAAAGAATAGATGGTCTTCATGGTGTGTAGAGGACGGTGATGTACAGGTACAGGTACAAAGGTTTAGAAATTTATCTCCAAGTGGGAGATTGTTAGGTTGTGGAGATAAATATCTTCACAGATAGCATGCATGCTGGTTTAAAGTAACTGGCGTCAGTTACATAGTAACTGGCGTCATGTCAGTAACCAGCACCATCAAACATATAACCCAACATCGGTGAGTATATCGACATCGCAACATCAGGAAAGTAGGAACCGTCATCGGTCAGGGTAACCGTCACCGGTTACCTGTGTATGAAAGTTTTTATTTAACTCACGGGAATTAGATCTAACTTTAGCATATAAAGTAGATCTAAAGGTTGTAATTGCATGGCTAAGGTGCCCTAAGTTTGTATATGCCTATATAAGCATGAAAGCTAGGGTTAGAAGGTAGAATTAAGAGAAGGATTGAATTAGATCCTTGATTCTCCTAGATTGAGAGGATGAAGAAGAAGAAGAGAAAGAAAGAACAAGTTACATGAAGACAGAGCTTCCATGGAGAGGAGTTGGACAGAAGGAAATAACAGGTACATCTGAATGGTGAGAAGAGGGTAACATCTTCTACTGTATTTCCTTTGTATAGTTATTGTCTCATTGTAATGGCTTGCATAGTATGCAAAGCACATAGAGTTTCTTCTTGTAGATCCACATGTTGGTGAGATCTTGTATTATAGATATGTTAGATCAAGTTGTTGTGAGATTTTGTATTGTTAGATCCATGTAGATCTAGTCTTGTATTGTAGATCCATGAGATCATATTGTATTGGTGATCCATGTAGATCTACATATTGTAGAGGAGGTTGTCTTCATGTTTGCACAGGTTATGCAGTGATGGAGAGACAAACTTACTTCTTGGTGCACAGTCATAGTTGCACATTGGTAGACCCATGTGAGAGGTCTTGTCACAGATCCATAAAGAACTTGGTAGTAGTTCAGAGATGCAGTAGTTCCTAGTTATGTGACATCTACTAGTGGTGGTTTGAAGGCACGGTTGTAGTGCACTCATAGGAGATCCGTTTAGAGATCTGGAGGAGAGGAGATACTCTTGTAGACACCTAAAATTGGTTACCCAATTTAGTGTCCCCCGCAGTTTGTTTACCTTCTCAGGTAACCTGGGGCACCTTTATATCACCACTTCTTTAGGGTATTAGCCCAAATATGGGTTAATTTAAACATCTATCCTAAGTTTTGTTGTACATTGTGTTTTACCCATGGTTAATTAAATATTAACTATGTAATTATATTTTTATGTATCTTAACCACTTATCTACCCCATATCAATTCCAACATCCCATGCTACTATTCCATCTATCCCACCTATTTCTCCTCTCCTATGAACTGTGCAAGTGGGATATTTCCAAAGTATTTGAGTCGAAAGGATCACTTTCATCTTTCCAAAACATCCTTTTTGGCCATTTTGGGAGTGTTGTTCCCTGATCGGTACCGAGTAGTACTCAGTCGATGCCGATTTTGAGCACCGGAATGGCATGATTTAAATTCGGTGCTGATTACAAATTTACAGGGCCAAAATTTAGTTCTGGTTAGAAAAAATTTTTAATGACAGAGTTTGCTTTTGAGCATCAATTGAGCATCATCTATCAAGTGAAAGTGAATTCTGTCCAGATTAATCCCTGAGAGGTGTACAATGTTACTCTGCTCCTACAACATCGACATCGTGAGCCTCCATAAATCTCTTGGTGACTCTGCTCCTGCATCTAGTGAAGGTGGAGCTTTGTCTAGTATCCCTATATTTTGGGCTCCTACAGAATGTGTCCAGCGGACATTGATGATCTAGCCGTCATTGTCAATTTCTCAACCTTCTATCTTGCAATTTTCTCCTAGTCGACGCCGACCGATCCCAGTCGACGTGCCGATTTTCCCTAATCGACGCATGATTCACCCAATCGACGCCGATCAACCTGTAGATAGGTAAAATAACTCAAGTAACACAAATCCAACATTGTTTTCATAGTTACCTGTTTTCTATTGCTTTTTGTCTACTGTTTACATTATGTCTGTCATTTTTAATCAAAAAATCTAGACATTTACTAACATATTTTATCATGTATGATTCTTTCTTTAATTGAAAACGTGGACTGACATCCATCAAGGGAGATTATCGCTTCTCGGATCCGCTTTTCAGGCAGTCCACCCAAATATCTTTTAACGTTGTCAATTTTTCTGTCAAGTATCTGTGTCTCGCAGGTTTCTCAGATCTACTTTACAAGATTTCTCGTGTGTACACCCATCTTGTCTACATCGGCTTTCTTTTCCATCTACATCTTCAGATCTTGTCTTATCTATCAGGTATTGATTTCATTTGAGTTTTTCAAGGTTTTTGTGTTTAGTTTGGTACATTAACTTGGATAGGTAACAAGCATGGAAATTCTTGATCTACATTCTAGCACACCCAGTGGGACTTAACCAAAGTCCCTTATTGGTAAATTCATTTCTTTTCCAGTTTTGACACTTTTGTTCTTTTTCTTCACTGATTTTCATCAGTTTTCCTTAAGCATTTCCTTCCTTCATTTTGGTCTTGCTTCTTTCATTTGTAATTTGCAAAGTGGAGAAAAGTTTTTTCTTTCTTGCAAATCTAAATCCCAATTTCTATTTCAAAGATTAGAAAATCTTTCACTTGATTTCTAGATTGCATTTTTGATTCATCTCTTTATGCAAAATTGTTATTTCCTTGAAAGTTTTCTAGTTCCTTAAATAGAAATTTTCATTCTACTATTATCTGGATATATCTTTCTGGATTTGTTTGTGTGTTTTCTTAACCTTTTCTTGTGGAGAACTTTGCTTGTTCATGGGATTGTTCGAGGGGAAGAGCTCAACAATGCACTTTTTGAAGTCCACACACCTTGGAGAGCTAAATCTACAGGTATTCCTCTTTTACGGTGTTTTCTCCTTTTTAGGAACTTAAAAAGAACTTGTTTGTTTGTTTTCTATCACATTCAAACATTTTGATTTTGGTGCTTAAAAATCAATTTAATCACATTTGGGAAAGAACTTGTTTGACTTGTCTTCATAAAAAATCCAACACTTCATTTTTAGTGCTTAAAAAGAACTTTTTTTGTCATTTCTGCTATATGTTTTTCATCTAGTTTTCTAAATAGGTTGGAAAATTGATCAAAATTGGTAGTGACACTATTTGATTTTTATTTTTCTCCCTTGCACACAAATCCAAAATCATTAGGTATTAAGCATTTAAATAAAAATTCCTTCCCTGGCCTCACCTACTTGGAAGTGACATCCAAGGGGAAGAGCCTACATGGTACTCAGGCAGCGCTATAAATTCATAGGAAGTTCTAGTATATATTGGCAAAGCACCCGACTCCCTTATCGCAGTGGTGTGTGAAGTGCGGGGGTAGGCCCCTATATCAAGCCATGTACCGGTCTTTTACTGAAGTGCCTTCGGGACTCCTCACCAAAACATTCCCCAAACCATCCTTAGTTTGGCTATTTGAGTAGTTCCTATTCTAAAAAGCCTTCCCTAATATTTTATTTCTTAAAAGCATGAAAACTTAAAAGAGATAATCACCCACGCTGCTTGAATTGTCTGTGCATTAGTTAGGTCAATCTTCTTTTTTCTATATTTCTGCTTGTTTATGACAGTCATCACCCGGTTACAATCTAGAAAAATGGCTCAACTGGCCCCTTCTTCATCTGAGATCACCACTAATGTGGATGTTTCGGACACCCCTCAGGTCTTCCTCGGGACCACTGTTAGTTGGTTCCCCATCTTGGTCATATAATCCTTTCTATCATCCTAAAGCAATCCCATCACGTCCAGCTTCCCCCATTCCTTCAGAGGTATCATCTGCTTCTGATATAGAATATGTTCCTCGTGGAGATCCTGAATTTTAGGCTCTCCTTGATCACAATCCGGTAGCCCTTATGGACTATCTAGTGCATAAGTTTGTTCGAATATCTGATCAGGGACCACCAATCTAGCAAGTTTACGATTATTCTCATGAACCATCCCAAGCTTTTATAGAATAGTTAGCATACTTTTTCTCACCTCGAACCATGGAAGAGGGTGGTGCATCTATGCCTCCTTTTTCTCTTCCACCGACCATGTCAACTAGTTCTCAAATGATCTTGCCTATCCCTAGTGCCGCAGCTACCTTGGCTACTCCACAACCTACTTTTGAGAGGCCCTCTTCTTTAGCTATGATGGGTGCATCCGCACTCTCATAGATTGCTATTAATTCTTCTATGTCATCTATTGTGTCTCAGGGTCAGTACCTCTCTATGAATCAACCCCCTTCTATGAGTCAGTTGGTTCCTTCTTCTCGTCCTCCAGTTGGTCTTTCTTCCAATGCTCCAGCGACAGTGACCTTTACCCATCCTCTGGCATTGGCACCCTTAATAACCAATCCGGCAGTCAAAAGCCTCATTCAGACTTTGTTCCCCACCATGTCCAATCAAATCAACACCCATGTTCCTCAATCCATTCCGATTCAGTCGACAAGTGTAGGAGCCCACCAATCACAGGCTCCGTCTTTCATTCAACCACCTTTCTCTCAACCACTTGTCATCTCACAGCCTGTTTATACGTAGGCTCCTTCACAACAAATACCTCACCAGGCATCACCCAGAATGCCTGGTTATTCCTCTTATCATCCTGTTAATTAGCAGATGAATCCCCCATTAATGCCTCAACAAAATATACCATTTGCTTCTTATGCAAGACATACCAACATGCCTCCTCCTCAATCTGATGTTGTCCAAATTCTTTTCAAGAAAATCATAGACCTAGAAGCCTCCACCAAAGGGGCTCACCCTTCATACTCTTTTGAAGAAGTGTGTAATGAACCAATTCATCCATCAGTGGCTTTTAAGCCTTATCCTCCCCAATGGGAACTTCCTAAGTTCTCAAAATTTCATAGTCGGGAGGATCCTCAATAGCACCTGTGAGCATTCAAACACACTTGCTACCTTATAGTCCAGGATCAGGAGCTTATGCTCCATACTTTCCCTATGTCTCTAGCAAGGCCTGCTTTAGACTGGTACAATAACATTCCTCAACATTCCCTATTTTCTCTCTCAATTAGCTCAGATGTTTGTTGAAAACTTTTCAATAAATATCACACATAAAATCTTGATTACAGATCTTTATAACATTCATCAATTCGATGACGAGTCTATTGCAGACTTTTTCACTTCGTTGGAGAGGGATAATAAATCAATTGTCTTTCTCCCTCCCTCAATCTCAACAGATCCAGTTGTTTACTCGGTCTTGTGCTAATCATATTTCTTCCACTTTAAGGATTCAAACATTTCACACATTTGAAGAAGCCTTTACGATGGCACGCAAACTTGAGTCCCATGCCATTGAACAAGGGAAGTTAAAACTTCGCTCTAAATCTAAACCAGATTTTTCTCAGTTTACAAAATCAAACCCTTCCACTTCTAACAAAGACAAGAATCAGGGGTCCACCAATGCTATCATATTAAAAACATCATGAGCTGATAACACTTCTAATCAAACACCATGGAGAGACTCTTCATCTTCTCGAAAAGGACCCTCATCATCTCGATCTTTTACTTCATTGGGGGAATCATATGCTTCTATCTTAGAAAAAATGTTGGAAGTTCACATGATCAAACTTCCCCCTATTAGAAATTTTGATGAGAGCCAAGAATGACCATTCTGGTATAGGGAAAATGACTTCTGTCGTTATCATAGAACCAAAGGCCATGACATTGAATGATGTCAGACCTTCAAAAATCTTGTCCAAAAATTCATTGATAAAGGTGAGCTCATTCTAGATAACCCAAATGCTCCCCCAAATCAGGCACTTGATGTCTTTAAAAAACCTTTTCCCAATCATTCCCCGAATAATGATGCTTCAGGGTCTCAAAAACAAAACACTCATACTATCAGCTTCATCTCTACTGAAGAATATTCTTCTAAACCTAAGCCATCTATGAACACGTCGACCAAATCGGAACTTCCTCCCACTCCGTTAATCTATGAGATTCCACCATCTTCAGAAAATTCATCTTTGAATATTCCTCCATTGTTAGATATGGATTCATCTCTCTCTGCCTCTTTATCTGATCTTCCATCCATGCCAGAGATAGTGTCATCCTCATTTGTCTCATTGTCAGAAATTCTTGCAATGCTTGAGGCATTTACATCTCTTCAAGTTTCCAAAACAAATACATATACTTCTGTTTCTCCTATTTTCCCCGTGACTATGCCATTGGTGAACATACCTATAGTCGTACCAACTTCTCTACCAATGGAAGCATCTTCAATTTTGACTCTTCCCATTTCCTTTCCTATAGTAGTTACACCCACAATTACTGTACCAGAAGTATCTTCCTCATAGGGAACCACTTCTTCGTCATCCACTTCTTCCATCACCGATGTTGCCTTGCCTATTAAGGAAAAATATAAAGAAATAGCACCGGCACCTACACTTTTGGTTCCTGAACTTAAACTGAGACAACTAAAGTCTAATGTTACATCATCAGTACCTCACCATCTGCTTCCCCCAAAAAGGTTACAATCACCTTATGCGGTTGAAGTTGTCACTATCCCTGAAAAGGGAAAACCAATGTTTCAGACTATTAAGACTCTTGGTGCCTTCCCTTAAAAATCTCTCTCCATGCCTCATAAAATATTAGATTTGTCCACTGATAAGGCATCTTCTTCCACAACACCATCTTCACCGGTGTCTCTCATAAATTGGATTTACCCTCTAGAAAGGTGTCACCCTCTATTCAGGACCATCATCTTTGTCACCAAAAGCCAAGGCACCCTTTGTTCCTCCTATCAGACCTATTTTGGGAGCTCCTCCCCCATCTAAATCAGTCTTATCTAAATCATCATTTATTTTGACCAAGCAAGCCTTCTTCATCTTCGAAGACCACAACACTTGTCACATCTTCATCATCTTCAAAATATATCTTAGGAGCTCCTCCTCCACCAAAATCAATCTTGCCTCACTTACTTCCATCTCAAGCACCCAAGGCTACTTTCTCCCAATGTCCAGAAAAGCAAAACAATCCCTAAAAAGAATGTCAAACCAGACATGCAGATTCTTTTACCTCGGTAGTTTGTTAAGGAAAAAGAGGCACCTTTGTCATCTCTTTCCTCATCTTCATCTACTAGATTATAAATTGAAATCCTTCATCAAATTATCCAATCTTCATCTATATCTCTTCCTCCGATCAAACCCTATAATCCTAAAGGAGTAAAACCTTCCTGGTTCAACTCTGATTTGATTTGTGCTTACCACGACACTCCAGGTCATGACACCGAGGGATGTAAAGCCCTTCAATCTGTCATTAACAACCTCTTGGAAGAAAGTGATCTTCTACTAGAAGGGAGGAGGAACAAGTGTCTCCTATCATCTCAACTACATCTGAGCCTGAACGGTCTACCCAGACCTCTAATTCTATTAATTCCACTCTGGATGATCTTCCACCTTCTCAAATTGACACAATTCATATCGCCACTAGAGAACAATAGTATGGTAATCCATCATCATCTACAGCATCTCGACCACGGGTTGTCATTTCTGTGGCCCCTGAAGGAGTTCCTCCTTCCTCATCAGCCCCGAGACCTTGGGTCTCTATTCGTGCTTCACCTCGGGCTCAGATTCCCGTGTCAGTTGAGGAGAGTGTTATGAAACAACTCACCCATGCTCCGGTCAAAATGTCTCTTTTTGACCTCATTCAATCATCTCCACAGCATCACCAGGCTCTGATTGATAATCTGCGTTGCATCACAGTGAATTCAGATGAGCCCCAACCTTTTGAGATGGTTGTTGGATTGAATAGACCATCAACCGCCATTTCCTTCAAGGATTCTAAAATTCCTCCCCTTTCTTTTGAGGATTTAGAGGCTCCCCTCTTTATCACAGTTCAAATCAACAACACTATGTTAAAACGCACTATGATCGACAGTGGTGCTGCACTCAACGTCATTTCCTCCCACACATTCGAGCAACTTAAGTTACTAAAGAATGTAGTGTCACCATTGCCTTTCACCCTTCGATCATTTAAGATCTGGTAGTTACTTTAGGAACTGTGGTCCTGCCCATTCGGGTAGGTAAGAAACTACTTCATGATATTTTTTACATTGTTGAAGGAAATTTCACTACAATATGATCCTCAGATGCTCCTGGATTCATACAATGCATTACATCCCATCAACCCTCCATCGATGCTTAAAATATCAGTATGAGGGAAAAATCTATACTCATCCAGGAGATCCTTTTCCTTCTGCACAATGCGACATGACCACAAGGTCTGCCCCTCTAAAGGATAATTCTGGTTCTCTTGACAAGGATTCATCCTCTTCCATACCTGCAACAAAACTACCAGATTTATAAAATCTGGAAGAAACGTTGCAGAATTTTTCGCTAGGAGAGCTTCCTCGTCTCTCTTTTGACGCCCATCTCAAACCTAATGAGTATGGTAGACCAGACAAACAACCTGAATATCAGCCAGGTCTTGGTCGCATTGTCACCATTGGCCTGCCCAATCAATACTAACTTCATTTACGGTGGTCTTGATACACCTCACTATCACCCAGATTCTCCCCCTAGGGCCAAACCCTATTCAGTAGGGTTTGATTGTTTACAGAATCCCACATTCGTAAAAACTTATTTATATCGATGTGTGTGGAAGGGATTTGGCCTGGGAAAGTATGAACAGGGTGTGCATGACCTTGCATCCATTCCAACTCTTAAACCACATCAAAAATTTGGTTTAGGATTTAAACCTTTCTCAAAATCCACCATCACCATTCTCGATGAGCCTTTTTCCATTGAGGAACCATCTTCTCCCGCCAGGTCAGAAGCATCACTTGATGTGGATGACACCATTTCCATCCCACCTAACTTTTTTTTTAGTCAATACCATTTCCATAGGTCCATTGACCTATAAAACTAATGGAAAATCCACTTCCATACCATTAGTCTTCCCTGAAATAGTTGGAGATGACTCTCCCACTATCAACACTATCCACTGTGTGGATGATGATTCTATCCTCACCTATCTGGGGGTAGAGGATTCTTATCTTCCTAAAACCATTCCTTCTGACACATGTCTATGCTTCTCAATGAAGCCACTGTCAACATTAATATAGGGACTTCTACAGACCCTTGCATCATTAAGGTCGGCCAATCTCTTAATCCACAGGAGTTAGGAGACTTCACCACCTTTCTTTCCAACCATCACCAAGATTTTTCTTGGTCATACGAAGATATGCCAGGACTCAATCCTGATATCGTGGTCCACAATATCGTTACTCTTCCAGACATCAAACTGGTTAAGCAAAAATTACGTAAAATGCATCCTCGTGTAGCCCTTCTTATTAAAGAAGAGTTACAGCACTTTCTTTCTGCTAACTTCATCTAACCCATCGAATATCCACAATGGGTTTCAAATGTAGTACCAATAACCAAAGCTACTAGGGAAATTTGAATTTGCACTGACTTCCGAGATCTTAATCTCACTTGTTTGAAAGATGATTTTCCTCTACCTAATATCGACCAACTCATGGATTTAACTGCAGGTCACGAGATGCTTTCTCTTATGGATGGTTTCTTCGGATATAATCAAATTCTCATCACACCAGAGGACCAGCATAAGACTTCCTTCATAAATCCTTGGGGGAATTTTTGTTATCATGTCATGCCTTTCAGTCTTAAGAATGCAAGAGCAAACTATCAACGAGTAATGACCTACATATTCCATGATCTCTTACAAAAAACTATGGAAGATTATGTCGATGATCTCCTCGGTAAATCCAAACGCTGTCAGGATCATCTTTTTATTCTTGCACCTCTGTTTGAGAGGCTCATTCACTTTTGTCTTCACCTAAATCCATCTAAATTCCTGTTTGGCATTCTCACTGGTAAACTCTTAGGCTTTATCATTTCTATTAGGGGCATTGAAGTCAATCCCAAAAAAATAAAGGCTATCCTTGAGATGCCTCCCCCTTCTAACTTAAAGCAGCTCCACAGTCTTCAAGGATACCTTCAATCAGTGCATCATTTTATCTCGCAACTATCAGACCATTGTCAACCTTTTCATCATCTCCTCCGTAAGAATGTTCATTTTGAATGGGATGAGCATTGCCGAAATGCCTTTGATGATCTCAAAGCTTATCTTCTTTCTCCACCTATGCTTACACCTCCACGTGAGGGGGAGCCATTCTATATTTATATTTCTATGACTGATCATGCTTTTGGAGCCATGATCTTGCATCGGGATGCTAATGGTAAAGAACAATCCATCTATTATATCATTCACACTCTTCATGAGTATGAGACATGCTATTCTGAAGCTGAAAAGCTGTGTTGTGCTCTCTTCTTTGCCACTTCTAAAATTCGTCACTACCTCCTTAATCACAAAACTTATATTGTTACAAGTGTCAATCCACTCAAGACAATGCATGCAAAACCTTATCACAATGATCGTATCACTCGTTGGCTCATGCTCATGACAGAGTTTGATCTCGAGTTCATCTCACAAAAATCTATCAAGGGTCAGGTCATTGCGGATCAATTAGCTGATACTCCTCTTCTAGACACTCAAATTCCCCTTTTCTCAATTCCCAGATGAGTACATCCAACAAATCTATTTCGGTCTATCTCCATTTAAAATAAAACTCTTCTTTGATGGGTCCAAATGTCAGCAAGGGGGAGGTGCAGGTTTTGTCATGATTCCTCCTTGGGGTGCACCTATCCCGGTCGCACACAAGCTTAACTTTGAGTGTACCAATAATATGGCTGAATATGAAGCTCTTGTTTTAGGTCTTCAAAATGCCATTAATCTTGGTGCTCGCCATATCGACATCTTTGGTGATTCTGAGCTCATTATTAATCAAGTCACTGGTGTCTATCAATGCAAAAATGATATCCTTCAAAAATATCGTGATATTGTTCTCTTTCAACTTCAATCTTTTGATAAATTTACTATCCAAGCTATTCCTCACACTGCTAACAGATTCGTAGATACAATGGCTTCTTTAGCCTCGCTTATTCCACCTTTTATCAAAGACTCGCAACTTTATGTGGTTGTTCAGCGTTTAGACCAACCCTCTCATCTCGGGCAGTTGACTTCAATCAACGTTGTCATAACCAACAATCAAGATGAGTGGTATCAACACATTTTTTATTATTTATGCCATTCAGTGCTTCCTCCAAATCTGACTTCCAATGGTAGAAGATATTTTATCCTACGTGCTAATTGCTATACTATTCTGGGTGGAATCCTCTACAAACATGGTTTTGATGGTATTTTGCTTTGGTGCCTCAAAACCCCTGAATCATCTAAAGCCATCCAGGAAGTCCATGACGGTATCTGTGGTGGAAATTTTAGTGGCTTGGCCATAGGCATCTTACATTTAGGTTATTATTGGCCTTCTCTTAATTGAGACTGTTGCGAATACACTAAGAAATGTGTCAAGTGTCAACAACATTCCAATCTTACACATTCCCTAGTCAGGGCTTTGCAACCTACAGCGATTTTTGGCCTTTTTCACAATGGGGTCTTGATCTCATCGGTCTCATCAATCCCCGCTCTTCATAGCATCATCACTCTATCATTACTACCATAGAATACTTCACTAAGTGGGTGGAAGCTATTCCTCTTTCATCAACCAAAGCTAAACCCATTGTTGATTTTGTCTATCAACACATCATTTGTCACTTTGGTGTCCCACACAAACTCATCACAGAAAATGGTAAATATTTCAAAAACATCAATTTACAGAACCTCTATGACACTTTCAATATCAAACTTAACTTTTCTTCTCCATACTATCCCCAAGCTAAGGGCCAGGCTGAGGCTTCCAATAAAACTTTGCGTAATATCCTTGCAAAGGTAACTAGTCGAGCTGGTAGGGATTGGCATTTACATATCCCTTTTGCTCTCTGGGCTTATCAGACTAGCATTCGTACTCCTACTGGTGCTACTCCCTTCTCTCTCATCTATGGGTCTGAGGCTATCCTTCCTTTGGAAGTCCAGATCCCATCTCTTCGTGTCTCTCTCAGAGAATTTGTCTCTGATGAGGACTATCGTCAAAATCATCTAGTGCAGCTTGAGTTACTCGATGAGCGGCATCTCAATGCTCTTGAGCATCATCAAGTCTATCTTGAGTGTGTCAAACATGCTTATAACAAGCACTTAAAGCACTGTGACTTCAAGGTTGGTGATCTTGTTCTTAAATGAAACCAAAATGTCACTACACTAGAAAGGAGTTAGCGTGGTAAGTTCGCTCCTAACTGGATGGGTCCGTACGTAGTCACTCATAAATATGGGTCCAGGGCTTATCATCTATCTTCCATGGATGGTGTACTAAAATGGAGCCTCTTAATTCTTTGCATCTAAGGAACTTCTACTGTTAAAATCTATCTTACACGATCTTAGTCGCAAAACTAGATTCTTCATCCATCTGCAACCAGTCATGCATTTTGTAGTGATTTGGAACTATGTTGTTCTCTGCGTTATGTCTTTTCTACCTTAAATATGAGTACCGTGGCTCTACTCATGGCATTTTTCTTATGGATATGTTCCTCCTCATGGTAGGAACACCTTAATCACTACTTCATCTGTCCTAAGTGTTTATCTTAATCGAATATACTCGAGACATAAGTACGTGTTTGTATACATTTATCTTCCCCTCTGGAATCTATCTATCTGGTCTAAACTCATTAAAAACTATCTATAAAAAAAGGCTATCCTCACCAAAAGATAGACTATCCCTGAAGGATCTATCTGCCCTATCAAATAAATCGTCCCAGGACCATTGCTGCCTCTCGAAGGATGGTATCTATCGGGTCCCCGGTGATCAGTAACCTCAGGATCCTATATATGTCCTCATGGGTGATGGTCATCTCACCCGTCCTGAGTACCAAAATTCCTCATGTCCTAGTTTGTCACTTTTTACCGTATCAGTGCTCGCATCAACTCTACATCTTGAGGCACCTGTCGCATAGATCAGTGGAATCCCCCAAGAAAAAACAAATCCCGGCTAGCTCTAGGTGATAGCAATGACCTTCTGTCATCATCATGGAGATAATGTTTTCACCAATATCAGGAATAGCATCTTGTATATGTAGACACCACTTGTTCCTCTATCCATGACCTCAAGATCTGGTTTGTGACTAGCTAGTGTCATTTATTCAAATTGAACCTCATCTATGGCCTTCTACCATCTCTTTCAGTTTTCTATCAAAGTCTCTATTTATGGTCGGTTAGGGGCCTAACTTAATTCTTTTTCCTATCTAGGTGTAAATTTTTTATTTCAACGGGATAATATCATTACCACTTTCTTTCAAAGGAATTAATCATGTTTATTTGATTTTCATCCAGTTACGATTGACATTTGACATGTTAATTTACTCAATCAAATCTATCATCTATCTTATGCTCATCTCATCTACTTCATCTAAAAACATCAAAGCAACATATATCATGTGGATCCATTTAATGGTATAACATGTTACATCAATTATTCATCCATGACAAATCAAAATTACCCCAGGTCGTGTCCTCTTCCACTTCTGATTTGTTACCAAAGGCTTCCATGTTCACTCAAATTGCCGCCATCATTGACTCTTTCTAAATCAATCGTACTGGTGTAAATAAATCATTCACGTTTCACTCTTTCTCATATTTATCCCCATGGGTCTCATCATTCGATACTTTTGCATGTGCCACCCATCACACGTTGATTCTGGCTTGATCGAGCATTTCTGATTGAGGCCAATCGTTGCTGAGTGGCCATATGTCAATTTCCTTTTGACATCACTTTCCTCTCAAGGTCTCCTTCATCCTTCTTTTCTAAGTGTTGATGCTTGGCTTGTATTTATCTGATCATTATTATGACCTGAGTGTTGCCTTTTGACACATATTTTCGATATTATCACCCATTTCGAGTCTTTTCCCTGTACATGGGTCACTCGCATTTGTGGTAGCATAAAGATAGTGGGTCTGTAGGCACTAACGTCGTCTAGTTTGCAGACCGTCTGGTTGTACCTACCAATGTGTCTCTCTTTAGTTGCTACTATTTTGCACCCTCCTTCCACTCACGGGTCTGTAGGTACTAATGTCATCTCATATGAAGACCGTCTAGCCTACCCTACCAATGTGAGGTCCTTAGGTTGCTGCCTTTTTTATTGTTTTCATGCGTCATCAATGATCAGATTCACTCCAGATATCTAGCTAGGGCATCTTGCATTCTCATCTACCTTTTTCAAACTTGGGATCGGTTGGTCTTTTGGGATTCATCCCATCCCTAGTTTGAGGGGGATCACATCATCACCTTTTTTCTTCCTTTCTTCCAACTCCTTGTTTTTGTCTTGCAACTTTGCTTATCACAAGTTACTCAACAAAAAGGGGCAGAATGTAGACACCTAAAATTGGTTACCCAATTTAGTGTCCCCTGCATCCGTCTACCTTCTCGGGTAGCCTGGGGCACCTTTATCTCATTTTCCTTTGGAGTATTAATTAAATAAATTAAACATCTATCCTAATTTTTTTATACCCCATTGTATTTTATCCATGGATAATTAAATATTAACTATTTAATTATACTTTTTACATGTATCTTAACCGCTTATCTACCCCATATCAATTCCTAACCTCCCATATCAATTGTATCCATCTATCCCCCCTATTTCTCCTCCCCCCAAACCATGCAGCAGGATATTTCCCATATTTGGGTCGAAGGGATCGCTTTCCTCTTTCCAAAAAACATCCTTGCTGGCCATTTCTGGAGTCTGTTCCCTGATCGGCACCGACTGGTACTCGATTGACGCTGATTTTTTAGAATGACCTGATTGTATCATTTGGCACCGATTATAAATACAAGGTTAGAATTTAGTTCTGGTTAGACAGAAAGAGCATGACAGAGAGTTTTGAGCATCAAGCCTGAGCATCATCTATCAAGGAAAAGTGAATTCTATCTAGATCAATCCCTGAGAGGATAGTGTTACCGTTACTCTACTCCTATAACATCAACATTGTGAGCCTCCATCGATCTCTTGGTGACTCTATTCCTACATCTAGTAAAGGTGGAGCTTTGTTAGTATCCCTACAACTCTGCAGATCTAGCGGACATTGATGATCTAGCCTTCATTGTCCATTTCTTAACCTTCCTGCAATTTTCTCCTGGTCAACACCGATTGATATCAATCGACGCCGATTGATCCTAATCGACGACCAATTCACCCAATCGACGCTGATCAGCCAAAACAAATAGGTAAAAGAATTCAAGTAACATAAATCCAACATTGTTTTCATAGTTTCCTATTTTCAGTTGCTTTCTATCCACTGTTTACATTCTGTCAGTCATTTTTAATCAGAAAACCTAGACATTTACTTACATCTTTTATCATGTATGCTTCTTTCTTTAATTGAAAACATGGAACTGACATCCACCAAGGGAGCTTATCACTTCTCGGACCACTTTTTGGGTAGTCCACCCAATATCTTTTAACGTTGATCTTTTTCTGTCAAGTATCTGTGTCTCGCAGGTTTCTCATGGATCTACTTTGCAAGATTGCTCATGTGCGCCCATTTTGTCTACATCAGCTTTCTTTTCCACCTACATCTTTCGGATCTTGTCTTATCTATCAGGTATTGATTTCATTTGAGTTTTTCAGGGTTTTTGTGTTTAGTTTGGTACATTAACTTGGATAGGTAACAAGCACAAAAATTCTTGATCTATAGTTGGCATGCTCTCATAAGATGGCGATGAGGGTTCCCTGTCATGATTACCTAAATGGGGGAGTTATAGATGCTCTGGCTCCATGTCCTCTACATGAGGTCTAAATCCTTTATGATCCATCTCTCCTCAACTTCATCCATTTTGTAATCTCATTTTTCTTCTCTTAATCCCTCTCGTGCACCTCATTGAACTAAATATGCCTTTATTCTCTTTTACTATCTACCACTAGGTCCACCATCCTTCACCACACATTCTCCTACCCTTGCGCATGGTATGGTTTAGCTACCCATCGGATTTTCTTCCAAATTCAGGGTTACCATCAAGATTTTGATCACCAGTGGAATGCCTTACAGATAGGTTCCCCTGGGATAAAGTAAAAACTGGAACTCAGCTACCTCTAGACAAGAGTAAGTGGAAATTGAGTACTCCAAAATATACCCGTTCATAACACCACAGAACCAAGTATCCACAACGCACATCAAAATCAGAACAACATCATTGAGGGCCTAAAATTATTCTTACATCCTGAAAAGTGTGTGAAACCTCCAATTCCTTTTAGACATGTAAGCAACCAGACACTTGTATGGCTCTATTGTGAAGATAGGAAATAATATCTCATATAAGATGTCATACAGATTATGCACCACCTACGTGTGTGTGTCAAACTCAAATCCAGTGTTGAATCACCAAGTGTACTCTTATTCCAGATCTACTATCCACTCCTCAACACTTGCCAAGGTCAACCGATATGTCTTCATCACATAACATCTTGAAAACAACTAAAAAATAGGTCTCGGCAATGGAAGCAATGATGCATCCTAAAATTTACTGTGAATAACTCAGGCACGTTGGCACATCACTTAGCCAGAGTTGAGAACTCACCCAAAGCATGTAAAGGCACTAGGTCCCTCTTTCAAGTTTCTTGGTCAGAATGTTAGCATGATGGTGCAGATAGGTATTTAGAATCATTACCAATAGTAAATAATATACCATGCATAAACCAGATCTAGTTCTTAGAATATCTATAAGATGAACTAAAATGAATATAACAAGATTTACCACGCAAGAACCAGATTTAGTCATGTTTAACACCATTATCCATCCAATATGAACCATTATATTAAATAATCTAAAACACGTAAGCTTCTTACATTACATGAGTATCTCCATGAGTCATGCGAGTGAAAAAACAAGCAACATAACTCTACAATTGGACACACATAACTGTGTAAATCAATACATATATATAGGGGTAGGGAATTTCCCTTCACCGCCCATGCACTTCTCAAAATAGGTCACATGCTAATAATAGCCATGTGCCTTTACAAAATATGCACAACATGCAAGTTCTCTTAAGAAAAAAATTCTTATAGTTAACTCTGAGTACAAATCGTATTATTAGCTTAAACTATGTATGGTGCTTAACATTTGCTTGTTCCCAAAATATCATTTTGTGGACCGAAAGTCTTCATGTCTTTGTGTGCTCAGCATGCTATCTCCTAGAATAGCCCTAAAATGCACCTTACTCCATCACATGCATGATTTATATTCCTTCACCTTAGAAAAATATGCTATCTTCTCAATAGTACACTATATCCCATCTAATCAACATCATTGTCTTAAATACAAACATGAAGGTAAAACATTTACTATTCCCATCGATTTGAATCCCTTCAAAGGATATCATATGACTTACTAGAAAAATGAAGTATCATTCCTAAAATGAACTTGAGATTTTTTGATCTACTTCTACTAGTTCCTCTATCTCCACATCCAAATTTCCAGATGACACCTCTTTCGAGGATGTTATGCAATGACTCTCACTGGGGGAGTGTGATCTCCTCACTCTTAATTCATTTCCTACACCAAACACATTATGGAAGGCCTGATAAACAATAATGTATGAACCTAACATTGGAGATATCATCTCTTTTGGGCACCCTCATCTTAAAACTAACCTTATCTATGGAGGGATCAATCATCCTTCCCCACATCATGACAATCAACATCATGTTAAACCTTTCATATCTAACTTTTCATTCTTATACAACCAGTCCTTCACACAGATGTATCTCCATTGTTGTGCCTAGAAAGGATTTGGGATTAGGATGTTATGAACAAGGAATACATGACTTGGTCTTTGAACAGTCTTGCAAGCCTCGTGAAAAATATGTATTAGGATTGGAAAAACCATCCTCAGATACCTTCGCAAACACCACATCTAGGCCCGTAATAGAACCAGAGTCACCCCTTCATCAAATTACCCGATCGACATGGATGATGTCGTTTCCATCCCATATAATTTTTTTTAATCAACATGATTACCTTAGGAATACTTACTTATCATACTAATGATGGCACTAAGACCATCCCAATAATATTACTAGAAATGATAGATGAAGACTCCCCTACCATCGAAATTATTCAATGCCATGATGATCAATCCATCTTATCTTATATGGGGGTAGAGGATCATTACCTTCAAAATAATCTACCATTGGACACATCTACACTTTTTAATGAATCCATTATCAATGTCTACATAGGGACTTCACAAGACCCTCACATAGTGAAAGTTGGTCAATCCTTAGATTTAGAAGAATTAAAGGACTTTATCAATTTCCTTTCAAAACACAGTCAGGCCTTCATAAGGTCATATAGTGACATGTTAAGTATTAACCCTAACATCATCGTTCACAACATTTTCACGGTCCATAATGCTAAACTTGTTAAACAAAAACTATGTAGGATGCACCCTCATGTATCCCTCCTCATCAAAGAAGAATTACAACATCTTCTTTCTGCTAACTTCATATTACCTACTAACTATCCATAATGGGTGTCTAATATTGTACCATGTGACTAAAGCCTCTAGAAAATTACGCATCTACACAGACTTCTGAGATCTCAATCCCGCCTGTCCTAAATACAACTTCCCACTCCCTGATATTGATCATCTTGTTAATCTCGTCAGCCATGAAATGTTATCTCTTATGGATGGATTCTCTGGATACAATAAAATCCTTATCACAAAAAATGACCAACATAAAACATCCTTCATTACTCCTTGGGGGACTTTTTGCTATCGTGTTATGCCCTTCGGACTTAAAAATGTAGGGGCCTCCTATCAACATGCCATGACATACATCTTCCATGATCTCAATCATAAAACCATGGAAGACTACGTTGATGACCTCTTAGGAAAATCTAAACAATGCAGAGACCATTTTACCATCCTTGACATCATTTTTACCCATCTTATCCAATACTTCCTTCACCTCAACCCCACTAAGTGCGTATTCGGTGTTCTCGCTGAAAATATTTTAGGGTTCATCGTTTCTATCAAGGGCATTGAAGTTGGACCCTGCTAAAATCAAAGCCATCATTGAAATCCTCCTCCTTCTAACCTCAAAAAATTCATAGCCTTCAAGGTAGACTTCAATCAGTTATCATTTCATCTCACAACTTTCAAATCATTGTCAACCTTTTCACCATCTCCTTCAAAAGGATGTCCATTTTAAATGGGATCACAACTGTCAAAAATCCTTTGAGGACCTCAAACAATACCTTCTATCACCACCCATGCTCACACCTCCATGCGAGGGGAGCTATTTTATCTATACATATCACTACTGACCATGCCCTGGGTGTTATGATAGCACATCAAGATGAGTAGGGTAGAGAACAGGTTGTTTACTACATAATTCACACACTTCATGACTATGAAACCCATTACACCAAAGTAGAAAAGTTGTGTTGTGCCTTATACTTTGCAACTTCCAAACTTTTCCACTATCTACTTAATCATAAAACTTTTGTTGTCACCAGTTTCAACCCCCTTAAAGCCATGTATTTCAAACCATACCATAGTGACCATATCACTTGATGACTTATGGCCATGACTGAGTTTGATCTAGAATTCATATCACATAAATCTATCAAGGGGTAACCCATCGCTGACTAACTTACAGAAGCTCCCCTTCCTGATAATCAACTACCACACAAATAATTTCCTGACGAATCCATCAACACCATTGATCAAGAATATACTCCTATCAAAATGACACTTTTCTTTGATGGATCTAAGTGTCAGCAAGGGGGAGGTGTTGGTATCATCATCATACCTCCCTAGGGGACTCCTATCCCTCTATCCTTTAAATTAAACTTTGAATGCACTAATAACATGGCCGAATATGAAGCTCTCATCATGGGTCTCCAAACAACAATCATGCTTGGTGTTCAAATTTTGGACATCTATGGAGACTCTCAACTCGTCATCAATCAAATCAAAGGAATTTATCAATGCAAGAATGAAACTTTACAAAAGTATAAGAACATTGTTGAATTCCTCTTAGAATCCTTTGATCAATACACCATCCAAACAATTCCATGATCTTCCAATAAGTTCATAGACACCATGGATTTTCTAGCATCACTCATTCCACTATCAACTAATGATTCCAAATTGTTCATTGTTGTGCATAGACTTGATCAACCATCTCACACCAATAAACTCCCCTCTATCAACCTCATCGAAGACAATCAAACAGACCTCTGGTACACTCAAATCTATGACTATCTTTCTCAATCAAAAATACCATCTGACTTATCTAAAAATGCTAAATGATATTTTCTTCAATGCGCTACCCGATATGTCATCATAGGTGGTGTTCTCTATAAACATGGGTTTGATGGCCTCTTACTACGATGCCTCAAATCTCATGAGTCTACTAAAGTTATCCAAGAATTTCACGATGGCATATGTGGTGGACACTTCAGTGGTATGGTTATTGCTAAAATGTGTCTTACAGATGGGCTATTACTGGCCCACCCTTAATCAAGATTGATGCACATACGTCAAGAAATGTGTTAAGTGTCAACAACATTCCAATCTCACTTACATCCCAAGTCAGGCCCTACAACCTACTCAAGATCTATGGCCCTTCTCACAATGGGGACTTGACCTCATTGGCCTTATCAACCCTCATTCATCACAATGACATCACTCTATCATCACTGCTACTGAATATTTCACTAAATGGGTGGAGGTTATTCCCCTGGTCTCTACTAAAGAAAATAAAATCATTGATTTCATCTATCAACACATCATATGTCACTTTGGAATCCCTCACAAACTTATCACAAACAATGGAAAATATTTCAAAAATAAAGAAATGAAGAAATTATGTGACACATTCAACATCAAGCTAATATTTTCATCACCTTACTATCCAAAAGAAAACAATCAAGCAAAATCTTCTAACAAAACACTCAACAAAATTCTCATGAAAACCATTGACCAAGTAGGCAGGAATTGGCATCTCCAAATCCCATTTTCTCTATGGGCTTATCAAACTAGCATCCATACTCCTACAGGTGCTACACCCTTCTCTTTAGTCTATGGCTCTGAGGTGGTCTTACCCCTTGAAGTTCAAATCCCATCTCTCTGCGTGTCCCTCAGAGATTTTATCTCTGATGAGGATTATCATCAAGAACGTCTAGCACAACTTGAATTGTTAGATGAAATGTCACCTAACATCATCATGTTTATCAAGAATGCATCAAAAGAGCATATAAAAAACATGTCAAAGAACGTGAATTCAACATTGGTGATCATATCCTCAAAGAGAATCAAAATGTCACTACTCTAGAAAGGGGTAAATGTGGAAATTTTTCCCCTAACTGGATCGGTCCATATGTCATTACTCATAAGTATGGGTCAGGAGCCTATCATTTAGCCTCCCTTGATGGTAAACCTAAAAAGGAACCTTTGAATGCCTTGCACTTGTGGCCTTTCTATTGTTAACATATCTACTATCATGACATTAGTCACATCAAAGATCTTATTCCACCACTAGCCTATCATTCACTATAGTAATGATTTGGAAGCATGTGGTCCACCATCAGTATCTTATAAATCATGACCTTAAAGATGAACACCACGGCTCTGTTCATCACATCTTTCACATGGAAAAGTTCCTCCTCAGCAGGAACCCCATAATTGTTACCCCCATTTCTCCCTTGTCTTCCAACCAGAAACATGTTAAGGGGTACACATGTGTGGTTTGTACACACATATTTTCCCCTCCTCAAAATGGTCTACTAGGCCTGCCCTCAACTTAAATAAAAATTCAAGAATATCTATGGATGCACATTATCAAAAATATAGATTGATCCCTGAAGGACAACTATTAATCATATTATCAAAATACAAATTGATCCCTCAGAGGACAATTGTCAATCAAAATATAGACTGATCCCATGAAGGATGACTATCTATAAAATTAAATAAAAAATCATAAAATAAAAAATTGTAGACCACTCCCTCAAAGGATGGCTACCCATATCATTACAAAAAGGCTTCCAAAATCATCATTGATCAACATCAAAAGCATCCTAATGCTTCATAAAAATAAAAATAAAAAACATCCTAGGAAATCTTCCCACATTGATCAACTTTCCCATCAAAGAAAACTTCCTGCATTGATCAGTTTGCACAATAAAAATCTAGCTGGGGCATAAGCCTACAAGCCATCAAAAGGAGAACCTACTCCCCCAGTATAAACTACATATGCCAACCCTTCACATGTTGAAAGAAGGTATACAAACTCATTTCCACTTATATCCAAGATCCCACATGTGACTAATTATTGTTAGTTATATGTTAACATTTCTTACAAGGCCTTAAGTGCATTTTCATATATTTAATTTACCATCACATTACATATGTATCAAATCTAGTCTAAAAAAAATAATTTCACATTTATTCTTAAATATGATTGAAGTACATTTTAAAACATATATCAAGATCATCTACATTTGGAGTCATATCATATCAACATCAAAATCAACATATCAAATATCAAACATCATACACATATAAACATCTACGCATCTAACATCATATCAAATACATCTAAAAATATAGTATCTTCAATATCTCATCACATAAATCATCATATATCAACATAACATCAAAATAACACATATACAACATCAACATAAAAATAAATCAACAACACATGAATCCAAAACATAATCATCATATATATCATCAAATGTCTATACAAAATTCCTTCAAAAGGCTCATATACAAAAATCATCTATATCTGAATCATATACAAAACCCACATACTATGTGGTAAAATCAAAATCTGATACACGCTCACCACCCTAGCCTCCTGCGGCCCTTGCATCTGGCCCTAGATCTCTCTGTGTTGTGTGAAACTCCAGTGCTCATTGATGTAGCCTATCAAGCCAATCTATGCTCACTCACTCTATGCTCACATAATGAGGAACACTAGTAGGTCACTCTATCACCAAGCACTCATAGTACCTCATCTCCTCTCCCAAATCTCTATAGTACTCAACGGTCTCAAAACTAGGATGCCCCATCTACCTTCATGTCGTTAGCACTCCGCTAGTAGGTACCACTTCCTTCCCTGCACTAGGCCCTCCTCCCTGGGATACACTCCCTGCTACCTCTGAATGTTGTACCCACCTCTCCATACTTTCACTCACAATGCCTCCTCACTTCCAGTGATATCTATCTCACTACTATAAATAGGTATCACACTCTAGGTGTGATCTGGTCTATCTCCTACTGCACCTATCATGCTCCTAGATGAGCAGTGTGGCATCACACTCCACCACCAGCCTATCCCTCTCCACCTATTGTAAAGTATCATAATCTTCCTATGCAGCCTAGCTATCTCATCTCCACCATCACCCTCCTCCTCCTCTCCACCCCTCTACCACATCCCCACCCTATCTCCATGATCAAACCAATACTGGGTCCACCATGCACTAAACCCCTCCACCACCCCAACATCATCTACATCAATAGCCTCTCAGATATCTCCTCCTCCTCATTCCCAACCCCACCTCATCTACTATGGCATGGGTAAGTCTCTCTCATGAATCATCACATTGATATACTATCGCTCACTAGGAATCATGCTAAGGAAATCCAAACTGTTGCCACACTCAAGGAAACTAAATGACCTCTATCATCTCTTCTCTCCTCCCCCACACCCACCTCACCCATCCTCAACCTCGCTAACTATACATCCATCCCTGACCATGTAAGGTACCTCACATAAGGCCTCTAGACTACATCTATGGATAAACTTTGTAGTCAATCAACATAATAGGTTTGGTCTCTCTCAACCCCATCATCTCTCATCCAATCAAAACACCATCTCAAAAATCCCACTACATACTCAGATCACCTACCCTCCATGGTAGCCCTGGTGGCCTCACAATGACTATATGCTCATAGGCCCAACAATGCAATAAAAACCCCACATCTAACCCATATCTCCTCCCTGTAACAAACATCCATAGCTCATGATAAACTTGGGCCAAAAGTGCACAACCCCATGCATACACAGTCTAATACTCCATGATCTCTGCAACAACACCCACAAGTGTCCATGGAAATATTACCACCCCCTGAGTCTAGTAGCACATAACATGATATAGCCAACATAACAATGACATCATTCAGTTACCCAACACATCTCCATCATAATAAGTCTCAATTTGAAAACCCTTAGTTGTGTATCTAATGTCTAGGACATCATCACCATACAACCACCTCATAGTATCAAGAAGGGGCTCTCGGGTGATCAGTACCACCTACTCACCCTGGATCGGTAATCTCTAAGGATCTATACACATCCTCTAGGGTATCATTCATCTCACCGAGTAGGGAACCAGAATGTCTTGGTGCTCGGATCCCATCTATCAATCAAAGCTATCATCAAGCCCTACATCTCAAGGAATCCACTGGTAGTGGAAGAATCCTCCTAATCCAAAAACCATCAAATGGTCCCACTCTGCATCAGTGACATCAGCTTGGATCCTCTCCAACATCTTGGGACACTCTGTCCTAGAGATAGATAGTATCCCTCACCTATAAAACACACAAAAAAGTAATACATCAGTTAGTAAACTTTGTCAAAAATCACACCAATTGTGATCGACTAATCGTGATGATTACATTAACATAATCGATGAAAATCCACCTGATCACCATTGTCGATCGTACGATCGTGCCATTGACAATTCAGGTGAATTCCCACCCAAAAATTCAAAAAAACTAAAAAAAAAAAAAACAAAAAACTCAACTCAAAAAAATACAAATTCAAGCTTACTTACCCCTCTCCTGGTCCTCTGCCTCTTCTTGCCACTACTGCTTGCCTCCATCTCTCAAAAACACTCAAAAATCACAACTCAGAGCTCTCAAATCACACTTAGACACATCACAAATGAACTATTTGTGTGGCCCACATGGCTTATATATTTTCCCTTTTGGGAATCACCAATGATCTTAAATCACCGTCTAATCCCTATCTAAAATCCGATGATCCATAATCGCCGTTGATTTTCCCCTTTTACACAAACTTATCAATTTTGGTCACCTATACCTCTTTTATCACATCACAACTTTATCAAAAGCTTCATGCCTTTGCTTTAATGCTCAACACCTTGTCAAAATAATTTTTTTAACCATATATCAAGTTTACACACCTTACGGATGTTTCCCTTAACCCTTTGGTCCCATGGCTTAACACATCCCCATGAGAGCATTCCCATTGGATCCTCTCCATGTAGTAGTCTTCCCAAAACATGCATTTATAGGTGGTCCATGTTATACATCCCCTACCAAGTGTTTCCAAGATTACTACCATCTTTACAAACTCCTCCAGCATGGTCATTTCAAACTACAATCAAAATCCTGGAGCATCTTAAAGAAAACCTATCCAAACAATCCAACTCTCTTCAATCCAATGACCAACATAGTCACTCATTGGCTTGAGGGGGAACAATATCACAATATCCTTATCACAAAACTGGGGCATCCTCACACTAGTTTTTGTCTCGCATCCTGTGCCTACAGACAACTCAACAAAAAGGGACAAATGTAGACACCACTTTTTCACCCCTAGGTGACCCTGACAAACATTAATAACATTATCATAACTATCATTATCATCACTATCCTAAGTATCTTTAAAATTACCATCGTTGTAAAACCTAAATCACCCATGTAAATCCTATTTACCCTTCCCTAACCACTAAAACCAACCTAACCTATTTACCCTACCCATCCTAACCCCTAACCTCTCATAACTTGAATCCCTAACCTCCCACTATCTACCAAAAACCTAAAATCTCAGATGGAAAGTGGTTTTAACCATTTTCCATCTTTTACCTTGTTTTTTTGTAACCTCTTGGAAAAATTGATGGTGATCCATGATCATTGAAATCATTGTGGATGTTGTCGATCCTATTTATCCAACCTCTTATCTCCCTTTCCTAGCTAGTCAAAATCTGTGCAAGTGTGAGGAAAAATTATTTGCACCTGTAACAACATCACTATGCTTAGAGATCTATCAACACACTGTTTCCAAAGCCTTCAAGGAGCCTCATCAGATCATCAGTTAATACTCTTTTGGGAGCTTTATCACCTTCACATGCTATTATCAAGGTTAGTACCCCCTTTTTTTCATTTTATCAATTATTTTACATTAGTTATAGTCTACAATTTGTTGTCAATATCATCCTCACATAGCCTTCTTAAGTTTTATCTCTTATTCAATCATTTAGACCACCTTGCATAATATTTTGCAATTTCCACAGAGATCATTGTCAATCCCAATCGATAGTCCCTTAACCTTTTCTTTCCCATTGCCCTTCTAAACATTTCCAAATCTCTATTTCAGAAGTCTTATAGGTTCCTAGATTCCTTCTATTTTACCTCTACATTATCAAATTTTTGTTCATCAATCAATGTCTATTTTATCAAGCCTTTTATCAAAAAGAACATTTTCTCCCCAATCATCATCAATTCTTGATCATCTTCAATCGGTATCCATAGCCTTTGTTTTATCATTAGCCTTACAAACACATCTAAAATTCTATTTTTGAGTTTTGCATACTTCTAGACTCTTCTAGTCTTTTAGTCATCATCACTCTCTTTCTGACATTTATTATTGTCTTTTTATTCATCCTTTATCAAAAAAGCATTTTGTCTCTGATCATCATCGATCCCTGATGTCATTGATCCCATATGTTTTCTTATCATTTTTAGCATTATCATATTTACATCTATCTGATTTTGGTATAACAAGTTATTTGCAAGATGGATCTTATATAGATGATTATTTAGGTCTTTCACATCCAATCACTAACATATACAATCTTCTAATCATCCAAAATTCATTCATGTGGGAAAAATTGACATTTTCCATGAACTCAACTTGTGTGCCATCACACTTTCTCCCAACATTGAGGATATTGAGGATCATATCGAAAATCATCCAAGAAGAGCGAGAATCAACTAAATATTTTTGGTACAAATACTTTGAGGACTTCGATCTTGCCACTACCCTAACCTAGGCCACTTACGAAGCTAAATAGGGTCTCACTATTCCTCTTGAATTTTAAATCATTGTTATCATTTATCTATTTTATCATTATCAAAATAACTTAATTATATAAAATGAGTTGACACCCTTCAAAGAATTCCCTTTGGATTCTTGGGATCAACCTTTGCGGTGTAACTCCTTATCATATTTATCTAATATCTCTTCATTTAGTTTTCATTGCTTACAGGTATTCTCACTTGAAGAAAAGAGGATCTTCTCTACATTGTTTGTATTCCATCATTCTAACATTTTGATTGTCAGTGTAGGTATCGGTAAACCCTGTTGTATTTGAGTTTTTGGTATTAAAAACATTATGTGTTTTTTAACCACATTTAAATTCATGTGTGTTATTAAACTTGTTTATCTATTCCTAGAGGTTTTTTTATTGAACCCTACAAATATTTAAATGCCCATAATACCAAACCCATAACAAGGTGAAAGAATGTGCAAGGTGGTCATGAACCAACCAATTTCATTTTTCAAGTGGTTGTGTTATTCTACCATTTTTTAAGGAAACCTCTACTATTACTATTTCTTACTAAACTTACAACCAAATGTGGTTAAAAAATAAAATGTAGTTTTCAACCAAATGTGTTTTTTGACCACATACATTGGTTGATTTTTTATTTCTGCCAACATTTTAAAAAAACATTACTACTAAGTGACTATGTAATGGAAGTCAAATGCAATCCTATAAGTAAAATTTATTCTATTCATCTACCTATTGTGTGTTTTAACCCAATTTCTTCCTCTTGAAAATTTTGCACCCAAAAGTGGTCAAAAACCGTAATGTATTTTTTAAAAATATATTTTTTATCCATTTTTTCGTTTCTAAATTTTGAACATTTTTTGGATGGATTCTTACAAATATTTTAATCCCCATGATACCAAAGCCCTGATGAGTCCTTAACCAAAAAGGTATCCCATATGCAGGAGCATCATTAAAAGAAATCAATAATGAAAATTTTCATTCAAACATGGTCATCGAGGGTCAATATTAATATGTCAGAGTGTTTTGAGTTCATGAGAGAGAGAGAGAGAGAGTTAGGTGGTCAAGTTTTATGAAATTCAAATCTTCCCTTTTCCCTCCATTTTGGAAATTCAAAATTCTAAAGCATGTAATTATGAGGTCATGGTGATTTTTATGGTTTTTGAAGTTTTTATGAAGGTTATAACATGTTTTAATGTGTCTTAAGGTGAGGTATGTGTCTATATATGTTTTAAAAGGATGTATAATGCCAACTTAGGCCATAGATGAGCATAAAGAGTCATGTAGTTAGTTAGTTAGGATAAAAGTGTGAAGGTGAATGAGATAAAAGAAAGAAGAGTTTGAATGAATGAGGGAGTTATCCTACAAGAAGGAATATGAGATGATTACTTGAGGAGAAAGAGGCCCAAGGAATGAGAATGAAGAAAACTAAGACAAAAAATTGTAAGAATACAATTATATCAATATAGAATGCTCTTTTTTTGTATTGATTTCTTGCTTCGATCATGGTGGTTTCTGAGTTTTTTTAAAAATATTATGTTATACCTTTTATTTTATTTTAAAAGTGGGAATGACACCCTTGTAGGAGATCTTGATGAAATAATGAATTGAATTACTCATTTCTTGGCTTGAAAACCGATATAGTGATTGTGTATGCAAGTTTTAATGATATTTTGGGACAACAACCATAACTATTTCATATAACTTCAAAATTAATAAAAAAATTATTTTTGGGTGAAAATTTTCATTCTCCATATGGGTTTTTAATATCCTACATTAATTTTGAGTATTTTTGGAGTTGTGAAGTATTTTCTATCTAGACTTGAGAATGCGTGCAAACTGTTTGACGTAGTGTTTTCCTAGGAAAATAGTCATAAATTTTAACTTCCATTATGAAAATGGATTAAATTTTTAATATAAGTTCCCTATAAGTACTTATAAAATATATAAAATTTTTAGAGCAATTGGATTTGTGCATAAAAATATATGCATAACAGAAATTTGTTGCAGATTGTTTGGTTTTGAGAACACTAGGATGGTTGTTTGAGAAAGATAAGAGAACAGTGATTATTTATCTTTGTGAATCAATTTGATGATTATTATAACATTTATTTGAGGTTTAAAATAGGTTACATTCATTGGAAGAGGTATTGAAAGCTAAATATCCCAAAATTTGTGTGTTTAAGCCAAGAAACTAGTAAGAATGAGGAATGGCGGTTTGACAAAAGAGTAAGTGGATTGTTTATTTGATTATGAGGCATTGAGGGTGGTGTATTTATCATTGAAGGATGTTGTTAAACATGGTATATATATATATTTTAATACTTCTAAAGTGGAAAGATGTTATTTGATCAATTTTTACAAGTTTTGAGTCATTTTGGGATACTAAGAAGGGTCCTCATTTGCAGATATTCGTAGAGGTTATCACTTTGATTCCTCCTAACTTATTGAATTCATGATTAAATTTATATATTTTTTCATTATTTTGGTATCAGATATTTGATCTCTTATTGAGATTTAATTAATGATATTGTGGCTAACAGTGTTGTGTGAGTGTGTAGTGGAATGTGACATGTGAAGAGTAAAGGGAAGTGAAATGTGAGAAGAAAAAGAGTGAGGAAGACACCAAAATACTTGGTGAGGCCAAGGTGAGGTGTAAAAAATAGGAAATATGTAAAATAATTTTCAGAGAGAGAAGATGTATGAATAAGAGTTGGTAAGAGAGTTCTTAAAGTTGTTTAGCCACAAGAGAAGACAAGAAGAGTTAGAAAGAAATAAGAGAGAGGAAACCAAGAAGAGATACTAAAAATAAAGTAAGAGGAATGATGGAGAAAGATATAAAAAGTATGAGATAATATATAGAGATATTAAGAGATTTTATGGTGAGAGAACACACTAGGATTGAGTTTATGCTGAATAAGAAGGTACAATGGCATATAATATAGATTGTAAAAAGAAATCAGAGATTTGAGTTGGAAAGGAAGATCAAAAGTGGAGAGAATAAGCCAAGACAAGAGGAAAATAAAGAGAAAATGGTCAATAAGAATAATGAAGAAAATATTCAATAGAAGACATTGAAACCAGTTGAAGGGCATGGTTACATAATGCCTATGTGGATGAGGAAGCATGAAGTAGAGAAGGAAGATGAAAATAAAAAGCAACAGAATGAAAAGCCAAGAGAACAAGAAGAAAACAAGAGATAGAAATCAGGTCTTATGAAAGCACAAGCAAGGCACAAGGAACCCAAGATGGTATGGAATAGAAATAACACAAGAATGGAGTAGGAAAAACAAGATGAAATGAAGAAGGAAGAAGATGAGCTCATAGTAAACAAGTAAATTTAGAGATCAAGGAAGTGAAGAAAGAAAATCATGTAGACAAAGTAAGTAAAATAAATAATTTTTTCATTGATATTGACGAATTTGTGGGTGAATTCCTTGAAATTGTATAAGAAATTGATTCTAATTGTGCATTTGAGAAGAATGATGAGCATACGAATTATGAAATTTAGTTTCATATGGCTTATGCATATGATATTTTGCAAGTTTTTCTAGATGAGATGTGTTGGTACCCAAATTGATCCTTCCTTTGAAACTAAGCAGCATCACAATTTGATCAGGATGCTTAGAGACAAGAAAATCATAACATGAATCATTTTGTAGCTGGGGATGGATTCTAGATGACTCTTTATCACTCTGGCTTGGAAAGGACTGAGTATCACCATGCTAAGAATTTTACCTACCCTTACTACTTTAGGTTGTTCCTTCAACCAAGGTGAGAGGACCCATTTTGTGACTTGTATTAATATAAATAATCAACAAATTAGCATTATTTGACTATTTCCTTGCAATATTTCTAAGGATACCTCAAGAAAACATGGACACTACAACATAACCTAACTCTCACGAGTTGTCACTTTAGGAAATGAAGATGTTCTCTAGATAAGGTCCATGTCACTAAAGGCAATGATAAGAACTAATTCCACTTGCATATTTTAGTAAAGGATGGATAAATTCATTGATCTTCTTTATCATTTGTGGACACATAATGCAAGCAGGGATAATTCATGTATAATATATTTCTAGATATGCATTTTATGGTTGGGAAGCTAAGTAGGATAAATTTTATCATACCAAATCCCTAAGAACTCTAAACAAATGTTAACAGATCCACAAGGAAAAAAGACAAATAACTTCAAATAGTCAAGATGAGTCTTCAACTAGAAAATTGTGCATCTATGAAGGATCAAAGACACATGGCTTCACACATTCTTCAATGATTTAACATAAGAACTCATGTTAAAGACTCAATTAAACTTTAGAAACCCCTATTATATCACACTTATGATACACTCATAAACTGACAAACAATCTATATCACTGAAACAAAAGTAAAGTGAATTTAAATCACTTATTGCATCATGAAATGAAATATCTCTTCATAACGTAATTGTAAATGCTACAATACTTGTCATGAGGAAGACATTTTGTGTGATTTCAAAAGGATTCCTAATGTAAGATTGCAACTGGAACATAGATAACTATTTGAAAATATCTCAATATGACAATAGACATAACATAGTTCTTGATTAATACAAATTATTCAAGGTTTCTCAAATTTGATCAACAAGGGAAAGTTTTTTTACAATCTCAAAGTTTTGTCAATGGCTATACATCTATAACCATCTTGACATGATCAATTTAAAAAGGCACACAAGCAATAACTAGTTTCTCATAAAAGTTTTCCCAAAAAATGACTTCTCTCAGATTTTCTCTCCTTTTTTCTCTTTGACTAAATTTCAGAAAAACTAACCCCCCTTTTTGGCATGATTTTTTCATGCTTTTATATCACTCTTTTCACTTCAAATATTCCCCCCCCCCAAAAAAAATAATATTCTCAGGAATAATTTCTGTTACAAATTTGTTCTAGAATATGATATTTATGAACTTCATTTTGTACTGCCAGGTGTACGAAACATGATTATTTTCAATGTATTCAACTTATGTCTGACTGGGATGTTTGATCGTCACCTTTGGCAGGTTACTTGAAGTTTTCCCCTCCACTTTTTATTAAACAATCAATTCAAATGATCACTAAGCATCTCCAGATGCTGTTGACATGACACTCCTACACTCATCTCTAAAAATTCTCCTTGGGCTCAGTGCACTCCACTTCACGTCTTACTTGTTTAAATGCTACACATGGTGTTTGTAAAATATTACTGAACTACCAACTCTATTCATTTTAAATTCCTCTCAAATCCTCAATCACCTCTGTGTGAACTAAGCAAAATATATTTTACACCATGGGATATATTTTATCAACACAGGGCCAAATCCATCCTTCCACATATAAATCCTGGTATTTCCTCACTATTTGCACATGTTTCCTTTCTTGTTCTAACCAAAAGGAATTAAATCAAGAAAATGGAAAAAGTGCTTGTAGCTCACAACCTGAAAGATATTTCTTCGTAAGACCTAAATCACATTTTTGATTTGAGTGGTCCTGATGAAGCTTTTGTTAGGGCTCTCTTTAATGTAGAATGTGTGGGTGATACCAGAGGACCCCTAACATACTAAAAATTCTAATGAGCACTTATTTCTTAGTTAATCAAGATTAATCATGTATTTGTATCCTTCCAGGTTATGTATTTCCATATTTTTAGATTGGAACATATGAAGATGCTTGAGTACTTAAATAAATAATGGGTTGAAAGGAGGCCTCAGGTATATGGGAAAACTAGTTTTCAATTCCCCTTTTTATGCAATGAGGAATTTGTGTCAAAATATATTCCCAAGGAATCTTATGTATTGTATGATAAATCTTCCATTAATACAGTGCCTATCATTTCCAATAACGTGGATGAGTTGGAGAAGAGGATTCACTCCCTAGAATAGAAAAAAGTGGAGGATGTGTCCTTGCCATCAGGTACAACATCAACACCATCCTCAAGAAAGAGGAAAAGAAAAACACCATGTCAGACTCCAATTATCATATCATATGGAGAAGAGGACCAATCAATCTTTGCTTTCCACTCAAGGGAAGCACTCTCCTTAGCTTGAAACAATAGAGAAAGATTTATAACTCAGTTTTCTGCACATTTGATGCATTATGCTTCTTCCTATGAGAATGAATTACTGGGACCCCAACCAATTCCTTCCCCGACAGACAACCCACCCTTTTTGAGAAAATGGGAATCCAGAACCAACTTAAATCCCTGCAATTCATCCAGTTTTCACCACGTGTACACCTTCAGGGGAAAAAGAAAAAAATATTTGTGTTGGCTTTATGGTCATGCATATTCGAGGAATATTCATCAGGTCATAGGACCAAAGTTTTAGTTTGTGAATTTCATAGGAAAATTGTAAGTTTGCAAATTGAACATGCTTCACCGCACCAATCAAAAATTTCCACGTACAATAAATGACATAACAAGAGAAATGGAGAAACAAAATATGATTGAGGAAAAAAATTACTAAAGGAAAAAAATCCCGTTTTAGATAAAACCAGGCTGCTTCTATATAGAAAATTAAAATAGCGTACTCCATAACCAAACATTTGACCTAAAGGAGGAAGAACAAAAAAAATAAACGGGAAAATCTGAGAGAACCAGGCACAACCTATGGGAAATTCGAACACGAGAAATAGATAAAACAAGAAAGTCTAAAAAAAAGGGTGAGATTATTATCGAGCACCAACAAGATGGATGAAGGAAAGAAAAGTATAGGTGTATCTGAGAATGCAATGGTTTCTTGGGCATGTAATGATCAAAATGAAGGCAAAGAAGATGTACATAAAAATCTAGAACAATTTGGTATGAAGGTGAAGAAGACAAGTGAGCAAGAAAATGAAGGTTATGACAAGACTAGTGATGAATACAAGTTGGATATGAGGTGAAAAGAGATGGAGAGAATCATGGAACACAAATAAGAATGTATTTTTGTTATTATAATGTTTGTGTGTGTAGGTACAAAGGATGGAAGCATGAAGATGATGAAAGTAAATATGGAATTCAAGAAGAAAGGAAGCAATATGAAGGAAAATGCAAGAAAAAAGAACACTATATGGGACCTAGGTGGACATGAAGCACACAAGGGTAGTGAGAGTGAATAAATAAGGAAAAAAACATGTAAAGATGACGAAGAATTCAAAGAATATATGGAGAAAATAAAGCAAAGTGTTTGAAGACTTACCTCCAAATTGGTAGTATAATGTAGGAATATCATCAAAAGAACTCAATAATGTAAAATTTCATTCAAACATGGTAATGAAGGGTCAATATAAACATGTCATATTTTTTTGAGGTCGTGAGAGAGAGAGTTAGGTGGTCAAGTGTTATGAGATTCAAATTTTCCCTTTTCCCTCCATTTTGGAAATTCTAAAGCATGTAATTATGAGGTCATGGTGATTTTTATGCTTTCTTTAGTGTGTATGAAGGTTAGAACATGTTTTCATGTGTCTTAAGGTGAGGGATGAGTCTATATATGTTTTAAAGGGATGTATAATGCTAACTTAGGCCATAGATGAGCATAAAGTGTCATGTAGTTAGGGAAAAAGTGTGAAGGTAAATGAGATAAAATAAAGAAGAGTTTGAATGAATGAGGAAGTGGTCCTAAAAGAAGGAAGATGAGAGGATTACTTGAGGATAGAGAGGCCCGATGAATGAGAATGAATAAGAATAAGACAAAAAAAATTAAGAATATAGTTATATCAATATAGAATGCTTTGTTTTGTATTGATTTCTTGTTTTGATCATGATGGTTTCTGAGTTTGTGTTTAGAATATTATGGTATACCTTTTATTTCATTTTAAAAGTTTGAATGACACCCTTGCAGGATGTTTTATGAAATATTGAGTTGAACTACTCATTTTTTAGCTTGAAAACTGATACATTGATTGTGTATGCAATTTTTAATGATCTTTTTTGGGACAACATAGATAAATTTTGCATATAATTCCAAATGAATAAAAAAAAATTAGATGGAAAATTACATTCTCCATATGGGTTTTTAATATATTATATTAATTTTTAGTGTTTCTGGAGTTGTGAAGCATTTTCTATCTGGACTTGAGAATGCATGCAAACAGTTTACTGTAATGTCTACCCAGAAAAAAAATCATAAATTTTAAATTCCACTATGAAAAGGTATGAAATTTGGAATATAAGTTCCTTGTAAATCCTTTTAAAATATATAAAACTTGTAGAGAAATTGGCATTTTCCATAAAAAGATATGCTTGATAGAAATGTCTTGCAGACTATTTGGTATTGAGAACACTAGGATGGTAGTTTGAGCAAGATAAGAGAATAGTGATGTTTTTATATTTTTGAATCAATTGTATGATTTTTATAAAATTTATTTGAGGTGGAAAAAATGATACATGCATTGCAAGAGTTCTTGAAAGCTAAATACCCCAAAAGTTACTTGTTTGAGCCAAGAAGCTAGTAAGAATGATGAAGTGTAGTTTGGAAAAAAGAGTAAGTGGATTATTTTTTTATTATGAGACATCTATGGTGATGTATTTAGCATTGAATGAGGTTTTTAAATAGGGTATATTGTTTTTTGAAGACTTATAAAGTGGAAAATGTGATTTGATTAATTTTTTTAAGTTTTGAGTCATTTCAGGCTACTAAGAAGGATCCTCATTTGTAGAGCTTGGTAGAGGTTGTTGTTTTGATTCCTCATAACTTCTTGAATGCATGATGAAATGTATATTTCTCTTCATCACTCCCAAATAGACATTAAGTATCCAATCCGACCCCCATGTCCAAGTTAGAGAAATATATCCTTCACCACTCCAGTTTATAGCTCTACTATGATAAAAAGCATTTACCATCAAAATTCTAGCCAATGTGGTGGGAGTGGTGTAGTCAAGAAAACATGATTGTGTGTTGGCCCACCCGGTTTCAAATCCCCCCGAGGCACAATACTCATTGGAGGTGTTTTTTCCATAGGTTTTGTAATCTCTAAACTTTTCTACTATGGAAGCTCTATGTTCCTCCCTGTAGTAACACTTGACTCTTCATTGCAGTTGCAACGCTCCTGGAAATGGATTCACTCCACTACATATGCATCTCATTGGAATCATGGCTTCACTTTGTTACAGATGCAACTCCTTAGACTCTTGGTTGAAATATATTGTATTTTTAGCACTCTAGATATTAATTTCACTTAGTTAGTTGGACTCATTGTTGAAATACACTGTTGATGCAACACACCATAATTTTCTTCACTCAGATTCCTTGTGATGGTTACCATAATGTAACAAGAAGGATGTGGTTCCTTCCCACAAAAACCCTCAAAATATTCACCCTTAATAAAAAAATGTCTCCCAAACCCACCACATACACTAAATAATTTCTAATTATTGCTGACACTTTTATAAACTAAGACTCCTAAATCATTATGTAATGGAATTCAAATGCAATATTCTAAGTAAATTCCATTCCATTCCATTTCATTTCTTTCTCTTGAAAATGTTTTATCTAAAATATGTTGAAAAACATAGTGTGTTTTTAGCCAATTTTCTCTTTTACAAGACATTGTTTGGTTAGAATTTTATAAATATGTAAACCACCATGAGACAAAACCACTAACAAGTTTGCAACAAAAAAATGGATCCCAAACCCACCACGTATAATGGTTGATTTTTTATTCCTGCTGACATTTAAAAACTAACACTTGTAAGTCACCATGTAATGGAATTTAAATGTAATCTTGTAAGTAAATGTTATTCCATTATTTTACTAATTGTGTGCTTCGATCCTATTGGTATCATTTCTTCCTCTTCAAAATGTTGCATTCGAAATTGGTCGAAAAATATAGTGTGTTTTTAAGCCATTTTCTCTTCTGAAAAATGTTTTTTGGCTAAAATCCTACAAATATGTCAACCCACATGATCCCAAACCCCTTACGAGTCCACAAACAAAAAATGGAACAAAACCACACCATGTATTGTAGACACCCTAAAAATACATACATATTTCTATCTTATTTCCATAGGATTAGAATTAAATAAATTAAATATTTCCTACTATAATACATCCCTTTAGAATTAGTTAAATTAATTATATCATTAAAATCATAACCATGCGGAAGCCCTTTTAGTTTACCATAGTGGTGGGGAATGTGGGTTATATGTGGGAGGTCTTGGGGTCAAAAATCCAAGCTAGCCACCTCTATAGCTCATTCTTGCTTAGCTAGATAGTGTCACACGGGTCAGCTGCTTCAGTGGCAGAGGTGGCTCTTAAAGTGGTTCCAATCCAGCTTGGTGTTCAATGCGATGGATTTTGGGGAAGCCATGAATCTTGTGTTCAATGCGATGAGGCATGTCCTGGTATTACGACATGAGAGGTAAACAAAAACCACTTTATATCCAATGGATAGTGGTGTAATTGTTCTTGGGTCTCCTAGTAATTAGGAGGTCTAAGGTTCAAATCTAGACTCCGTGTTAAGGTGGCCTACTACTAACAATTTGGATACCCTGGTGATAAGGCACCGCGATAATGTGATTTAATCTATGGGTTTGCCAAGAGCTTAAAATTCCATCCTTAGATGGTTCCATGGTCGGTGTGATCTGGTGATGCCACAAAGGGCTAGGGCCCTCTCCCTAGGTAACCTCAAAAAAAAAATCATAACCCTTTGTGAATTAATCTAAATTAATTCTAATTACATACTAAAAGAAAAAGATATAATTGATAATTTAATAAAGTATAATGCCCTTAAACTTAAACTAATTCAATTTAAAACCCTTTAGCTAATTTAATTAATAATTTAATTAAAAAATCCTCCCAAAATTTATAACTAATTAAATTAGTTATATTAAATAATGTAAATTATTCCACTCTTCATTCCACTCGATATTCTAGAACCCTACTTGGTAAAATATTCCCTAATTTGAATCAAAACAATCATTGCCGAACTTGCAACTTAGCTGCAATTGAACAGATGACAATCCTATTAAGACAAGAATTTATTAATTAAATCCTAAAGGCTCATTTAAACTCATGATCCATCTCATGGCCAACTTGGCTATAAAAACAAGTTCATTCCTTTGTGACCATCCTTGGAAGACCATGCAAATTCAACCAATCCTTTTCAAAGTTTAGATTCACATCCTTGAGTAATATGAGGATAAGCTATTTACAATTGCTTTTTTATAGAATGATTCAAGAGCACCAACAATCCTCTTACATCAATTCAATAATTCCAATTGAGAAATCTTACTTGAGGTTTGTAAGTAAAATCAAACCCAAAGAGAGGTATATTGTTTCATTTTAGTTATCTTTCAACATTCTGTTGAGATTTTTCTACTCAATTATAGCATTGCATAGTGGACTTGCAATCAATTGGTTGCACTACATTCATTTTGCCCATAATGAGTTTTTTCTTGTTTGTTTCTAACCTAGGTTTTTATTCAATGTTTTAACATATCAGGGGCCATAGAGAAGGAGAAAATACAAAATGGTGGAGCTAATATGGCCGTGTTCCCTTGGCCTCCATCTTCAACTGTGATGTCCATCTAAGGTTGCAAGTGTAGCATTGCATCAGGCTAGCCCTTGTTAGCATTCCCTGCAGTATGTATGCTTGTGTTTCACTATGTGCATTAGCATCAACATTAGCTCTTTTTTTAGTGACATTAAGATCTATTAAATTGTTATTTGCAAACCTCTGTATCATTACGTCACTAACATAACAAAGAAAGCTTATTACACAATGCCATCTACTTGCATGCTATCACACATACGGGCATGTTAGTGTTACTTCAAGAATTAAAAAATTTGCAACTGTATTCAATTACACGTAACTAGGCAATATCAATGAGAGCACTAGTGTAACACATCTTTCAAAGGCCATAATCCCTTGCTCCTGAACTCAAATAAGACTCTTCATTTTACGGATGCAGGTCTCGAACAAAATCATGTAAGAACACATAATTTTTGGATTTCATGGTTAGGATTCTGTTGAATAGAAAAATTAAGATGGTATAATCCTTTCTTAACATTACAGTTTTTTCAAGTTAGATTCATTTTATTGCTACATAGGTTAAAAAGTTGTAAATATATTCCTAGTGAAGGCTTCCATGAAAGGATTTGTAACTCTTTGAGACATAACTAATTGACCAAAATAGTGCTTAAATTTGAAATATTGCTACTAAGTTTTATTTCATATAGGTATTAATTTAATTATTATTTTAATGAGCTTCCATTGACTCATCAAAAAGATAATTGGAATAATTTCGAAGTATAGTCTTCTGTTCATGTCACTTTTATAAGTTCAATCTTGAGAATCAAAACTTGACATTTTTTGCCGAAATCATTGTTTTCTCTGGTGTTAAGGATCGGGGACAAAATTCTAACTATATGCATTTGAAATTTTTATTATAAAGGATTTCTCTTAAAACTATTAGAACTGGGGATTTTTCATTGGTAAAATTGATTAATTTCAAACCCCTTAGCGATCCCCCTTTTTATTAGAAGATAAAACTTTTTCAAGTAAAGTTTCGGTGAAGGATTGATTCCTTGATACCACTGTAATAATAGGAAGTGCATGTCCATGGACTAAGAAACTTACCATGAGGATTACCATAAGGAATCACAAAGTTGATTTGAATATGTGTATAAGTCATGAATAGCTTGAAAAAGATGATTACCCTAAGCTGAACTAGCTAGTATGCCTTGTTCAGAGATTAGAGTCAAAGATATAAATGGACTTGGATCCTTTGAGACTGGATTAAAATGTTCTTATTAATTTGGGGTAAATTGAAATCTTAAAAATATGGGTTACGTTCACATTAGTATCGATGCTCATTTCACGTGTTTTGTTATATATTTGAACCTGCGCCAATAATGATGTTATTTCAGGATCAAGTTTCAAATGCAAACTTTTTATGAGGCCCATTTCCATAACTCATCAACTTTTGTCTTTATTTTTATTTTGAACAAGGGTTTATTAAGTTAGAACTTTGGGTTGTTCTAATCGATGTTGATTTCTGCATTACATTTCTGGTTTTTTTATGGTTCATCTGCTGATCGTATGTAAAAGGTAAATGTACATTTGGTAGAATCATCCATGAATGTACCGCATTAATTTGAAAGGTGTTTTAATCTCCAGTCAAACCCTCCAAACTATCCTGAATTATGGTATGCTTGGATGTATCTACACTATGCATCCAAAACATCTAAATATCCTAGGCATATTTTGATAATTTTATTTCATACTGATTAGAAATGATCCTAAAGCTCTCACTTCAATGTTCTTGAATACTGGAATCACCTCTAGGCCTAAGGGCACAAGGCTTATCCAAGCAGAATGCCTGGATTTATGGCAGAATGGTTCTAAAGCTGGCTGATACCTCAATTTCACACATTACCAAATTCGTTATCCTTGAGGTAGACCACTTCAATTTGATTTCCTTTATATTCTTCAATCCTTTATTATTGGTAAGTATGAAGATCCCTTTCTGAAAATTGTAAGAATAGCCATGAATTCCACATCAGAAAGATTGCCTCTGTGTTCTATGGAAACACTGAAGTGGCTCACCTTGAGCAATTTCATTGCATCAACCAGGTCTTGATTGGGATCATGGCAAATATCCTAGTTTCCATCGTGAAAGCATGGATCAAGCCGGGTCTTGATGTAATTCTTTCTATCACCAAGCCTATTGCAACTTTTACTTGCCTGATAATGAAACGAGGGTCTTGTTACAGTATGGTAACACGAAAATTTTATCCTAGTTTTACACTCTCCCTCTTATTCTATAAATTAAGACATTAACCCTAACACAATGAAGACAGAGCCTCCATCTTGCTTTCTCTAGCTAAGGGTTCTCAATCAAGGTAGTTGTGAATTTGAATGTACTCACTTAAATGCAACTCATGTATTTATCTTCCATCTTATGGTCACTCATTCTTTAAGGGTCGAGAATGGAAAAAAATTCTGGCTAAGCATCTTTGCACTGTTAATAGTATAGCATAGCTCCTATTTGCCATCTGGTTAGATGTATTTTTTGCTTAGTTCGAACAATTCTACCTAAATTTTTCAGGTTTACTGATTGCATTCATAATATAAATAATATAAAACTTGTTTTACTTATGCATCAACACTCAAACTCCGTTAGCATATATGCTAATAGCCATATTTTGGATATAGCCTTATCATTAATTATGCGTAATGCACCTAATGGAATGTATCTGGGGATGGTAGGTCTATTTAACCTACTGCATGTACAAGATGCAAATGTATATTTTCACTTCCTATTTGGATTGGATCTTAATGGTCCCTATAGTGTATTTCATCAATTATGTCGTTAAACTTTATCTCATAAAACTGATAAGAATTGTACAACTTATTTGGCAAACAATATTAAACCTTTCTTCTTGGGGTACAAACTTACAAGTACCTTTTTACGACATGGGGGGAATACTATGTCACATTAATGGTCTATATTTGATAGATCTGGGAATAAAACTATTATAATATGTTGATGAGTTGGATTCACTTAACATAATATTTTCTTACTGATATTGATATCGAAACTGCTTAAAACAAGTCAGTTCCCACAACTGATCTACACATATTTTCACATTTTCCAATCCTGTAGTTAGAATGATACTCAAATCGGTTGGATAAAACCTAGTTTGTTCAAGTATCTTGCACCTTTTCAGATCATGAATGCATGTCTCTTCAAACATATTCTTCCATTGTTAGATCGGGAAAATCAATAATTCTGAAGGTCATTTTCATTAGATTAGCTTAAAGTACAATTCATTCGTCTGTATAAAACTTTAAAAACGTGTTTGTTCAATATATGCACCAATTGTGAACAAAAACGATGAATTCAAGATTTAGCCCTAAATAACGAAGGTTAAATCGGATGGAATTTTCTGTAGATCTGAAGGTTCTATTATTCTCAAAATAGTACTAATAAGCCAGCATACCTCTAATTCATTATGTTTGTAGAAACGAAAATAACATTCTTTGGACAATTACGGCATACAATCTTACATAATCAGTCTTAGCATTTAATAAAAATAATCAATCCATGTAGCAGTCTTCACTCATGTTATAATAAAATACAATCAACAATTTATTATGTTCAAGACATCCATTGTCTTGCAGCTTCCATGAAGATTTCAAGAGTTTTGAGAGAAGAATATTCTATATCCATTTTAAGTTCTACTTGTTGCAAATCTGATCATTAAAAAAAATCAACTTAGTATTTGCTGCAAATGTCTGTATTTTGACATAATTATTTTTATTAAGGTTGAACTAACTAAAGGGATATACTTACATAACTTCTTCAAATTCATCATGGGTGATATATTGAATTTCAATTTACTATCCTACATCAAAATGTTATCACTCCAACAGATCCTTCTAGTTTTTAAGGTTTAGACTTCAAGTTGAAACAAGCTTATTAATCTACAGGAGTAATTGATTAGACCATCGATCATGCACAACCAATTCATGCATAAGACTCATCAAATATGAGGTTTCTAAAACCTAACCTCATCCACCCAAGTCTGACTACAAGGTAAGAATTTGGTGTCCCCAGATTTCACCCTGAAATATGGGACTACCCTATCCGAAAAAATTTCGTACTTTTAAAATAATGGGTCGTTTTGTGTTTTTATTGTCTAAAAGTTCTTGTATTGTCGTCAAGATATTCCCAAAGAGCCATATTAGCCATTTTTGCCAAATACCCAGATGCCTAAAATTGTTATATTCTGTCGTCAGGATTTACCTGCGGAAAATTTGTATTTAATTATTTTGAGCTCTGTTTGAAGAAAATTGTGCTCAGGTTTAACCCTTTTGTGATCGTACATGTCAATTATTCCCATATACCAGTAGGGTTTTAACCAGGGATGCATTCTGGGATTCATTTGTAACTTCTGGCAACGTTTTGTGTTTTTGTCTTTTTCCCATTTCGTTTTCTATGAAATTTCTATGGATCAATTCCTTTGCCGGTTTGACCTGATTCTTTTCCTAGAGTATTTGGAGATCACCTATACGCACGTTATGCCAGAAGGAATTTGCCATCGGAGGTCTGGTTCTCTCTAAAAAGATGAAGTCACTACACAAAAAAGCCTCTTCTGGGTATGGGCGCATTTTTGGAAAAAGAAGGATTTAAGTGGATCATGAGAAAATTAGAAGCAACAGGCAGATGGGAATTTTGTACCTGCCTAGCAGGGTACTTTTTCCCATGGAAACAATGCCACTTAAGCTGCAATGGGAAAATTAGAGGCAGCAGGCAGGTGGGAATTTCTTACCTGCCTTGCAGGGTAAAAATTCTCATTGTGAAATAAAATTCAAAAATCACTTAAGAGGCTGCATGGGATTTTATTGCCTACCTTGCAGGGTAAATAATCCCATTATGAAAGTCAAAAATGACTTAAGTGAAATCATGGGATTTTATGGAGCTGCCTTGCAGGGTAAATAATCCCATTGTTCATGTGAAATTCTTAAAAATAGAATTCTATTATGCAAAAAAGTGTGACCCCTTTGGGGAATAGAAAGGCAACCTTTAAATATTAAATTAATTAGATTATTCACCCAATTTTGTGCCCAGGCTTGTGGAAAAGTCAACAAGGGAAAAGGGGAATAAATCAATTGGAAATAGAATTCTAAAATTAAATAAATTTATTTATTTAATGCAGCCCCTTTATGTCAAAAAGTGCACCCCATTTTGGGAGAAATAATACTTTTTAAAGTATTAAATGATTAATTAATTCCTATTTTCAGTGGCTAGGTCAAAGCACACTGTGAAGCTTAAGTGAAGTGAAGTAGTGGCTAAAATTAAATAAATTTAATTTATTTAATGGCAGCCATGAGCATGCACAAAATATGCCCCATTTTAAAAGAGAAGCATGATTAATTAATTAATTAATTGCCTTTAATAGTTAGGGCAATTATTAATTATAGAATGTAAGGTTATATAAGCATGGGCAGCTATATGAAGGTGAATTAATTTAATTCACAGGTCAAGAATTGCAGCCAAGTGGAAAAGTGTGCCCCCATTAGGAAGGAAGGATTTTTGCTCAAGAAGGTGGAAACAATGCTAAAAGCTTCCAAATTTGGCGCATAGCTTTGAAGGAGGTTGATTTGTGTCTACATAATTGTTTGCACAGTGTTACAGGTGCTCAGGTGAAGTTGGTAAAATTCATGCTTCGCTTTGCATGTACAAATAAAACATCATTTTTTTGGGGCAGCAGACTTGAATTATGTAGATTTTTATGATTAAAATCCACTGTTCATGCTTCGGTTGCCATTTTTGTCTGAATTAATTGCAGGAATTCATTACAGGTGCTTTACAAAGAAAGGAGCTTAAATCAATGTCCAATACATTGAATATATCCTCCGAATCTGAAGAATTATCCAGATCTGCACCAGTATTGAAGAATTCTAGTCAAATAAGAAGAAAAAGAATTGAGACAAAGATAGACAAAGCTATGGCGAAGAGATGAAAAAGAAAGCACAACGGAGTCATGCATCACTTCTAAATTTACACACGAATCTAGGCTCGGAACCTCTTGCTAAATTGATAGATAGATCCAGAGTAGGAAAGACTTCACTCATGCGTGCAGGAGAAACTTCACTCATGCGTGCAGATTAAAAGCAGTGGAATTATTCAAGCTGCAGCTTTTCCATCCATAGCCCAGTTGCCAGAATTTACAAATCCATATGCAGATCCATATCCAGATGCAGATGCAGATGCAAATCCATATGCAGATCCAGATTCAGATCTTATAGTTGCAAAAACTTCTGGCACAAAGGCTTCATCCTCTTGTTTCGAATGCAGCCCATGAAGAAGACAGTGCATGGGAAATTCCTTTCGAGACCTTATGCATGTGCTCTCATCTTCTAGTTGAAGCCTTCATTGAATTTTAATTCACCCTGAGTGCTTTCTAGAATTTTTAATTACTCATATGCAATTAAAAATAAGGATGATGAGTTATCTACGACCAACCTTGCACTGATGCACGTACAACAGAAGAACTGCAAAAGCTTCAAGGATAAAAGAGAAGATAATGCGAAGGAAAAATTCCAGTTTACTTCCAATTCCAACTGCTTGCAATTCCACCTTGTTTTCAGATCCAGCTACTTCCAGATCCAGTTTGAATCAGCTGCATGCAGACATGAAAAAAGACAAAGTTAGCTTTCCTCTTCCTTCTTCTTTCCTTCAACAAAGTCAGCTTTCCTCTTCCTTCTTCTTTCCTTCGACAAAGTAATTGAGTGATCAATTCAATCATACAACTTAAGTGATTGGTTTAAAAGCCATTACTTGAAGATTTTGTATGTTATCTTGGTGGATGTTTTTCATACTGTTATAACTGCTGAAATGAAGGCAAACATGTTAAGATAAACTCTGATCTTAAAGGAATGTGTTGCTAACTTGGATTCTTGCATGCTGTGATTTATTGCATAGGACAGCAGTTATTGTACTTGCGTGTTTGCTGATGTGACGACAAATTGTCGTATACTTGCTAAACTCTCGTTGCTGATTGACAGCACACCTTGAATCAATTTCATTGATCCAAAGTATGCTGAGGGCTTCTTGTGATTTCTGTGTCGATTTACTCTGGAACCGAACCAGAGGTTGTTATGAACGTGCAGCGCCTGATTGCAGGTATGAGCAGCTGGCACGTAAATGCCAACGACAGGGGTTCGATTCTTGAACCCTGTACTGTCGAACTTGGGACCTCGTGAGGCAAGAAATGCCTGGACACGGGTGGCCTTGACATGTGATACAAAGGACTGAACGTCCTGCACAGCATAGATACGGATGTTAGTTGAGAGGTTGGGTTAGGGGTTGATTAGTGTTAGTGGTTAGTATGAATTAAAACCCTAAGCTAATCCTAAGCCCTAACATGCATCCTAAACTACTACCCTAAGTGGATTTTTAAATTACAAAAAAAAAGGGGGGAAAATAAACCTAAGCCCTAATAACCTAAGGCTAAACTATGACCTAGGTTGAACACTATATGCAATCTAAACTAATCCTAATCTAAAGGGGCGCGCAGACCCTTGGAGGGAAAGGATAAGGATGGAGAGGGTATTCATGAGCATTTAATGGGAAGTCCATACGTGGACAGCGCCAGTTTTGGCGGGGCAGGTAAGAAATGGAGGTATTTGTTTAGAGATGGAGCTAAATTTGGTTTTTGCTTGTGAATTTGAAAATTTGAGTTCGCCAACTCAAGTTGGCAGTGGCGTGGGAAGTTAGGAAAAAGGCAGAGCCTTTAATGCATTGATTATCCTTGGTCCTCGCGACCAGCTCGCCTTGGAAAGTGTATGAGGGAATTTTGATTTTCATTTTGTTGATTCGGGCTTTTGCAAAGTTGCTCTGCATTTGGTTTTTCTGGTCTGGTTCAGTCGAACCAGCTCTTGGGATTTGTCACTGTTCTTGGAGATTTTGAGGCTGTTGCTGAGCCTGAAGAAGAAAGGAGTGTTGGGAAGTTTTTGCTGTTGCTGTGGAAGGAAATAACTCGGCAAACGAAGCTTTCTTCGAGTTCTGGAAAAGAGATCACAGGCATGTTAAGCCCTTCTCTTTAAAAATTCTTGCTTTGCTTAAGTGTCTCATTAAAACAACCCTGCTCTTGGGTTTGGATTCTGTGATTGTTGTCGAGTCGATATGATTTGGATTTCGTTGATTCTTGCTTCTTTTTTTTTGAAAATGATAAGAAGAATCGCTTCTGGTTGCTAGGCTTTGATTCGTCTTTGCACGAATCGAGTTGGAACATGAATTACTGTATTGGATTGTTGACAGTATGGTGGATTGAAATAGATAGTTTCTTTCTCTGTTCATGTTGTATGAAATAGGAACAGGCTTTGTGAGATGTTCTCCTTTCTGTGAAATCGTTCCCTTGCTGTTGTGTTTGGAACTGTCTTTGCATGTAAAAAGGAAGTTGAAATACATTTGTGTTGTGTTGCTATGATTTGGGTTCGTCGACCCTTGCTGTCATTTTTGGAAATGATAGGAAATTTGTCCCTGGTTGCTGTGTTTAACTGTCTTTGCACTTCTTTGAATGGAATACCTCCATGTTGTGCTGGTTGTTGACGTTAGATGGAGTTTCGAACTGGTTTTTCTTGTAAAATATGATATGGAACTGTGTAGGCATGTGGTTATTTTATTGCTGTACTGATTGTTTTTTTGTCACCATGAACTTGCGATATGATTGTATTGGTTGTGTGAACGGCTTGAGGTCGTTTCTGTACTGAAGTTTCATTGAGGAAAATAAGATCTTTTGTTTGTTTACTATCTGCTGTTCGGGATTAAAATGAAATGAATGGGTACACTGTTTTATTTTAAACTGGCAGAAGTGTGGGTTGTTTTCTTTCCTTTTATGGTGCTCGTGAAAGAAATACGAAATGAGGTTTTTCTCTTCCTTCTAGGAAATGCATCTTTTTCTCTGCTGTGATTGATAAGGAAATGGCATTGTTTTTTTTTTTGTATTTTAAATGGAATGGGCTGAAATTAGAATCTTATATGAGAGTTGTATTTGAAAGTTGGAAAAGAAATAGTTTTTCCTTGTCTGAACTTATAATGAATATATGGTGTTCTTGCAAGAAGGTATGATGATTAGTTGTGTTTATTGATGCTGATCGGTCTTTTAAGATCGGACTGTTTTGGTGATTACAACTTAGCCTTAGATTGCTGAACAAAAGAATAAATGCATGGAAATTTTGTCTTGCTGTGTGGGTTGTCTTGACTGTATTAGATCCATGTATTTGACACCCTGTACGGTTTACTTTGATAAAGGTAATGACATCTGATTTTTGCATTCTGGAGTTCTGCATATTATCATGAACTTGAAAATGGATTGGGTAGAATCATTTATGGGATGGGAATTCTTCTTCTGTCTGCTGTTCTGACTGGGTGAAATCCGTAGTCAGGTGATTATTGGACTTGCTGTAGGTAACAGCAATGAATAAAATGTTATTTTGAACGGGATACGTTCATAGGATTAGGAAATCATGTGATTAATTGACTGCATGATTGTATAACTGTTTATCTGTTTAACATACAGTGAAAGAAATATGGTTTCTTTTAGTACGGTAAATATATGGTATGCATCCTTATACTGTTTGATCTAGGATGAACATAATGTTGTACTAACCTGTTTCGGATTTTCATATGAGCCTGATTCAAATGAAGTATGGATATGGATGATGAATTCTTCCCTGTTTTCATTTAAAGCTGATTATGAATGAAATTACTCTTACTGCCGGAAAGTGAATTCTGAATGGATTTTGTAAGTTTCACTCTGAACTGTTATCTTGATTTGTGTCTCGTTTGGATTCCATTTTTAGAACAGCCATTTGGAAAGAAATAGGGTCATGGATGAATGACTTGGAAAAATGATCTGTTCTTCTTTCATTCAGTTGGAAATCTATAATTCGTTGATAACGAATCTTGTAGTGCTTAGATATGAGCGACTATATGCATTACTGTTCGCTTTCTTGTCTGTGCTTGATTGCTTGGAATCTAATATGATGCATGAACTGAAAGGAAGGTAATGGGTTTACATTTCAGTTAGTTTCATCCTTGCATTTATTATTAATGAAAGGCGTGGAAAGGATAACAGTATGTCATATCAGCAGTAAGCTATTTGTATTCTAACTTTGCAAATATTGTGAATTAAGACTTGTAACGGTTATGTGGAAACGGGACAGCAGTTCTTTGGCTGATTGTGATGATATTTTGATAGTTCAGTTGTTATGCTGATCTTTCTTTTGTGCCTATTTCGTGATTGATGTTTTACTGTCGTTTCATAAAAGCAGGGTTCTTTTATTGAGACAGTTAGTTGAAGCACCTCATTTTAAGGATAAGTGCTTAATATGCTCAGTTCATTGAACTGACCCGTGCAAATCATTTTGCAGATGGAATTTGATTAGAATGAAGACATGGCTGTTTTCTGATGCTTCTTGATTAGTTGAAGATGAATTGTAATTGTTGCTTTTATTCCTCTTCGAGGAATTGTGAAAAGAAGAAAGTATATTCTTCTATCTATGAGTTGTATTGATGTTTTATGTAAACCTTGTCCATTCAGTTGGATTGGCAAATGTATGGATCATGACATGAAATGATGAATACAATTACAAGTGTGATATTTTTAATAATTATATCAGTTTGATATTGTTGACTAAATTGGAAATATAATGTTATTTCTTGATTTGGATTTGTTTAATTGTCCTTGGATGGATGCTAAATGGGAACTGATATCTATTCTTACCTAAATGCAACTTTTAAGTTGAAATATGCAATTAGTTCATACTTGGGTAAAGATGAATTTTTAATTGACATTAAAAAGGTTTAGGAAGAATATGATTCCATAATCGAAAGGTATTCAGGATTAGCTTAGGAGCTAAGGAATATCAATTAACTTCGGAGTAATCGAACTTCGCTTTCGAACTCCATTAATGATCTCGTATGCTAAATTCAGAATAAAGGATATAGGATAAGTATATCCATAACTAATGGACCTTAACTATATAACGTTAAGGAGAACAAATGAATACATTTCTTGGGAATTAGACCTCGTTTAAATGACGTCTAATAAGTTAGTATTCTGAATTTAGTTACAGTTGGGAAAATCTTGGCTAAGTTTAATAGGTTAAACTTATCACGTCCGTCGGTACGGACTGCTTAATCCAATGATTAAGAAGAGAACCAAGTAGGGAAATGTAGCCCTTCGATACGAAGGAGAAGATGCATAGCAAGCTAATGGACGGATTTAGTCCCTCTTAGCTATATACAACTGTAACGGAAACGAGGATCAAGGGATCAGCATGGATGCTGAAAGTTGATTCTTAATTGTCAAATCGTATCCAAATCACTTGAGCAGGATGTGTATTCTCGATGGGAGGATTATGTAGGACATTGGCATACGCCAGCTACAGCAAGGTGTCTCCATGAAGACGGGGTCTTCATGACGACACAATGTTGCAGCTGACATATTGCAATGCCCTCCCGAATTAAAACATCAAGAATACATAGGCTGAATGTGTAGCTCTTAGCAGGGGATAGGAGTATGATCTGGTATACGGAGTGACTCCGGAATACTAAAGATAACTAGACACACGGAGTCGTGGGGAAACGACACCGTATGTCTGCGTATCTTTAGTTACCAGGAGTGCCTTCCTATATTCGTTCATATTACTAGTTGGAAATTGGAAGTTTAAAACTGACCTTAAACGAAGAGGACTGGTAGGAACCAGGAAAGACCATTCTAGATAACAGGTGAAGTGAAGTGAAGGACGTATTCCGTTGATGTGTATCACATCCAGGAATATGATCATGCAAAGCATGTGAAAATCTTTGGCCAAAGTATCGCAATTGCTGGTTGCGTTGTCCTTATCACTTAATTTAAGATGCAGGATGTCAGATGAATATCAGTAACAGATATTCAGATAGGCTTCTTAAATGGATCACTTCGATAACCGGAAACGGTTATGAGAACAGGTATATATAATATACTATGCATAAACGAACATGAAGGATCGGTTGTTGCCGAGTCATGAAATGAAGGATCGTTGAAACTCCGAGCCATGAAAATGGAAGATCGGCAGTTCCTCGAGTCATTTACAGCAGCATATAGAATCTGTTATAAGATTGAATGGCATTGAATGTGTGTTCCATATTGTAAATATGCGAACAGGGAACATTAGTTTTAAAAGGAAATTGTGTGATCCAAACTGTGTTGTTTGGGCAGAGAACAATTATTAAAACTTGAACGTGTGTTTGAATTTTATAATTCATAACAGAGAACGTTATCAAAAAAAAAAAATTCCCTTGTTCTGGTATCTTAAAATGGGGATGTTACATCTTGGTATCAGAGCTGAAGGTTGCAGCTCTTGGACCTAATGAGTCCACGATATTAATAAGGTTTACATTTTCTTATTGAACAGAAAATGGTCAGGACAAGAGGGAATGCTGCGAATAACCCGTTACAGGGTGGAGAAGCAGCGACTGCCCAAAAGCTGGATGAAATCCTTGCTGCCCTACTTGATACGAGGGATCGTTTGACTGTTCTGGAACAGCAGTCAATGGGCAATGAAGAGGAGGAGAATGAAGCTGAAATAAATGATCAGCTGCCTCCTGTGGACAACATCAACGGAGGGAATCCGGGTGTTGATGATAATAATGTAATTGCTCCTAATCCCCCTGAAAATAAAAGGGCAAGATTAGCAGCTGAACTTACAAATGATATAAAGAGAATAAGTCCTCCAAAGTTTGATGGAACAACTCTTGGAGACGGAGCTGAGAACTGGCTCAGTGAAATGGAGAAATACTTTGCAATAAGAAACTTCTCCGAAGAGACTAAAGCGATATGGGGAGCATATCAGCTTTCTCATGAAGCATCATCATGGTGGGACAACCGTAAGGTTGAGCTGAATATTGTCGAATCAGACATAACTTGGGATCAATTTAAGGGTTATTTTAGGCAACGATGGCTGCCTCAACTCTATTTTGATAGGAAAATGACTGAATTTCAGAACTGGTCGCAAGGAAGGCTGTCGGTGACGGAATACTGGGAAGGGTTTACTAAACTCCTTAAGTATGTGCCGCAGTACCAAGCTGACGAGAAGTTCAGAATACGGAAATTCATAATGGGACTGAATCCCATCATTGGTGGCGAAGTGGATGTCCACGGCCCAACCACCATGGATGGAGTTGTCGAAAAGGCAATCAGACAGGAACAGAAATTGAGGGCAATATCTGCTCACAGGGAAGAGATAAGGAAGAAGATTCCCAATCCTTCTTCGTCTCTTGCACCAAAAAGGGGACCTTGGAAAAGGTTTGGTGTGAAAAACAAAATTGTTGTAGATAACAACAAGAAACCTGTGATGAACAGACCTGTAAATAGCGTGCGGAACAGCTTCACAAAAGTTAATGGCATTGGACAGAAGTCCTATGGAAGCCAGAATGATAACTTCAAGGCTGGTAACAAATTTGAGCCTAGAAAAGGGCCAGCTGGAGGATGCTTCAACTGTGGAAAGGACCACTATGCGAATCACTGTCCTCTGAAGAAGGATGATCGCGGACAGCAGCATAGGATACACGCTGCAGTGGCTAACAGACAAGCTGAAAAGCAAGTGACGCCCATAGAAGTTACGGGTAAGTTATTCGGTACACCTGTAGTTATACTTTTTGATACTGGAGCTACAGAATGTTTTATTTCTGCTAAACTTGCTATGAAATTAAAAAGAAAGGCTGCAAGAATGGATAAAACATGGACAGTGCATTATGGGAATAATGTTGTCCATACAGTCGAAATGTGCCTTTTTGGGGCAATTCTTGATCTGCCTGGTTTCTCCACCGAAGTTGACTTGTATGTCACTCCTCTAGGATCATATGATATCATTATTGGAGTTAACTGGTTGGCTGAACATAAGGCAAAGGTCGACTGTTATGAAAAACAAATCTGTTGCTTTGATGACCTGCAGAAAGCAGCAGTCATTCAAGGTGTAAAACGGGAAGTTGCAGTTAGGAAACTGACGGCTATGCAACTAAAGAGGGCTAAAAATAGAGGCTGCACTTTGTATGCAGTAAAAGTGACAGAAAATGCAGAGGAAGATAATGATTTCATGGAAAGATATCCATTGTTGAGGGATTTCCGTGATGTGTTTCCGGAGGAATTGCCAGGTCTTCCGCCCAAACGTGAGTTTGACTTCGCAATAGAAATCAAACCAGGAACGGAACCCATATCTAAGGCACCTTATAGAATGACTACCATTGAGTTGGTAGAGCTGAAGGCTCAGTTACAAGAACTTCTGACTAAGGGGCTGATAAGACCGAGCGTCTCACCTTGGGGGAGCGCCGGTAATTTTTGTAAAAGAAAAAGGATGGCACATTGAGGCTGTGCATTGATTACAGAATGCTGAATAAGGAAACTATTAAAAATCGATACCCACTTCCTAGGATTGATGATCTGTTTGATCAGATGCGAGGAGCATCAGTTTATTCAAAAATAGATCTTCGATCAGGGTACCATCAGCTGAGAATAAAGGAAGAAGATATTCATAAAACAACTTTTAGAACGAGGTACGGGCATTATGAGTTCACGGTGTTACCTTTTGGGTTGACTAATGCACCTGCCGCCTTCATGAATCTAATGAACAATATTTTTCAAGAATACTTAGACAAGTTTGTGCTTGTATTCTTAGACGACATTCTTATATACTCTAAAAATGTCGAAGAGCACCAAGAACATCTCAGGATAGTGCTGGAAATCTTAAGAAAGAGGAAGTTGTATGGCAAACTGTCCAAATGTTCCTTTTATGATGCAGAGGTGCATTATTTGGGACACGTTATAAGCAAAAATGGGATAGCTGTTGACCCTTCAAAGATCACAGCTATAACTGAGTGGCCTGCGCCTAAGAACGTGCACGAAGTGAGGAGCTTCATGGGCTTGGCTGGATATTATCGAAAGTTCGTTAAGGACTTTTCAAAAATTGCTGCCCCAATCACTTCGCTGCAAAAGAAAGAAAAGAAATTTGTCTGGACAGACAAATGTGAATCTGCCTTTAAAAAGTTAAAGGAACAGTTAACTACAGCACCTATTTTGACTGTACCTGATCCAAATGGAGATTTTATGGTTGTAACGGACGCCTCAGGAGAAGGCCTTGGAGGTATTCTATTACAGAATAACCATGTCATCGCTTATGAAAGCAGAAAGCTTAAGTTACATGAACAGAACTATGCTCCACACGATCTTGAGCTCGCTGCCATTGTTCATGCACTTCAAATGTGGAGGCATTACCTTTTAGGCAAGCCCTTCGAGTTAAAAACAGACCATCTGGGGCTGAAGTATATTTTTACTCAGCCAAATCTGAATGCAAGGCAGCGAAGATGGTTAGAATTTCTGTCTCAGTATGATTTCGATATAAGCTACATTAAGGGCAAGGAAAATAGAGTAGCAGATGCTCTGAGTCGAAGGAAGCATATCTCTGCTCTTATAACGTTAAGAACTCAGTTTAAGGATGAGGTGAAAGATGCCTTGGAATCAGATCCTTATTTCCAGCAAGTCAAATCAGCACTTGCTGCAGACCCGCAGGATGTCAGGTATAAGGGATTCCGTTTTGATAATGAAGGAATTCTGAGGTTCGAAAACAGGGTATATATACCTGTGGCAAATGACTTAAGAGGGAAATTGTTAACTGAATTCCATAATTCACCTTTTTCTGGACACCCTGGCATTACAAAAATGCTCGCTGATCTTAAGCAGCAATATTTCTGGAAGGGAATGAAAAAGGATGTGGCAGAGTTTGTAACACACTGCTTGGAATGTCAGCGTGTTAAGGCGGAACATATGCACCCCGCTGGATTATTGTATCCCCACAGTATTCCGCAGTATAAATGGCAAGTGATAACGATGGATTTCGTTCAAGGATTGCCTATGTCAAGAAATAAGCATGACATTATCCTGGTTGTAGTCGACAAATTGACCAAAGTGGCACACTTCATTGCTGGTAATTTGAAGGACGATGCACCAGTGCTAGCAAGAAGATTTGTACATGAAATCTTCAGATTGCATGGAATACCGGAATTAATCATATCGGACAGAGATCCGAGGATGACATCAAGGTTTTGGCAAACGCTTAATGCGGCCTTGGGGACTAAATTGAACTTCAGTTCTGCATATCATCCAGAAACGGATGGACAGACTGAGAGAGTTAATCAGGTTTTAGAGGACATGTTAAGGATGTATTGCATGGACCAGCAGTATAAATGGGAGGAATACCTTCCGCTGGTAGAATTTGCTTACAATAACACCTATCATGCCTCTTTAAAAATGGCGCCCTTTGAAGCATTGTATGGAAGAAAATGCAGAACCCCTGTCAGCTGGGACAACGTTGAGGACAGAGAGGTAATTGGGCCAGAAATCCTTATGGAAATGGAACAGCAAATCAAAATGATTCGGGAACATCTAAAGGAGGCTGCCAATAGGCAAAAGAGCTATGCAGACTTGAAGCGGGTTGACAGACATTATAAACTGGGAGAGAAGGTCTTTCTTCGGGTGAAGCCGAAAAAGAGCTCAATAACTTTTGGCAAGGCTGCCAAGTTGTCGCCACATTACATGGGACCTTTTGAAATTGTTGAAATAATCAACCCTGTAGCTTATCGTCTAGCATTACCTCCTTCTTTGTCTCAAATGCATGATGTTTTTCATATTTCTTTGCTTAAAAAATACGTGACAGATTTATCACATGTGCTAAATTGGAATTCCTTGCAGGTCCAAGACCCAGGAATAATCATGGTTAAGCCCATTCAAGTGCTGGGAACTCGCCAGTTGTACTTGAGAAATCGCGAAGTGAACCAATGTAAGATCCAGTGGGACCAGTTCAGTGGAGAAAGTGCAACCTGGGAAAATCTCGAAGAAATGAGATCTACTTTTCCACACCTGTTTAATCAAATTTGAAATTCAAAGAACTGATAATTCTACCAAATTTAGACAATTATTAGTCTATTGTACAGTTGTCTTAAAACACTATTTTTAAGAGTGAATATGTTTTTGGTATGAACTTACGAATGAAAGGACAATAACTGAACTTTGTCCTAGGAACTCCTTGATTTGTTTAATCTGATCATCGGGACGATGATTCTTTAAGGAGGGAAGAATGTAAC